>JAJEOU010000205.1:1386-37698 GCA_021534815.1 Acrocephalus arundinaceus
TTGAAATATTTCTCCATGTATCTAGGAAAAAAGACTTCCTATTGAACTGCACCAGACCAGAGGGAAATCAAGGCACAGCCATGGTTTGTCAGGACTTGCTTCATCCTAATGAGCTCGGTGGTGCATTTGGTGCTGAGCCCTGGAACCTCAGGGCCTGAGAGGAGATGGCACAAACCTTTCCAGGAGTCAAAGTCGGAAGGAACACCTAAAGTGTCAAGGTATTCGTGGGTCCCACTAAGGTCTGTCCCCAACATGCTCCTCATAGGCTCTTTGAAGGAGAGATATGGAGGCCAGGATTGCACAAAAACCTCTCAGAGATGCAGTGGCAGAAAAGAAATACTTAAATTACCTCTGAGTACCTTGAAGCATGAATAAGCCCTACTGAGTATTGTTAATGGACAAAATTCTCAAGGGATTCATTAAAGCAGATTTTTAGAGGCCATGATTGTACAAATCTCTCAGTCAGTGTCAAAAAACCCATTTTTCCAAACTTTGAGTACCCTGAAGTATTAATGAGCCCCACTGAGTGTTGTTACTGACAAAGCCTCTCAAGGGACTCATTACAGCAGAGAATTGGAGGCCAGGATTGCACAAACCTCTCAGAGTCTCCAAGGCAAAAGCCAAACCCAAAGTCCTTGGAAAAACCTGCAGTCCCTGGCAGCATGAAGGAGCCCCCCAGGGCCACTCTTGACCAAGGCTCCTTCCCCAGGGACTCCTTCCAGCACATCCCGGAGGCCACTGAGGGGGATGCTGAGGGCAGCACAAGGGGCTGACAGTGCCCAGCCTTGCTGGGGCTGTGCCAGGAGGCCCCAGGGCCTCAGGACAAGGGGTCTCCTCAGTGTCCTTGGTGGCACAGAGGCTGCTGTGGCCCAGGGCACCAAGACTTGGCTTCTCTTTGGCCCCACCTGTCATCACTGCCTGCAGTTCTCTGCTCTGCCTGGGGCCTGGGGACACTTTCTGTGTCGTGTCCCTCAGTGGGATCCATTAAAACTTCCAGAAACTTTGGATTTTTAATTTCACTTTGAGTTGTGGAGAATTTTTTGATCACACCCTGAGGGACTGAGTCTGATGTAAACAGCATGAAAGCCCCGAGAGAGTCATTAATGACCTTGTCCAGTGTCTGTTCTGCTGGGCTGGGCTACTGGAACAGAGGATGATCCTGGGAACCAAGAAGAGCTTAAAAACACATTTCTCTGGATGAGCAGCTTTTCTGCCAGCCCAGCAGGGCTGGGCACTGCCTCCAGCCACCCCGGGCACAGCACAGAGGCACAGAGAGCTTCAATCACTCAGAGCTGGGAAGGTGCTGAGAAGGGACTGGGGGAGAATCACTGCCAGCCCTTGGCACAGGAACCTCTGGCTGCAGGACAATGCAGCTGCAGCTCCTGCAGTGATCTCCTCAAGCTGCAACATCCCAATGCCTACAGACTGTGTGAGTACATTCTCTGATGATCTCTTGTGTAGAGCAGCCAGGGGTGCCCAGGGCTGTGGTGCAGAGCAGGGTCCTGCAGCCCAGGGCGCTGTGCTGGCCCAGGGACTCTGCTGCCTGCCAGGGACAGCTCTCAGCCAGCCCGGGAAGCTTCTGCCAGCACTGGGGGACAAGATCTGGGTGGAAGGAGACAGCTGGCAAGGTGTGGAAGTGTTCTCCCTTTTGGGGTGGGGAGGCTGCATTGCTGAGGACTGCTCCCACCATAGCATTTAACTGCTAAACATTTCCAAGTAGATTTTGCAGAGAGCAAAGCAAGGCAGGGGCTGCATAAAAGTGAAAAATCCTGCTTTTATAATTTACTGCTCTGTGTTGCAATGCATGGAAATTTCACACATATATTCACCTCTAAGTTCAGGTTGAGAAAAAAAAAATTCTCTAAGATCCTATTCAACAAGGCAGTGACAGAAATGAGCAGAGAGTCCTTTATAGGTACTATCAGTGTCATTTTCCCAGCCTCCCTAGGGTTTCTCTGACATTGCCATCAGAGCCTTCAGAGCCAGAGCTGGCCCTGGGCAGTGCCTGAGCTGGGAGGGCTCTGCAGGGCAGAGCTGAGCCCCCAGGGCTGGGCTGGGCTCTGGCAGCACTGGCAGGGCCCAGCCCTGGGCCCAGGGAAGCAGCTGCAGGCAGGAACAGCTGCAGGCAGCAGAGCCCTGTGCAGGCAGTGGGGGGAAAGTGCCACCAAGCTGTGCTGGGATATTGAAAGTCCTCTCCAAACTGAACTATTCCATGATTACTTTTTTTACAGGTCCCCATCTCCAGCCCCAGCAAATGTCCAACAGCAGCTCCATCAGCCACTTCCTCCTGCTGCCATTGGCAGACACGCGGCAGCTGCAGCTCCTGCACTTCTGCCTCTTCCTGGGCATCTCCCTGGCTGCCCTCCTGGGCAACGGCCTCATCATCAGCGCCGTAGCTTGCGGCCACCTCCTGCACAGCCCCATGTTCTTCTTCCTGCTCAACCTGGCCCTCACCGACCTGGGCTCCATCTGCACCACTGTCCCCAAAGCCATGCACAATTACCTCTGGGACACCAGGAACATCTCCTATGCAGGATGTGCTGCCCAAGTATTTCATTTTGCCTTTTTCTTTGCAGCAGAGTTTTCCCTGCTGACCGTGATGTGCTACGACCGCTACATGTCCATCTGCAAACCCCTGCACCCTCCTGGGCAGCAGAGCTTGTGCCCACATGGCAGCAGCTGCCTGGGCCAGTGGCTTTCTCAATGCTCTCATGCACACGGCCAATACATTTTCCCTGCCCCTGTGCCATGGAAATGCCCTGGGCCAGTTCTTCTGTGAAATCCCACACATCCTCAAGCTCTCCGTCTCTGAATCACACATGAGGGAACTTGGGCTCATTGCTGTTAGTTCTTGTTTGGTATTAGGTTGTTTTGTGTTCATTGTTTTCTCCTATGTGCAGATCTTCAGGGCAGTGATGAGGGTCCCCTCTGAGCAGGGACGGCACAAAGCCTTTTCCACCTGCCTCCCTCACCTGGCTGTGGTCTCTCTGTTCACCAGCACTGCAGTGTTTGCTTACCTGAAGCCCCCCTCCATCTCGTCCCCATCCCTGGATCTGGCCCTGTCAGTTCTGTACTCAGTGGTGCCTCCAGCCCTGAACCCCCTCATCTACAGCCTGAGGAACCAGGAGCTCAAGGCTGCAGTGTGGAGACTGATGACTGGATGGTTTCAAAAATATTTAACTGCTGGCCAATTTTTTGCATTGGCTTGTAATAAAAGCCATGTTTGATACTTCATGTTTTTTATTTGGAGGTTCTATTTCTTTGGGTTTTTTTATTTTTTTTTAACCTTGTTTACAAATAAATATCATTGTTTGTGCCATTTCTTATTCTGTTCACTTTACCTCCCCTTTGGCCACAGGTTGTGCCAATGAGGAGCTGTGGTCTTGGTGGATATAATCAAACTAAAGGATCCACCAGGCAAATTTTCTGCAGAGATCCCCCTTTGGTTCCCTTCTCTGCAGCTGCAGCAGCAATGTCTGTGTGCAGAGCTGGGGGCAGATCAGTGCTGGCACAGCAGCTGTGCCCAGCAGCAGCAGCAGCAGCCCTTGGTGTTGCCAGTGCTGCTGCCGTGGCCCTGCCCCACTGCCCTGCTGGCCCTGGTGTTGCTGTAGGGCCTGAGTGCTCTCGGGGCCGGGCACAGTGCTGGGGGTGGCAGTGCCGGGGCTGCAG
Source organism: Acrocephalus arundinaceus (assembly GCA_021534815.1). Taxonomy (NCBI): domain Eukaryota; kingdom Metazoa; phylum Chordata; class Aves; order Passeriformes; family Sylviidae; genus Acrocephalus; species Acrocephalus arundinaceus. The sequence goes on from JAJEOU010000205.1 coordinate 5,056, forward strand.
CAGGGACAGGCCATGGGCACTGCTGGGGCAGCGCTGACGCCTCAGGCCAGGGCCTGGGGGCTGCAGGCTCCTTGCCCAGGCTAATGCTGAGCACAGAAAAGCCCTGGGAGCAGCCCCAGGCTGGCTGTGGGCAGGCTGGGGGCAAACAGCATGGCTGGGGCTCTGCAAGGTGCCTGGGGGCAGCTGGGATCATATTGGGATCACAGTGGGAGAGGCTGGGCCCATGCTGGAGGAGACTGGGATCATACTGGATCATACTGGCAGACACTGGGACTGCACTGAGGGTGACTGGGAGTGTCTTTGAGCAACTGGAATCAGGCTGGAAGCAACTGAGGACAACTGGGAGTGACTGGAAACATGTTGGGAGCAACTGGGACACACTGGGAGAGACTGAAACCACAGTGGGGGTAAATGGGAGCAGCTGTGTCCATGCTGGGGTCATACTGGGATCCTACTGGAACCAGACTGGAAATGACTGGAAAGGGGCTGGCTGTGACTGGAACCAGGCTGAAGGTGACTGGGAGTAACTGGCCTCAAACTGGGAGTGACAGGCAGTCACTCAGGGCATGACTGGAATAATACTGGGAGTATCTGGGAGTGACTGGAGTCATACTGGGGGTGACTGGAACCAAACTGGGGTGACTGGGTCCTACTGGGTTCATCCTGGGAGCCACTGGGATTACAGTGGGTGTGAACAGATCCTGACTGGGGGTTACTGAAAGCTACTGTTGGGAGGAAAATGTGGACACATTGGGGGCACCTGGGATCGACTGGAAGGGGATGGAACCATTCTGAGGGGACTGAGACCACATGTGGGGAAACTGGGATCATACTGGAATTATATTGGGACCACACTTTGGGCAACTGCCAGTAACTGGGATCATGCTGGAGGGAACTGGGAGTAACTGGGAAAGACTGGCATCATTCTGAGATAACCAGAACCTTACTGGGATATACTGGGATACACTGGAAATGCCTGTAACTATCCTGGGGACAATGGAACCACACTGGGAGGAACTGGGTACAGCTGGAACTATTCTGGCAGCAGCTGGGATAACACTGAGGGTGACTGGACTCCTACTGGGATTGACTGGGAGTGGCTGTGAGCAACTGGAATCACACTGAAAGCAACTGGGAGGAATTGGGAATGACTGGGAGCATGCTGGGAGTGACTGGGCTATACTGGGGGAGACTGGGAGCCATGAGGATCATACTGGAGGCTACTGGGGTAATAATGGTAATTTCAGGGAGAAACTGGGATCACACTGGGTGCCACTGGAATCATACTGGGAGTGACTGGCATCAGACTGGGATTATAGTGGGTGTGATTGGACCCTGACTGAGGGTTACTGGGAGCTACCAGGCCCATGATGTGAGTCTACTGGGGATACAGTGGGAAGAACTGGGAATAAATAGGAATGACAGGATGCTTGCTGGTGACAACTGGGATGTACTGGTGGTGACTGGGATAAAACTGGGGGCAACTGAACCATGCTGGGGTAACTGGGAGTGCCTGGCAATGACTATGAGAATGTTCATGGCCACTGGGATATACTGGGAGTGCCTGAGACCATGTAGGTGGTGGCTGGGACCACACTGGGAGCCACTGGACACAAGTGTGAGTGACTGGGGCCCTACTGGGAGAGACTGCCATCATACTGGGAGTGACTGGGACTATACTAGGGGCAACTGGGAGAATGGTATGAAAGTGGGTGCAACTGGGAGCAAATGGGACTGAGCTAAGTCCAAATGGCATCATAATGGGGAATGACTGGGTGTGACCAGGCTCATACTGGGAGTGCCAAGGAATCTGGAACTACATGGGAGGGACAACTGGGCTCATACTGGGAACAGCCACATCCAGCACTGGAACCCCTGAACCCCTGTCCTGGCCATCCCACCCCTCCAGCCCCAGCACCCCCCGCCGGGGTCCTGGCAATCCCAGGGGTCCTCCCAGGTGATTTTGGGGGAGATCGAGGAAATTTTGGGGGTCTCCCATGTGATTTTGGGGACTACTCAAATCCATCCAGGTTTTGAGGGTACTCAGGTGATTTTTGGGTGCATCCAGGTGAGTTTTGGGGGTACCCACGTGATTTTGGTGGGGGGTATCAAGGTGATTTTGGGAATACCCAGGTGATTTGGGGGCTTCCCAAATGTCCCCACTCACCCTGATGGGCTGGGAGAAGATGACAGCCATGGTCATGTCCCCCTGGTCATGATGGACACAGATGACCCTCGGCGGCAGGGAGGCTGTGGGGGGACACCCCAACATTCAAGGTTATTTGCCATCTATTTATTTCCCAAGATCTTACATACAATGCATGTGCATAACCCCAGCACCTCCCATCCCCACTCTGTATTAATTGAGGCTATCAGTCCTTCACGTGTGTGCAATTCTTCTTTTGAATTGGGTCAGTGGTCTCTAAAGATGAAGTCAGGAGAGTCTTCATCAGGTCTCTGTGACTCTCTGGCATGATCCAAGGTCCCCTGCTCTGTGATTGATTGATATAAAGTCCAGGTGCTGGTCATTGTTCTACTGGTTTCAATCTGTTCTTATAAAGGTTCACTTACTGCATTTCCTTCTATAAACAAGTTCATACTGGCAAACAATACAGCAATTAGCTCTAGTTTAGGCATCTAATAATCATTAACCTATCATTTTCCTATCTAATTTACACCCTGATCCATAAAAATTACTTCCATTGTATAGCTAAAATCTTAACTCTTTAAAATCATGATTCCGTGCCCCTAAATGTTGGGGTGGCCCCTGAATGTCGGAGTGTCCCCCCAGAGTCCCCCCACCACTGAGGGTCATCTGTGTCCACGTCGAAGGAGAGGTCACAAGGGTGGCCGTCACATTATTCCAGCCTTTCAGGGTGAGTGAGGACACTTGGGAACCCCCCAAATCACCTAGGTCCCCTCAAAGTCACCTGGGTACCCCCAAAAAATCTACTGGATACCACTCCAAATCTCCTGTAACCCCCCAAAATCACTTGGGAACACTCAAAAAGTACCTGGATACTCCTAAAAGTCACCTGGATACCCCCCCCAAATTACCTAGGTACCTCCAAAATCACCTGGATCTCCCACAAATCACCTGGGTACACCTGGGTAGCCCAAAAATCACATGTGTTCCCTCAAAAAAGCACCTAGGTACCCCCAGAAATCACCTGGATCCCCCAAAAATTGCCTGCATACCCCCCAAAATCACCTGGACTCCCCCTCAAAATCATTTGGATACACCTGGGTACCTCCCAAAATTCTTGGGCCCCTGCAAAAACTGGGTGGTCGTGATTCCCCCCTGCTTTGACTGGGTAGATGCAGTGTCCCACTTATCCCTTTGACTTTAATGGGTAGACCTGGTGTCCCTAAATCCCTATTGACATTATTGGAGTAGACCTGGGGTCCTTAAATCCGTATTGACATTATTGGGGTAGACCTGGTGTCCCGTTTACCTCCATTTATCCTCAGTAACCCTTACCAGTGTTTCCAGTAATGCCCTGGATCTCCCAGCAACCCCAATTCCTCCCCTAGGACACTCCCAGTGCTCCCAGTAACCCCTCCCACTGCTTGGAGTTTGCTCAGTTTCCCGTTTCTCCCTCCCAGTGCTTCCAACTCCTCCCCACTGCTTCCAGTTCCTCCCCAGAGCTTCCCCTTAGCCCTTCCCAGTGCTCCCAGTTTAACCAGTAACCCTTCCCAATCAAGCCCTATTAAGGGTTCGATCTGGCCGTAAAATCCCCATCGACTTGAACAGGGGTAGACCTGGTGTCCCTAAATCCCTATTGTCGTTTTTGGGGTAGACCTGGTGTCCTTTTCTACCCATTGATTTCAATGTGTAGACCCGATGTCTTTTCTTCTCCATTCAGTTCAGTGCAAAGATTTGATTTCCTTTCCTTGCCTGTCATTTCATTGGGTAGACCTGATGTCAAAAATACCTCTGTGCATGTCAATGGATAGACCTGATATCCCAAACATTTAGGGGTTAAACCCACAAATTTCATGGTTGGAAATTGCCAATTTGGGGTGGGAAAATGCCCGAAACTCTGCTATTTTTCCCCCACAGGTGAACCCAGAGTGCCCAGAGCTGAGGGCAACACTGGACAGCTCTGCCCTGGCCAGGCCCTGGTGCTTAGGGGAGGGGTGGCCACGCCCCAGCCACACCTGGGTATCCTCAGCCCTGAAGGCAAGAGGGCAGGGCCAGGGTGGACGTGGCTTGAGGGGAGTGGGCATGGCCACCACACACGTGGCACACCTTGATGGGTGACATCAGCTCTGCCACCTCCCTGTCCCAGCAACTACCCTGCACACCTGGAGGTCACCTGGGAGCCTGACTCCGTCCCTCGCCAGGTAACCCTGCAACCTGGTGAGGCCATGGCCAATCTGACCCTGCCCACTTTAAACCACGCCCTTTCCTCGCCTGGCAAAGCCCTTTTCTCACCTGGCCACGCACTTTTCACTCCCAAGTGAGGCTGAGGCTTGGTGGCAGGAGCCATTCATGGAGCAGGGGCTGTTCTGGTGATCTACGCCCCATTTTCTCAAGCCACGCCCCCTTGCTTAAGCCACACACACATTAAGCTGCCCATCATCCCTATGTGGGCTAAGCAACGCCCCTTTTAGCAAGCTACACCCCCTTGGGTGAAGCCACCCCCCTTCCCCAAAGCCACACCCCTTTCATAGGCCACACCCACCCACAGCTGCCATTTAGCCTATGTAGTTTAGCCATGCCCACCAATGCCCTATATAGTGAAGCCCCACCCCTTTCTGCCCAAACCACGCCCCTATCTCTGCAGTTGGCCCCGCCCCCAGGCCAGAGCTGGGCGTGGCTGAGGCTCAGGTGTTTTAAAATGGGGGTTTGGAATGCAGATATGGTGTGGGTTTTTCTTGTTGGTTGTAGTTCTCTATCCTGGTTTATTTGCATTAAAACCCTACAGACTGGCTGGCTTAGCTTGAACACCTGCACAGATGGAGAGATGGCCTCCCACCTTCCCCTCTGTGTAGCTGAGATGGGCAAAAGGAGAGAACAATTTCTCTTTCTGCTGTGAAATCCAGCAGGAAGCTGACAGGGTTACCCCAGAGCTGCAGAGAAGGCTCTGTGGGATGAGCACATGACGTTCTTGAAGCTGTGTGCTCACCCCGAGGCCTGCACAGAGGGGTTGCTCTGGGTGCCTCAGCCTGTTTGGCGCTGCCTCTTGCACCATTCTGGCCGTGCTGGCACAGCACTCACTGCTTGCCCAGCGTCCCTGTCACCGGCATTGTCCCTGTTCCTGACCTCTACATGCTGGCGGGAGCAGTGCCCGTGCAATGGGATGGAGTGAGACTTGGAAAGAATCCTCTGCAGTTGCCATGAGTTTGAACAGATGTACAACCTCTGCCGTGCCTGGCAAGTGTTTCCTGGCAGCCCGCAGTGCAGCCTGCAATCCCTGGGAGTTCACAGGGTGCACTCTGCACTCCAGCATCCATTAATGCATGCAGGGAGTGAAGTGCTTTTCCTGGCATTCCTGCCTAAAATTGGATGGGTTTGAGATTGAATGTTCAGTTTAGGCAAGTTTTGTCCTCATCATGGAAGTGCAGTTATGTGCACTAAGGAAACCTTCTTAGTGCTTCACTCTCCATTCCCTGCTTTCCAGCCACAATGTCCACGGCCTCTTTCTGCAACATCCTCCCCTAAATTTCCTTCTGCTGCCCTGACTGCAGGAAGGGCTTCAAGCACAACTCCACCCTCGTCAGGCACCGGCGTATCCACACTGGGGAGAGGCCCTACGAGTGTCCCCAGTGTGGGAAGAGCTTTTCCAGGAGCTTTCACTTGACCAGACACCAACAGAGGCACCAGTAAGGGAAGCCCTGCAAGTGCCCCAACTGTGGGAAGAGTTTCGTGCTCTGCTCAAACTCCATCCCCCATCAGAGGACCCACATTGGGCAGAGCCCTGGTGACCCACATTCCCAGTGATTCAGGTTGGGAAGACACCTGGCTGGTGGTCTCCATGTCCTCCTGGACCCCCACAGGCACCTGGATGAATTCTGGGACAGGAACATCCATCAAGACTCTGATTAACATTGGAAATTCATTGGAAAGAGCTGATTTGTTGATGTTACAGCCCAAAAAATCTCATCTTCTCTTTCCAGTTTTTTTGTTCATGTGGCATCAAGCAATGCTGGGTGATCTTGGAGATCTTTTCCCACCTGAAAAATTACCATCTTTATCCCTTCAAAACACCCACAACTGGAGTAAAAATAAAGAAATGAAGCAAAGAGATCTAAAGCTGAATCATTTTACTGGGATTTGAGTGTCAATGTGGGGTTCAGGGGAATATTCAGTGGGGGTTAGGTGTTCTGGGACCACCCAAGCCAAGGGACATGGCCATGATCTCGTAGTTGTTGCAGCAGAATGTGTCCACCTGAGCCCCTCTGTTCTCCAGGAATTCTGGTTGTCTGTCCCAGTCTTTGGCCTGGGTCTCCCTATCCGGGGTGTCCCCCGCAAAGTGCCCAAACCACTGCTGAAGTGCCTGAGCTGCTCCTGGCTGTGGATATTCCTGTCCACCAAACTCTCCTGGTCAGTGCTCTGGGGGGCTGGGAAAGGTTTTAGGGACTCCTGGAGGGACTGAGAAAGGCTTTTGTGGCTCCTGGGGGCATTTGTGGGGCTGGGAGGGGATTTGTGGCCTTATTGGGGGGGGAGGGGGTTGTGAGGGAGGTTTGGGGTCGTGGAAGGACTTTGGGGCTTGGAGGGAATTTGAGTGAGGCTTGTGGGAAATGGGAAGGGGGTTTTGTGGTTTTGGAGCCATTTCTGTTGCAGGGAGTGGTTGGAAGTGTCCTGGGCAGGAGCTTTGGGTTTGGCTTGGAGGTCTGGGAGTGGTTTTGGGGCTGGGAGGAGGTTTTGGGGCAGTTGTGACTCCCCCAGACTCCCAAAGCTGCCACCCGACCCGGCCCCAAAGATGCTGCCCATGTTTGGGGGTTCCATGTTTGGGTTCATCCTCTGGCGCTGCAGAAGAATTTGAGAGGGGGTCCCCAGGGGCCATGTGTGTCCCCTCCCTGGAGCTTGGGGGAGGACAGTGTCACCGTCCCAGTGTCACCTCCTTTTTCCCTCCCCACAGGGCTCCTGCCCCAGCTCCTGCTGCCCCCCAGGAGGGAATTTGGGGAGGGGGAAGAGGGGGTGCACAGTCCCCACCAGGGGATGACCCCGCCCCAGCCCCTTTGTTCAGCACCAAGCTGGCCTTGGGGCCACAGCAGGAAGAGCCCCAGGGGAAGCAGATCCTGCAGGTGGGACAGGGCTTGGGCTCAGGGCAAGGTCCTGCCCTGCACACCTGGCTCAGGTGTTACCCTGCCCTGGGAAGGGAGTGGGACATTCCCATCCCCACGGATCAGGTCTGGCCGCAGCACTTGGAGCATGGACATGGAAATACTGGGAGCAACTGGACCACACTGAGGGCTACTGGGAGTGACTGGGAGCAACTGTGAATGACTGGTGTGTGGTGGAGGTAACTGGGATATACTGGGAATGAGTAAGATCATGCTGGGGGCAACTGTAACAATACTGAGGACTCTGGGGTGACTGCGATTGAGCATGCTGGGGGAAACTGGGATATACTGGGGGTGTCTGGAATGATATTGCAGGGGACAACATTGGTAATACTGGGACCATGTTGGGGGAAACTGGCAGCAACTGGGTGTGAATTTGAAACAGGACAGCCAATTTGATAGCATTTGGGTAGAGCAATGGATGATGTCAGTTTTACCAAAGCCTTGGAGACTGTCTCCTACAACATCCTTAAATACAAACTGTCCATATGCCCAGGGAAGAAGACTGAAAAATGGATGGGTGGTTGGGCCCAGAAGATTGTCATCAGTGGCAGAAAGCAGAGCTGGAGGTAAGTCCGTGTGCTCTGACCCCCAGGGGCTGATAGCAGGGCAGATACTCTTTAAAGTCTTCATGAATGGCTGGGCTGGAGGTGCAGTTTACCCTCAGCAAGTTTGCAGACAACACAAAAGTGGCAGGAGCAGCTGCTACACCAACTGCTTGTGCTACTCAGAGGGACCTTGGCAAGCCAAAGAATTGGCCTGAGGGAAATCAGATAAAGTTCAACAAAGGGAAGTGACAAGTCTTGTGCCTGGGGAGGAATTAGCCCATGCACCAACAGCTGCTGGAGGCAGCTGCCTGGGAAGCAGCTTTTCTGTTACCTTGCCTTGGTGCTTTGGGGCTGTGCTGCAAAGCAAAGGCAGGATGCGTGCAGGCAGAGCAAGCAAGGGTTTGCCCCTGGCCCTGCCCTGCCGTGCCCGGCCAGCCCCGGGAGCTGCTGCGCCCGTGCTGTGCCCGCGGCCCCGGCTCTGGGCGCTCGTCCCCGCCGAGTCCGGCCCGCGCTGGGGCCACGCCGGACACGCGCGGGGCCGAGCGCAGCGCCCCCCTCAGGCCGCGCGCCGCCGGCGCAGCCGCGGCCGTTGCGCTCTGGCCGTTGTGGCACAGGCGGCGATCGATGCCATGGCGGAGGTGCCGCTGCCCGCTGGGATTAACGCCCGCACCTTCCCCGCCAAGCTGTGGCACCTGGTGAACAGCCCCCGCGTCCGCTCTGTGCGCTGGGACAGCCAGGCCCGGGGGCTGCTCATAGACCGCTCCCTCTTCGAGCGGGAGCTGCTCAGCCCGGGCAGCGCTCGGGGCCCGGCCCCGCACGCCTTCAGGGCCACGCAGTTCAGCAGCTTCGTGCGCCAGCTGAACCACTACGGCTTCCGCAAGGTGCCGGGCCGGGCTGGCGCTGCTGCGCCGGGCGATGCGGGGGCCTGGCTCCATTATAGCAGCCCCTGGTTTCGCCGTGACCGCCCCGAGCTCCTGCTCCGCATCCGGCGCCGGAGCGCGGCCAGCAGGCAGCGGCTGGCGGCGGGGCGGGAGGGGCGCAGGCGGGGCGGGAGCGGCTCCCAGCAGCTCCCCGGGGCGCGGCCGCTGCCGGACGGGCAGCCCAGGCGCGGTCGCTTCAAGACGCTGCCCAGGGAGCGGCCGCCGCTGCCGCCCGGGTGCCCGCCCAGCGGCTTCCTCCTGCTGCACAGGGAGCGGGCGCTGCCAGGCGGGCAGGAGCTGCGCCGGCCCCGGCCCCGGCCTGGCCATTTCCAGCAGCCGCCCAGGGAGCGGCCGCCGCTGGCCCGGTGCCCGCCCTGCAGCTTCCACTTGCTGCACAGGGACCGGCCGGGGCCGGCTCGGCGGGAGGGGCCGAGCAGCTTCCAGGAGCTCTACGCGGAGCGGCCGCTGCCCGCCGAGCGGGAGGTGCCCCGGATCCCGCCCTCCCAATTCCTCGGGTTCCAAGGCGAGCGGCTGGGGCTGCTCGGACGGGAGGGGCCACCCAGCCACTTCCAGGAGCTGTACGGGGAGCAGCTGCCTCCGCTCGACCGGGAGGTGCTCAGGTTCCAGCCCTGCAGCTTCCAGCAGCTCCACGGGGAGCAGCATCCCCCAGCCTCCAACCCACCAGGTAGGAAAAGAATCCTAGCCTTGCTTTTCCAAAAGGTCATGAAAAGTGATTCTTTAAAGTATTTTTTCCCAGTGCTCTGTCGTTCTAAGACAGAAATTGTCAAGCCAACTAGAAAGGGACACTAGAAAGTCAAAAGATTCTCTGCCTGGTTTTCCTGTGTGCTTTCTGTGATGTTTGATCCAAGGCAGCAATAGAGCTCTGTGTCGTAAAGCCACACTCTGGAGCCTGACTCACGGGTTTGGATTCTTGCAGCTGCACCGGGCACTTCAGCCCCTCATGCTCCAGCTGGCAGTGCTGGCTGTGCAGCATCAACGGCCTCCAGCTCAGCGCAGAATGCACCTGCGGGAGAGGAATCACCACCGCTGGATCTTGGCCTGGCTGTTGAGAAGATGATTCGGGAGATCAGGAGCTCCCTGTCTGAAAGGTCTCCCTGTGCTCAGGTAACCCCATTGGATGGGAATGAAAGAGGCTGGACTGAGAGTTTTGAATGTTGTTACATGGCTGAGAAGCAAAGGTTTCTTGAATGTAATTCTTTTCATTCCTTTTTAATTATCTAATTGGAGATTGTAACATGGCTGAGAAGCAAAGGATCCTTGAGTTTAATTATTCCCATTCTTATTTAGTTATCTATTTATTCTTGATCAAGCAAGATTTTCAAAAGAAGAGGGAATGAAAAAGTCTTCCCCCACAGTGAGGATGAGAGGTGTGAGCATGTGTTGGCCACCTTTGGTTGTTCCTTTTCCTTGGGAAGAATGCCTCGTGCAGGGGCATTTGTGGCGATGCTGTGTAGGTTCTAACAGGCTTTGTTGGGTGGGAAAGAAGAGAAGAGTGTTTGGAGAATTGCCACTGAAGGCAAAGTGTCCCGTGCAGGGAGGGGCACACCAGAGGTGTCTCTGTTGCAGCAGCAGATGTGGGCTCTGCCTCTTTTGGGTTGGAAGGCCAAGGCAAAGCCAGGGCTGGGCTGCAGCTGCTGCTGCTGCTGCTGTGTGAGCCCTGCCGTGCGTGTGGGCGCTGCCAGAGCCGTGTGTGGGGATGGGCTGGAGCTGCAGCTTCCTTGTCCTTTTGTTTGACAGATTCAGTCTTTGGATTAGGAATCTCATTTCTCTTAACTCCTGCCTCTTCCCAGACTTGTCTGGAGAGTGAGTGCTGGCACAGGCCTTTTTGCAGAATATTAGACGTGTTGGCCAAAGAATGTCTCTCTTTCTCTTGCTGTGCAGACCCATTGCCTACAGTACATTTGTGATTGAGGAAGGGCAGACTCAAGGTGGGGAGTGGGATGTTCTGCATTTAGCAATCTCTTATTCTCAAGTGGGATGTCTTTTGTCTTTTGTAAACTCACACGTAACAGCTTTAAAAAGCATTTTATTCCATAAAAAAAGAAAACCTTGCAAGCTCTGAACCATCTTTAGAATCTTTAGGATTCTGATGGATGAGCTGTTGCAGAAGAGATGAATATTCTGCAGCTGGTCATGGTGGGAATATCTTTCTGTCCAAAGGTAATTTGCAGGTGCTTAATCTTGGGAATTTCCTTCCTCAATGGAGTAGAAACACTACTTGGTTGTCTGACTTTTCATGTCTTTTGGGTTGGTTTTCTTTTCTACCCTCCAAATTGACAGATTTTTGGCACTGGGAAATTTGATGCTGGAAATGTCCCAGGTCTATCAATTTTGCCTGGGTCCTACATATGGGGCAGCAGCAGAGGGCTTCAGAAAGCACCACCTTGTGATGGAGTGTCTGAGCTGTTGGGTGGGGCTGGTGAGGCTCCCAGGCAGAAATGTGAGCTTTGCGTGTGGGTTTGCAGCACACAGCCCTGGGCAGTGCTGGGAGCGAGCTCTGCCCTTGCTGACAGCCACGTTGGCAACAAGGAGAGCCCCTGGCTTTCTGCTGGCTGATTTCTTACAGCTGGTGGCATGGGCCAGGGTCAGAGTGTGAGGGCACGTCCCCTCACTTGGTGTCTTCTGCTTTTCTGCATTCCTGTTTTTCCTCAAAGGTCATTTTGTGAGAGCTTCAGTTTCACCTTGATCACCCAAATCCTGAGTTTAAAATGCTTGCCATGTGAACCATGTGGGCAGTGTTCTCTTTGTGTTACACGGCCTTTGGGGTGAAGAACAGTTAGTGTATCCCTAATGTGATTCTAAGAAAATGCTGAGTGATCTTTGTGTTCCTTTCTCTCTGTTTTTCTTTCAAGGGGAATATTAATGTTGCCCCTGAGTCTTCAGGAGAGGACACCATGAACAGGGCTGCAGCAGAGGAAGCTCCATCTGGCACCCAGAGCTGCAGGAACAGTTCCCCAGAGCCCGAGGAGCCTGGTAAGGAGAGAGCCCCCATTGGTTTAGAGAGGTGTGAGACGGCTGCTCTGAGCCTGCCTGTGACAGGAGGGGAGATCAGAAGAGTTGAGTTCTTGTCTGCAGGGCTGGTGCTTCCTGCTGCCTTTAGTTCCAATCCTGCACTGGCACAGGCTCCCCGAGCCCTGCCCTCCACGCTTCTCCAGAGGCTCTGACACTGAGTCCTCTGCTGTGGCAAGAGAGCAGGGACTAAACCTGTCCTGGTGGGAGTTGTGTCACCAACCTGCGTGTCCCAATTTGGTTTGTAACTGAGCTCACAGCACCCTTCAGCTTCAGCCATTTCAGCGAGGGCTGAGGTCTCTCTGTCAGCACAGAGAAAGAACAAGGCTGGGCTTCTTTGGGGGAGCTGGGGCTGTCTGTGTTTCAAGCTCTCATGGGTGCCATTTGCACTGCGAGTGCTGAGACTTTATTGAGGTACTTGAATGCTTTACACAGTTTTTGGAAATATGGCAGGATCCCTGTTCTCTAAAGAGTCGGCTTCAAATTCCCAAGTGAGAGTCTGCCTTTCAGGCCATCTCTTACAGTCCGTGACAGAAGGACAATTGCTGCCCAAGGGAAACGTGCACAGGGGCCAATATTGACTCAGTGTTCTCTTTTCTTCCCAGATCCCACATGATCAATATCTCCTGGTGGGGTGCCCTGCATGGCAGGAAGAGACAGAGGGAGAGCCTGTGACTACCAGGCAGGTAGAATCCCTCTGTCTGTAGTGATATGTTTAGAATGATATAGTTATATTTACCTATCTATATAATTGTTATTTCTAAAAATACAGTATATTTATAGTATCTATAGATTTAGATTTAGATTTTTATAGTTATAATAATGTATGCATAGTAATTATCTTACATAGTTACATATATCTATGCAGATTTTTTTATATATATAGTTATTTTTATAAATGTGCATAGTTAAATACTTTTAGCTAAATGCGTGTTTACATACATAGATTAGTATCTGCATAGATACAGACTAGTTTTTAACCTTTTTCCCTCTCTCCCTTTGTCCTTTTCCCCCTGTGCCCCCTCTGTCCCTGTTCCTGTGCTGGGTCCGAGCTGGCGGCCGGGCCGGGCGGGGCAGCAGTTCCAGCCCCGGGGGTCCCTGGAGCGGTGGCAGCTGCCGGTGGCCCCAGGCAGTGTCCCCTGAGGAGCTGCTGAAGGACGGTGAGACAGAGGGGCCTGAGGGGGCTGAGGAGGCGGTGACACTGCAGGGACAGTGACCTTGAGGGGCTGGGGGGACTGAGGGGTGTGGGGCAGCAGAGGGCAATGGTGGCACTGAGGTGACAGAGAAGTGGCACAGGCTGACGGGGGTGGCAGGTCTAAGGGGACAGGATGGGTCAGAAGGGATTGAGTGGGGTGAGAGGACTGTGAGGGGCTGAAGAAACTGAAGGGGGCTGGGGCTTTGCCCAGGGGCTGGTGGGGCTGAGGGGATGGAGGGGGCCAGCAGGGAGCACAGAGGGCTCAGGGACTGCAGCTCTGCCAGGCCTGGGAACCAATTCCAGAGCCTCCACTTTTGTCACAGCTGCCCTGAAGACCTTGAGGACAGGCAGAGACTGACAGGAGGCAGCAGGGAGAAGCTGAAGGCCACCAGCAAGAGCAGTGGACAGGGAGCTGCTGCTGCCAGCTGAGAGCCTGGTGAGGCCACAGGGCCAGTGAGGCAGGGTGGGGCTGAGGGTGGTGTGGGCTTTGGCCGTGGGCTTTGGCCAAACTTTTTCTTTCTAACCCTCCTGGGGAGGCACTGAGATTTTCCCTTCCCTGACTGAAGGGCAGGTGCTGCCAAGGGAAACGTCCTGATCCTGACTCAGTGTTTCCTTTGCTTCCCAGATGTCCCATCTGCTGTCCCTGTCCAGGAGAGCTGCTCTGCACGGGAGGAAATAAGGGATGGTCCTCCCTTGATTTTTCAGCCTTCTGATGTTTTTATAGTTTTTAAATTCTTTCTCACATAAGTGTTATAAATAGATATAATCTTTGTGTAAATACTAGTTATGTTTTCATTCCTCTTTTGAGGAGGGAACAATTGATGGACTTTTGGTTTGACCAAGGGGATTTGAAAGGTGGCAACCTTAACTTGCAATCCATGGTCTGGGTGGAAAGTTGGATATTTAGATTGGTAGTTATCCATTCACAGATAGTGTGTATTACGTATCAATTTTTATATAATTTGTATGTAATATGTAGTATTTAATCTATATTTACTTCTCTATATGGAAGTGGTTATATATGTTTATCTTTCTATTTAAACATTGATGGAGATGTATAGTTGTGTAATTGTATCGATTGAGTTCTTGGTAGAGAGCTATTTAGATAGAAATACTGGTATTTTTGTATTCCTAGAAGGGTTTTTAATCTTGCAGTAATATGTAATAAATTAAGTTGTTAAACACCTAATTGTTCTTTGTGTATAGTGAGTTGTTGTAGAGGTTGACAATAAATGAAGTTTCTGTTAACTGAAGTTGGTATTTGTATATTTTTACATAGCAGTGTTGTGAAAATCTAATAAATTCGTTTTTTTAACTTAAATTGAGATCTGCATAGTTATGTATTGTCAGTGTGAGTGTAGCAATTTCTAATAAATGACATTTTTCATGTGAAATCAATTCTTGTGTATTTGTCAATCAGCAGTGCGGCTGTTGCAATCTGCAAGAAATTACAATTGTCAGCTGCGCTGGGTGTTTTGTGATTGGTGCTGTCCAGAGCAATGAGCAGATGGAAATGCTGGAGGATTTGGGCCATGAAAATCTCCAGCCATGCCCAGCACATGCCCCATTGCACTCAGACTGGCCCAGGAAAACGCAGATTTGGGATGGCAGCAGAGCCACACGTTGGCTCAGAACTCGCTGCAAAGGCCTGCTGAGAAAAGTGCGGGACTGCACGGAGCATCCAACTCCAACCAGAGCCACCCAGGGAGGACAAATCCACCCCCATGGCACGGGCAGCTCTTTAGCAAGCGCTCCAAGTGTCCCTCTGAAGGTCATCCTGGAGCCCAGAAGCCAACAGGGATCTCTTGGAACCCTGGGCACTGAGAAATTCAGACTTGCTGTGCTGACAGGCACTGACCCCCAAGCAAACACTGAATTTGATCTGAGGCCTTGGAAAAGGCTTCCAAAATTAAATGACAGCACTGGGATTAGGGGTGTGTAGTTTGAATAGAAGTCTGTGATATCACATGGAGGAAAACTTGGAGTTTAAAGGTTTAGTATATAGTAATATATATGTAAAGCAAGATGGAGGATTCAGGGTTTAGGCTAAGTCCTTTTCCACTTTCTTCTTCATGGGTCTGGGTGGTATTTTGTAATTGGGTAAGAAAATCTACATTGTGGACCATGGGTGATTGGTTATTGGGTTAAAAGTAAAACTAAATTAGGTGTCATTTCATAATTGGACAGTTTGTTCTTAAAAGACCTTGGAAAAGAGATAGAGACTGAGCCATTTTCTACTTTGTTAGCTAGAACTCACAGCTTGTGAGACTGTAACAAAGATGAGAATTAATAAACATCTGAGTCTGAACATGAAATCTGTCTCTCGAGAATTTAATCCCAGCTCTAACAGAAAAAGAAGACAAAATGCCACAGGGACCCTGAGCCAGCTCTGCTGCCTTTGCAGCACTTTGGCAAATGAGCTGCAGTAAGGGGGAGGCAACAGTGACTGTGACTGCTGCAGGCTGGGGATGAAGGAAGGGCCATGGACACTTGTGCTGAGATGCTCCAGAATCCAGAAGGATGCTGGAGAACTGGGAAGCACCAAGTTCTCACAGCCATTCCAAGGATGGAAGCCCTTGGTGTGAAGTTCCCTGGAGGAACTGTCAGGGAGTTGCTGCAGGGATCAGCAGGAGCAGAATGCAGCAGGATCTGCTCCTTTTCCTGGCTCTGTGTGCAGGTCACAGGCTGTGATGGCCCCTGCTCCCACAGAGCCCTTGCCCATGGAGGCTGCAGGAGAAAAGCAATCCCATGGCAAAGAGAGAGAGGCTTTGCACTTGAAGTCCAGTGCTCTTGAGTTTCGGGCTTGAATGGCTCTCATGCCAAAGCACAGCAGGTAAGAAGGGCTTGGGGAGGCAGAGCCTTTAGAGGGAAAGAGAGATCAGGCACTCACATGCCTGAAACTCCTTCACCTACAATAAACCTTTTCTAGTATTTATATGCCATTATATATAAAATTTAATGTAGTATAATAAAATATAATGTAATAAACCTGTGAAAACCCAGTCTGCTTGCTGTGTACTGATACACTTTGTAGCAGTGAACATTATAGGTAATGCCAGTTCTTATTTAGCATCATGGCACGCTGCTGCTTCATTGCAAAACTGCCTCAGTGTGGAGAAAATCAGCCTAATTTATTGTCAGTTTAAGTAGATGCAGTGAGAAACAGTGATACGGATTGAAAGAGATTTTCTAACCTCGTCATCCACAGGGAATTTTGTGCTGCCTTTTCTTCATTGTATGCACAACATTTTTGAGTCGTTCTGTATCCTTCAGGGAGGTATCCACTAGTGACCGAAAAAGAAAAGGGGCATTATGGCACTCATTCTCTTTTAACACGTATTTGCACTAAGCTGTAGCTTAAACTAAGAAACTTAGTAACTTAGTACACTTAGATTTTCTTTAGTCATGTACTGTGGAATAAATGGCAGAGGAGCAGGCACTATCCAAGCTGTAAGAACAGCATGTTCTTAGTCTTAACATTGTGTACAAGAAAGCACCACAACCTGAATGATTCACCTCTTAGGTAAAACCAGAATGGTTCATGGTGTAAAACTAGCAGCTGATGGAAATAACCAATGTCCCTGGGCTGGGGCAGAAGCCTGGGAGTCCAACGCTTGGAAAAAGAGAGCTGGCAAAGGCAGCCCAAGCTGCAGGCAGGCATTGGCTCAAGGCAAGAGGGAGCTTGTGTTGTGTTTTATCTCCTTTTTGCCAGTCAGGATTAAATGCTCGAGACAATGTTTTGTGTTCAGACTCAGATGTTTATTAATTCTTATCTATATTACAGTCCCACAAATAGTGAGTTCTACAACATTTCTAGCTAACAAATCAAAAATGGACCCCTATCTCTTTCTCTACAAGGTATTTTAAGGATGAATTGTCCAATTAAGAAAGGACACCTAAATTATTTTTACTTTTAACCAATAACCAATCACCTTTGGCCCACCATGAGGATTTTTCTACCCAAGTACAAAATACCACCCAAACCCATGAAGAAGGTGAAAAAGAAGGACCAAGCCTATGCCCTAAAACCTCCATCTTGCTATATATATATATGTTACTATATTCTAAACCCTTAAACTCTAAGTTTTCCTCGATGTGACATTGTACACTTCTATTCAAACTACACATCCATAATCCCAGTTTTGGAAGTCTTCTCCATGGCCTCAGGTCAAATGCAGTGTTTTCTTGGGTGCCAGTGCCTGTCAGCAGAGCAAGTCTGAAATTCTCAGTGCCCAGGGTTCCAACAACAACTGTCAAGTTTGAGCAGGCCAGCTGAGGAACAAGAGAGGCTGCTGCTTGCTGTAAAAGTCGTTTATGAAGTGGCTGGATCAGTCTCACAAAGCTCCGAGTGTTACAGGCCGTGCCATCGTGCAAAATGCCTTCCTGCATAGAGTCCCCATGTGCCGAGCAGAAGCAGCAGCAGCCCCCCTGATACAATGCACTCTATTCATAAATCATCCAGGCAGCCACAAACACGATGCTATTGCTGTCTTTTTGACCTATCCTGGTCTAACACAGTTGGGCGACAATGGTCATCATTTCTTACACAAGGCCTACACCCTGTCTATTCTGTCTAGCAATGTTAGCAATGCTATGTTATATTTATGTTATGTCTAGGACTTAGTTAACTTTGTACAAGGTAATGCTGCTGAAATTTAAACTGGATTTTAGGGCTTTTCTATCAACCATACAGTCTCTTATTTGCTTAAGGCGTATTTTTACTCACCTAAAACTAAAACTTACATCCCCACTTCATGTCTGTGTGACTTGATGTGTCACAGTTTCTTCAAGAGTTTGAAACCAAGCCCTGCATTCTTTTCTGCCTCTAAGCCTGTGTGCACGGCGTCCTGGGAGATTTCTGTCTGGTTTCCAACAGGGCTGGGACACGACTCCATGGGTCCGTTCTCTGATTGTTCCCAGGTCTCCACAGGGTGCAGGTGGTTTCCAGCTGTGACCTCCTTTCCAACAGAGAATCCACGGATCCCACCAGTACAGCTGTGACAGGTGGGATTTCATCTCCTTCCAGCTGGGATCTGGGAGCTTTGCAGTGTCCAACGGTGCCACCTGGATCACCCAGAGGTGCTGGGAATCCAAAGGGATCGTGGTGGAGCAGATGAAGCATTACCTGGGACACACCTGTGTGGAAGGGCCCCCAAAATACATCAGATATGGCTGGGAGGCTCTGGAGCACAAGGGTGCGTGTGGGAGGGGAAGGGGAATTCCCATGGGAATGTGTGATTCAGAAATGGGGAGACTTGGGAATGCAGGAATTCCCATGGAATTCACATGCCTGGATCTCACTCTCATCCCAGTCAGGTAAGAATTCTATGGATGGATCTCCCCTGCAACGCACTGCCTTGGGAATTCCATGGGGAAATGATTTGAATTGATGACCAATCCAATGACAGCAGAGAGAAGAGAAGGAATCCCTGCTGGGATTCCATGGGACATAAATCCCAATCCTGTCCCCAGGCCGGCTCTGTTGTGCCCGTGGCAGTTCCAGGGGAGTGCCCTGTCCCTGCCCTGAGCCCAGCACGAGCTTTTCCTTGGGTGTTCTCTGCCCTGCCCGGGGCAGGAGGGCACTGCTGGAGTGGCTTTGGTGGCCCTGGGGGCTGGGCCAGTTCCCCCAGGGGGGCCCAGGTCACTCCCAGTATGGGCCCTGTGGCTCCCAGTCACCCCCAGTATGATCCCAGTCACTTTCAGTTACACTCACTATGATCCCTGTATCATCCCAGTCATTCCCAGTATGTTCCCACCATGGTCCCAGGTGTTCCCATTCACCCCTACTATAGGTCCAGGCACTCCCACTATGGTTCCAGTTATCCCCAGTATGTTCTCAATCCCTCCCACTATAGCTCCAGTCCTTCCCAGTATGATTCCAGTATGAACCCTGTCACTCTCAGTTTGATGCCATTTGCCCCCAGCATGGTCCGAGTTGCTCCCAGTCACCCTGCATGGTTCCAGTCACTCCCAGTATGATCCCAGTCACTCCCAGATACTCCCAGTATTATTCCTGTAACTTTCTTCATGGTTCCTCTGTGATCCCAGTCACTGCCAGTCTCTCCCAGTAAATCCCAGTTGCCCCCAGTGTGTTTCCACTAACTCCTAGAATTTCCCAGTAGCTTCTAACAGGAGTCCCTGCTCATAGCCACTCCCAGTCACCTCCAGCATGATTCCAGACCCTCCCTGTATATCCCAGTTGCCCCAACATGGTCCCAGGTGCCCTCAGCCTGCTCGTAGTCACTTCCAGTATGATCCCAGTATTACCCCAGTCACGCTCAGTGTGGTGCCAGTTGCTCCCAATATGATCCCAGTTTTCCCCAGCATGGCCCAAGTTCCTACCAGTGCAATCCCAGTTGCATAGATCCAGTCACTCCCAGTATGATCCGATTGTGCTGCCATCATGATCCCAGTTGCTCCCAGTATAAACTCAGTTGCTCCCAGTTACTCCCAGTCTGATCCCAGTTGCTCTCAGTGGCGCCTAGCATAGAACCAGTGATTCCAAGTATGGCCACAGTAGGAGTCCACGATGATCCCAGTCTCCCCCAGCTTGCTCCCAGTCAATCCCAGTTGCCCCCAGTATTGACCCAGTCACTCCCAGTCACTCTCCGTGTGTTCCCAGTCACTCCCAGTATGGTCACAGACACTCCCAGTATATCCCAGTTACCCTCAGCATACTCATAGTCACTCCCAGTGACACCCAGCAGCCCCAGTAATGTTCCAGTTTCCACCAGTGATCCCAGTCACTCTCAGTCAATCCCAGTTGGTCCCACGATGATCCCTGTTCCCCAGTTCTGGTCCTGCTGGGTCCCAGTGTGCTCTGATCCTGCTCCCAGTGGGTGCCAGTCCTGGGCCTGGGGTGTATGCTGGTTGTCCTAGGTTACAATGTAAAATTGTGCCCAAGGTTTGTATTCTATCCCCATGAGCCGTTGGAGCCAGGGTGGGGCAATGTTTTCCTTATCTTCTGTTAACGAGCCTAACAATGCCTTGCCACATGACTCATAGATAACTTCCTCCGGGAGTTATCTCTGTTTAATGGGCCATCAAGGACCCACTGCATGACTCATAGAATGAGATCATCCCCATTGTGAGATGCTCCGCCCAGGGGGAGGAGCCAAGCATTCCCACCTGGATAAATCCAGGGTTTGGGACAGCACAAGCAGCTTTAATCCACTGGACTCCCAGAGGAGACAAGAGCTGCCAGAAGTTTCTACAGGAATCACTGCTTCGACAAGACTATCTCATCTGGACTGCCACTACCACCCTAACTAACAGGGTGTCAGGTTGTATTCTGACTCTGTCAGGTTTTTTTTGTACTATTACTTTTATTTTATTTTACTTCACTTTATTTTCTTTTCATCTTATTAAATTGTGTTTCTGACTTGGAGTCCTTCACTGGTTTTGCTTTCAAACCAGCACATATTTTTGGCGCCCAACATGGGGCAGGAGGTACTGAGAAAAGTCAGAATTACAATTTTGGGAAAAAGACACCTGTTCACTATGATGCTCAGCATGTTTACATGTGTCTTGTACCTAGCTCTCTATATTTTTTCCGCACATAGGGCAGTATCTGCAGATCTTAATATTCTAGTGTAAACCAGGGTACAGCACTAAGATTGCTTTATTGGTCTATTATCTCTATTGCATGATAACCTCTGAGGCAATAAGCACAATTCGGAATATGTACTCAATTTTGTTGTCTTGCCCCGGTCTAGGATGCTTTGTTTGGGGTCTCAACAATCTCACCCAGCCACAGTGGGGAGGGGTAAAGAATAATTTTTTCCAGTCTTTCAGGCCTGATACAGCAGTTTTTGAAAATATTGAGTTGTCTCTGGATACCAAGGATAGCATAATGTTGTTGTTAGTGCTGCTTTGTCTTCTCTGCACAGCCCGCACCATGCTTAGAAACAAAACACTCCGTGATGTAATGCAGCGTCTTCTTGAGGCAGAAGAGAAAAGAAGGCGACAGTGTCCGAGTCTACGCAGACTGTCACAGAGGAAACAGAAGCCAAAAGCCAGGCAACAGTGTCCGAGTCTACGCAGACTGCCACAGAAGAGAAAGAAGCACCAAGCAAAGCCACAACGTCTGTGTCTGTGCAGGTTTTCACAGAGGAGAAAGAAGCCAAAAATGCCAGCATCTCCACACAAACCATCACTGAACTGGAACAGCCTAAACCGGTAGCAGTTGCTCCTGTTCAGAAGAAGAAAGCAAAGAACAAATCAGTCCATATAGTGACTGATGAGGATGCAGCAGGACCTTCACACCAAGCAGAAGAGACAGAGCCAGAGATCATCACTCGCTCTCTGTCCCTGGGTGAGCTACATGACCTGCGGAGGGAATTCACCCGCCAGACAAATGAATCCGTCCTGACCTGGCTGCTCCGTATCTGGGACGCTGCAGCCAATGACACCATTCTGGATGGAAGTGAGGCCAGGCAACTGGGATCGCTGTCACGGGATGTGGTCATTGACCAGGGGATCGGGAGAACCCAAGAAACTCTCAGCCTCTGGCGACGACTGCTAACAAGTGTGAAGGACAGATACCTTTGTAAAGAAGATCTCCAGGTGCACCAAGGAAAGTGGAACACAATGGAACAAGGTATCCGATGCCTGAGGGAATTGGCCGTGCTGGAGATCATTTTCTCAGAGGACGAGAGATTTCCTAAAAGCCCAGATGAAGTTCAGTGCACATCACAGATGTGGTTGAGATTTGCACGGCTTGGACCAGAGATGTACTCCCGTTACCTGGCAACGCTGCAATGGAGGGCAGGCGAGGACAGGGTGGGTGTCTTGGTCAATAAACTAAGAATTTATGAGGACACTGTCACTGCCCCATTTCGTACCCATGTCTCATCCGTGGAAACAAGGCTGGCTGAGCAAGTCCGAAGCTTGATTGAAGAGGGCCATCAAAAACTGAAAAAGGAACTTAAGGAAGAAAATTACCACGTCTCGCCAGAACCAACAAGAGTCTCTGCCATTAGGAGCAGGCGTCCCCCAGCCACGGAGAGAACATATACTCCACGAGGTAACCTCTGGTCTTTTCTTCGGGAGCATGGAGAAGACATGAGGAAGTGGGATGGAAAACCCACCTCCTCCTTAGCAGCCCGGGTACGTGAACTGAAAACAGAGACTCCTACCACAAGAAGTTCATCTAGAGTCAATGCTGCTCCAGTCTCTCGAGCACAAAACTCCAGACGGGATAGGAATGATGATATGACTGGTCCTCTCGAAGAAACCTTGGGAACATATGTACAGGAAGAGAGTAGCGTGCACCATGACCAGGAATAGGGGGGCCCTGCCTCTAACCAGGTAGAGGAAAGGGACAATCGGATCTATTGGACTGTGTGGATCCGATGGCCTGGCACATCTGACCCACAAGACTATACTGCTTTGATTGACACTGGCTCTCAATGTACCCTGATGCCATCAAGGTATGTAGGGACAGAATCTGTTTCTATTTCTGGAGTGACAGGAGGGTCCCAGCAGCTGACTGTAGTGGAGGCCGAAGTGAGCTTAACTGGGAACGGGTGGCAAAAACACCCCATTGTGACTGGCCCAGAGGCCCCATGCATCCTTGGCATAGACTATCTCAGAAATGGATATTTCAAAGACCCAAAAGGATATCGCTGGGCTTTTGGGATAGCTGCTGTAGAGACAGAAAGCATCAGACAACTGAATACCTTGCCTGGTCTCTCAGATGATCCCTTTGCTGTTGGACTGCTGAGAGTTGAAGAACAACAGGTACCAATCGCCACAGCAACAGTGCACCGTCGGCAATACCGCACCGACAGAGACTCTGTGATTCCTATCCATGAGATGATTCGTAAACTGGAGAGCCAAGGGGTGGTCAGCAAAGCTCGTTCACCTTTCAACAGCCCCATCTGGCCTGTGCGTAAGTCCAGTGGAGAATGGAGACTGACTGTGGATTACCGTGGTCTGAATGAGGTCACTCCACCACTGAGTGCTGCTGTGCCAGACATGCTGGAGCTTCAGTACGAGCTAGAGTCTAAGGCAGCAAAGTGGTACGCGACCATGGACATTGCCAATGCCTTCTTCTCCATTCCTTTGGCAGCAGAGTGCAGGCCTCAGTTTGCGTTCACCTGGAGGGGTGTGCAGTATACCTGGAACCGACTGCCCCAGGGGTGGAAGCACAGTCCCACAATCTGCCATGGACTGATCCAGACTGCATTGGAAAAAGGCGAGGCTCCTGAACATCTCCAGTATATTGATGACATTATTGTGTGGGGGAACACAGAAGGGGAAGTCTTCAAGAAAGGAGAAAAGATTGTCCAGATTCTACTAAAAGCTGGTTTTGCCATTAAGCAAAGTAAGGTTAAGGGGCCGGCTCGAGAAATCCAGTTCCTGGGAGTCAAGTGGCAAGATGGTCGTCGCCAGATACCCACAGAAGTAATCAACAAGATCACCGCGATGTCTCCACCAACCAGCAAGAAGGAAACACAAGCTTTCCTAGGTGCTATAGGCTTCTGGAGAATGCACATTCCTGAGTATAACCAGATTGTGAGTCCTCTCTACCTGGTTACTCGCAAGAAGAACGATTTCCACTGGGGCCCTGAACAGCAGCAAGCCTTTGCCCAGATCAAGCAGGAGATCGCTCATCCAGTAGCCCTTGGCCCAGTCAGGGCAGGACCAGATGTGAAGAATGTGCTCTACTCAGCAGCCGGGAACAATGGCCTGTCCTGGAGCCTATGGCAGAAGGTGCCTGGTGAGACTCGGGGTCGACCACTGGGATTCTGGAGTCAAAGCTACAGAGGGTCCGAAGCCAACTACACTCCCACGGAGAAGGAAATCTTGGCCGCCTATGAAGGAGTTCAAGCTGCCTCGGAAGTAATTGGCACTGAAGCACAGCTGCTTCTGGCACCCCGACTGCCTGTGCTGGGGTGGATGTTCAAAGGAAAAGTTCCTTCCACGCATCATGCCACCGACACTACTTGGAGCAAATGGATTGCCCTCATTACACAGCGCGCCCGAATTGGAAACCCAAATTGCCCTGGGATTCTGGAAGTTATAACGAACTAGCCTGAAGGTGAGACTTTTGGATTATCCTCTGAAGAAGAAGAGGAGCAAGTGACACGAGCTGAGGAGGCCCCACCATATTACGAACTACCAGAGACTGAAAGACGATATGCCCTCTTCACTGATAGTTCCTGCCGAATTATAGGCGCTGACCGGAAATGGAAAGCTGCAGTATGGAGCCCCACACGACGAGTTGCACAAGCTACCGAGGGACAAGGTGGATCGAGTCAGATAGCAGAGCTTAAAGCTGTCCAGCTGGCTTTGGATATTGCTGAACGAGAGAAGTGGCCGAGGCTCTATCTCTACACCGACTCATGGATAGTAGCTAATGCCCTGTGGGGATGGCTGAATCGCTGGAAAAAGGCCAACTGGCAGCGCAGAGGGAAACCCATCTGGGCTGCTGAGATTTGGCAGGACATTGCCACCCGAGTAGAGAAGCTAACCGTGAAGGTTCGACACGTGGATGCACACGTACCCAAGAGTCGGGCTAATGAGGAGCATTGCAACAATGAGCAGGTAGACAAAGCTGCCAAGGTGGAAGTATCACAAGTGGATCTAGACTGGCAGCACAAAGGAGAATTATTCCTAGCTCGTTGGGCCCATGATGCCTCTGGTCATCAAGGAAGAGATGCAACATACCGATGGGCCCGTGACCGAGGGGTGGACCTTACTATGGACAGCATCTCACAAGTCATCCATGACTGTGAGACCTGTGCTGCAATCAAACAGGCCAAGCGGGTGAAGCCTCTGTGGTAAGGTGGACGATGGTTGAAGTACAGGTATGGGGAAGCCTGGCAAATTGACTACATCACCCTTCCCCAGACCCGCCAAGGCAAGCGCTATGTGCTGACCATGGTAGAAGCAACCACAGGATGGCTGGAGACCTATCCTGTGCCTCATGCTACTGCCCGGAATACCATCCTGGGCCTCGAAAAGCAAGTCCTGTGGAGACACGGCACCCCGGAGAGAATCGAGTCAGATAATGGAACACATTTTAAGAACAGCCTTATAAACATCTGGGCCAAAGAACATGGTATTGAATGGATATATCACATCCCTTATCATGCAGCAGCTGCCGGGAAAGTTGAACGGTGCAATGGACTATTAAAGACTACCTTGAAGGCACTTGACGGAGGGACCTTCAAGAATTGGGACATAAACTTAGCCAAAGCCACCTGGATGGTCAACACCCGAGGCTCCATCAATCGAGCTGGTCCTGCCCAGTCTGAATCCTTGCACACAGTGGATGGAGATAAAGTCCCTGTGGTACACATGAAAGGGATTTTAGGAAAGACTGTTTGGATTAATCCCACCTCAGGCAAAGGCAGACCCATCCGTGGGATTGTTTTTGCTTAAGGACCTGGTTATACTTGGTGGGTAATGCAAAAAGATGGAGAAACCCGTTGTGTACCACAAGGAGACCTAATTTTAAGTGAGAACTAGAATTAGTGTGTAAGGTTTCATTCTGTGTATATATGTATGTATCTGTGAGGGTGTATGATGTAGATGGTGATAGAATAAGGGGTGGATTATGTCCTAGGTTACAATGTAAAATTGTGCCCAAAGTTTGTATTCTATCCCCATGAGCCGTTGGAGCCAGGGTGGGGCAGTGTTTTCCTTATCTTCTGTTAACGAGCCTAACAATGCCTTGCCCATGACTCATAGATAATTTCCTCCGGGAGTTATCTCTGTTTAATGGGCCATCAAGGACCCACTGCATGACTCATAGAATGGGATCATCCCATTGTGAGATGCTCCGCCCAGGGGGAGGAGCCAAGCATTCCCACCTGGATAAATCCAGGGTTTGGGACAGCACAGGCAGCTTTTATCCACTGGACTTCCAGAGGAGACAAGAGCTACCAGACCTTTCTACAGGAATCACTGCTTCGACCAGACCATCTCATCTGGACTGCCACTACCACCCTAACAGGGTGTCAGGTTGTATTCTGTCTCTGTCAGTGGGGGGGGGTTTGTACTATTTCTTTTATTTTTGCTTTCATTTATTTCTTTCTTTTCCTCTTATTAAATTGTGTTTCTGACTTGGAGTCTTTCACTGGTTTTGCTTTCAAACCAGCACACACCTGATTGGTCAACACACAAGGCTCCACCAACAGGGCAGGCCCTGCCCAGTCTGAGCTCCTGCATACAGTAGATGGAGACAAAGTCCCAGTGGTGCATGTCAGAGGTTTTTTAGGGAAGACAGTTTGGAATAATCCTGCCTCGGGTACAGACAAACCCATCCCTGGGATTGTCTTTGCTCAGGGACCAGGTTGCACATGGGGGATAATGCAGAAAGATGGACCAACACGATGTATACCTCAGAGAGATCTGATTGTTGGGTGAGAACTATGTGTAAATATCACTGCTGAATGTCACTGCCACTGTCTGTATATAACTGTATACCGTGTATATAGATGTATGTATAATGTATGTGTATGTAGCGTTAGAATATATATAAGTTTTGGTAGAAAGCTGACAATATGGGGATAAGGGCTGGCATGTCCTGGGGAGACTTTTTGATGCTGGTATCAGGGCTGAGCCATGTTCCCTGTGTGTGTTCAGCATGTGTCCCTGAGTGAAGAGATGAGGCCTGGGGGGTAAATTCCCACTCTGCTCATAACGGATCCCAGGTTTCCACAGGCACAATCTCTGTAGGGCTCTGAGCTCCTCTCTCAGGCTATGAAGGACTTCCTTCTGGTGCACAGTCCAGCCTCATTCCCTTTTTCTCAAAGCAGGAATTTACTGATGGCTTTTCCAGGCCGTGCTGCTGGAGAAGGTGCAGGCCCAGGTGCTGGCAGTGAAGGAAATGTGCCCTCAGCCCAGGGATGCTCAGCACGGGCTCCCCCAGCCCCTCGGGGCCCCGCCGCTGGTCACAGCAGCCCCTGCCTGGCTCCTGCCTGCCCACACCGTGGCCATCCACGGCTGCTCCCAGCCATGGAACTCAGGCAGTGCTGCTGCCCTGTGGGCTTGGCTGGGGGTAAACACCCAGACAGAGCTGTGACAACTCCATTTCTTTATTTGAACATAAAACATGGGCCAACTCCTGCCCAGGTGCACAGGGGCTGCCCCCCTTCAGTCCTGTCAGGGGAGCAGGGCCAGGGGACTCTGGGGCAGAGGTTTGTGTTTTAGATGTGTCGGGAAAGGCTCCAGACGGTGCTGCAGCCACGGCAGGGCAGATGGGGACAGACATGAAGGGCTGAGATGGCAGGGCAAGTTCTTGCTGCCTGAGTTGTTTAGCTGCTCTACTGAAGCTGCAGAGGCAAACCTGTGGAGAGAGGAGGGTTCTGAAGCCCCAGCTGCCACTGGCACACAGGAACCCTCCTGCACAGCAGGGCCCAGAGCTGGCACAGCTCCCCAGCACGGCTGCAGCTGCTGGCACAGCTTGGCCCAGCTGCACAGCTGCCCCTCCAGGCCCCGGTCACCAGGGCCTGGCTTTGGGCAGGGGCCCTTGCCAGGAGAGAGCCCCAGAGCGCCTCTGCCTTGCAAAGAAAAGCTGGGCCCCGCTCCTTCTCCTGCCCACCTTGCTCTGCCTCTGCCCAGTGCCCCTGGGGCTGCTCTTGGCCAGGCAGCCTCAGTGGGAGCCAGCACTGGCTGCAGCCCCTGCGGGCTCCCCAGGACCAGGGCCAGCAATTCAGAGGCAAATGAAAGCACTGGGCAGCAGCAGAACCTTCAGCAGAATTATTTGGACAACAACTGACTATCCACAGGGCCACAGCAGCACCACTGGGAATGTTCCCTAACAACCAGCAGCCTTTAAAGGAAGCTGTTTGAGGCAAAGATCAGCAAAACACTCACCATTTTTTCTTCCAGCAATACCAAAACATTGTCAGGAAAAGTGCCCCACTGACCACAATGCCCATTACCTTCATCAAACAACGTGGTCCCCAGCAGAAAACTCTTCTCCTACTTTTCCAGATCTTGTCATCCTCTGCTGTGGTGCCGGCTGCATCTGTGGGAGCAATGGGGAGCGTGAGCCCGTGCTGTGCTCCACTGCTGAGCTGGCAGCACGGTGCACACAGCCAGGACGTTCTCTGTTCCCCCAGAGCTAGGGCCTACAGGCACCTTGGCGCCCCTTGGCACAGGACTGCTCAGTACCCAAACTCCTGAGACTGCCTGGCAAAATTTCTCTGTGCCGTACTGCTCTTCTCCAGGCAATATTTGTCTAAGACATGGATAGGGACAAGGAAAGTGCCCAGGGTTTTGGAGGTGCTTCAGGGCCCTCCCTCCTCGAATCAGCCGCCTCTCTGGATCTACCCAGGGACCGGGAAATTGCAGGGATCTCAGGGTGGGCATGGCCCATGGGGCAGTTGGGGCTCCCTGGCAGCTGATGCCAAATGCCTTCCTGCAGTGGCTGGGGAGAAGCTGCAGCCAGGCCAGGCTGGCAAACAGCCCTGCAGGGTGTGAAAGCAGCAGCGGGGCAGTGAGGCTGCCATGGATCCCTTCCCGCTGTGCCGGGCACGGCGTGTCCAGATGTGCAGAGAAAGGCCCCGGCTGCTGAGTCTCCGGGGAAGGCTCAGGGACATGCACCCACCTTGTTCTCTCATTCCCTTCAGCGTTTGCCTCATGAGTTTGGATGGGTCATGGGGTTTCTTGTGTCCTGTAGCTTTGTACTTCCCTGTTGAAGGACCTTAAGAGAAAGTATTTCCATTCCAGATTGATGGATCCCACAAACCTCAGAGCTCAGCCTGTGGGGTCAGCAGGGACACACTACTCACCACCCCTGCGATGGGAGCTGGGCTTGCCTGCAGCAACCAACAAAGGAGTGTGAACAGTCCTCTCTGCAGACACACCTGTAACTCAACAGCCACAGAAACTTCTGTCTCCTGGTTCCTGCCAGGTTGCAATGATCATTCATTTAGGAACATTGACAACATACCTGCAGGAGGCCCCAGAGGCTGCAAGACTTCACTGAGCCAAGCTGCTGGAGAAACTTTCCTAGCACCCCGATCTAGAAGGGAGCACAGATGAGAACCTTTTTCAGGGTGGGCTGGGATCCCCTTCTGCCTTAGGGAACTGGGCACTGCCAGGGGGTCAGGTAAGGCTGTGGGAGCCAGATGTCACTGGACATGGCCAAAGCTGCACAGGGGCCTGGGGAGCCCTGGGCTGGCTCTGGTCACCCTCCACACTCTTTCCCTGCCCTTTGCAACATCCCTGGAGAGGCAGCAGGAGCAGCCCAGGCCCCCTGGGCTCTCTACTTCCCAGAGGAAAACTTCCCTAAAGCCCTGGGGAAAACTGCAGCAGGCAGTGCCACAACCCTCCCTCCTTCCCTCCCAAGCTCCTTCCCTCCTTCTGCTGGGACAGCTCGCCCAGCCCAAGGGGACACAGCCAGGACCTCTCAGGACACACTGCAGCCTTGCTCTGCCCCCCTGCCCTTTCCCCACCACGGGCACCCCTTGCAGCCCCTCCCAGGTTTGGGGCCGTGTCTCCCATGCAGGGAGCCCAGCAGGGCTGCTCAGTACCTGAGTGCCCTGAGCCTGCTGGGGATAATTCCTCTGGGCTGTGCCGCTCTTGTCTGGGCTGTGCCCGCACTGCCAAGCAGCAGAGGTGGCAGCTCCAGCCTCAGCAGGGCTCAGGCCCAGAGGAACAGCAATTACCTCCTGTGCCTGTGCCTGGCATCGCCTCCCTTCCTGCAGCAGAGGCTGCCATGGAGCCACTGCTTCCTCCGGGAAACCTCGCCTTCAGCACGTTGTCTCCTTTCATCTCTGCAGAAAGGAAGAGGGACAGATGGAGAAGGTGGGGCTGTTCCCCAATGGAAACAGTGGCATCTTCAGGACACAAAGCTTATCTAAGTCATGGATAAGGATCAGGAAAAGGGCCAGGCTCATGGGCTGCCACTGGGCCCTCCCTCCTCCAAGCAGCTGCCCCTCTTTATCACAGTTCCTGTGCTCTCAAGGGGTCGAGCCAAGCGAGCTCTCAAACCCCGAGTGCACAGCCAGATAAGTGAACAAAGACAAAAGACAAGAGGCGCTCTTCCTTCTGCTTGTACAGTCCCAGCTTTATTCCTCCCAGGCCTTCTGCCAGGAAGTACATAGAAGGTTCCTGACTCCTGGCAGTCAGTGTTCTGCCCTTGGAAAGGGAGAGGGGAGAGGGGGGAGCAACTACAACCAATGGGGGGCAAATTGGGGCAGGGCAAGGGGAGGAGCCAATGAGGGCAACCAAAACCGAACCCTAGAGGGGTGTGTGGGACAAACCATGTGCAAATTATACTAAACTGTGTGTGTGTAAAAATTACCTTTATGCAATAACAACATGGACTATTTCGTGCAATACAACACCTGGCCTTAAAGGCAAAGCTCTTATTGAGAAACCAAAAGCCAAGTGGAGCAAGATCTTAAAGTGAAATTTTCACCGCCAGCCTTTAGAACTTCACCCATGGGTATTGTAGCTCATGGATTGGGAATTAAATCAGGGGAGGGTCTTTCGTGGGAGCTGCCCTGGCTCAAGAGAGACACTGAGACAGAAACAGAGCAGGCAGAGAAAGGCAGGAGAGAAAGGAGGGCACAGACACAATCAGCTGAGAAGGTGGCACTCTGAAATACAAGCAGGAACTAGTGGAAAATGAATGGAACGGGAATCAATAATTCTGAAACTTCTCTTTACTACCAAAATACATCCCACCCACCCAGCCCCACACTATCCCCATCCCACACCCTTAAATTTGGATCCCACTTCTCTCAATCTCCTTCCAACCCCATCGGACCCTGGAGGCTGTGGAATTGAGTTGTTTTGGCATGGCACTGAATTTTTTGAGGTGGGTACAAGCCTTTTTGAGGTGGGATTGAGCCTTTTGGAGTAAGATTGAGTGGTTTTTAGTGGGATTGAGTCATTTTGAGGTGACAGATCAATTCATCTTGGTTTTTGGAGAGCAAAGAGATGGAGATTACAGCCCCAAATGCCCTAAGAACCCACAAATCCTTCAGAATAGGTCTCCAAACCATAAATTCCTTCTGAAATGGTGGGACTTCAGACATCTCTGACCAGTTTCTTTTTTTTTAGTCCTATTTTGGGTGTTTTTAAGGGATGAAGATAAATAAGAAAATCAGGGACAAACCAAAAGGATAACCAGCCAGGTGTCTTCCCCAGCATGGATCACAGGGAATGTGGGTCACCAAGGCTGTGCCCAATGTGGATTATCTGATGGGGGATGAATTTGGAGCACTGCACAAAGCTCTTCCTGCAGTTGAGGCACTCGCAGGGCTTCCCTTACTGCTGCTTCTGTTGGTGTCTGGTCAAGTGAGAGCTCCTGGAGAAGCTGGGGACACTTGTAGGGTTATTCTCTGGTGTGAATCCTCTGGTGGCAGATCAGGCTGGAGCTTGTGCTGAAGCTCATCCCACATTCCCCACAGTCATTTGGTGTCTCCCCGGTGTGGATGCGTTGGTTGGTGATGAGGGTGGAGTTGTGCTTGAAGCCCTTCCCGCAGTCGGGACAGTGGAAGGGCCTCTCCTCTGTGTGAATGCGCTGGTGCAGAAGGAGACTGGAGCTGGTCTGAACCTCTTCCCACACTGGGGACACTCATAGGGCCTCTCCCCTGGTGTGGATCATCTGGTGCTGAATCAGGTGGGAGCTGCACCTGGAGCCCTTCCCATATTCCCAACACACACACAGCCATTCCCCAGTGTGGATCATAGAGGGGTGTCAGGGAGCAGATTGGTCCCTCTGTTATCCACAAGGAGGCAGTCGGAGAACTGCTGGGATGCTTGGATATTCATAAATCTATGGGCCCAGATGGGATCCACCCCAGGGTGATGAGGGAGATGGCAGATAAATTTGTGGAGCTGCTCTCCATCATTTACCAACAGTCCTGGCTCTACTGGTGAGGTTCCAGAGGACTGGAAGCTGGACAATGTGATGCTCATTCACAAAAAGGGTGAGAAGGAGGATCCTCGTAATTATAGGCCAGTCAGCCTGACCTCAGTACCCTGTATGGTAATGGAACAGTTTATACTGAGTGTCATCACAGAGCACCTACAGGGTATCAGACCCAGCCAGCACGGGTTTAGGAGGGGTAAAGGTAGTTGGTTGTGTTTGACCAACCTGGTCTCCTTTTATGACCAGGTGACCCACCTGGTGGATGCAGGACAGGCTGTGGATGTTGTCTATTTGGACTTCAGACAGGCCTTTGACACTGTCTCCCTCAGCACACTCCTGGAAAAGCTGGCAGCCCACGGCTTGGACAGGAGCACTCTGTGCTGGGTTAGGAACTGGCTGCATGGCCGGGCCCAGAGAGTGCTGGGGAACGGTGCTGCATCAGCTGGGGACAGTCACCAGTGGTGTTCCTCAGGGCTCTGTGCTGGGGCCAGCTCTGTTCAATATTTTTATTGATTACATGGATGAGGGGATTGAGTCTTTCATTAGTAAATCTGCAGATGACACTAAGCTGGGAGCATGTGTTGATCTGTTGGAAGGTAGGAAGGCTCTGCAGAGAGGCCTGGAATGGTTGGATGGATGGGCAGAGTCCAATAAGATGAAGTTAAATATGTCCAAGTGCCGAATCCTGCATTTTGGTCACAATAACTCCCTGCAGCCCTACAGGTGGGGATGGTGTGGCTCGACAGTGCCCAGGCAGAAAGGGACCTGGGGGTTCTGGTCAACAGCCGACTGAACATGAGGCAGCAATCCTCG
>JAJEOU010000205.1:37723-121861 GCA_021534815.1 Acrocephalus arundinaceus
AGGGAAGGACTGGGCAAGGTGGGATGGAAAACCCACTTCTGCCCTGGCAGCACGGGTGCGTGAGCTCAAGGAGAGAAACACTAACCGAGGGGGTCCCACTAAAATGAAAGGCTCAACCTCCCAGGACCGAGCCACCAGGTATTATAGAAGTGAAGATGATATGTCAGATCCCCTTGAAGGAACCTCCACAATGTATGCCCAGGAAGGGAATAATAACCAGTGCTAGAGGGGCCCTGCCTCTAGCCAGGAAGAGGCACAGGAAAACCGAGTCTTTTGGAATGTGTGGATTTGATGGCCTGGCACATCAGAGCCACAGAAATATGAAGCTTTGGTAGATACTGGTGCGCAATGTACCCTGATGCCATCAGGACATGTGGGGGCAGAACCCATTTCCATTGCTGGAGTGACAGGGGGATCACAGCAACTGACTCTGGTGGAAGCTGAGGTGAGCCTGACCAGGAAGGAGTGGCAGAAACATCTGATTGCAACCGGCCCAAAGGCCCCGTGTATCCTGGGCATTGACTTCCTCAGGAATGGGTATTACAAAGACCCTAAGAGACTCAGATGGGCTTTTGGAATAGCTGCTGTGGAGGCAGAGGGCATCAAGAAATTGAACACCTTGCCTGGACTGTCAGAGAACCCATCTGCAGTAAGACACCTGAAGGTAGAAGAACAACGAGTACCAGTTGCCACCTCGACGGTGCACCGCCGGCAGTATCGGACCAATCGAGATGCCGTGATCCCCATCCACAAGATGATCCGGGAGCTGGAGAGCCAAGGGGTGGTCAGCAAAACCCACTCACCCTTCAACAGCCCCATCTGGCCTGTGCGCAAGTCTGATGGAGAATGGAGACTGACTGTGGACTATCGTGCATTGAATGAGGTGACACCACCGCTGAGCGCTGCTGTGCCAGACATGCTGGAACTCCAGTACGAGCTGGAGTCCAAGGCAGCGAGGTCGTACGCCACTATGGACATTGCCAATGCATTTTTCTCCATTCCTCTGGCTGCAGAGTGCAGGCCTCAGTTTGCGTTCACATGGAGGGGCGTGCAGTACACCTGGAACCGACTGCCCCAGGGGTGGAAGCACAGTCCCACCATCTGCCATGGACTGATCCAGGCTGCACTGGAAAAGGGAGAGGCTCCAGAACATCTGCAGTATATTGATGACATCATTGCGTGGGGGAACACGGCAATGGAATTGTTTGAGAAAGGGGAGAAGATCATCCAGATTTTCCTGGAAGCCGGCTTTGCCATCAAGAAGAGCAAGGTCAAGGGACCTGCCCGAGAGATCCAGTTCTTAGGGGTAAAGTGGCAAGATGGACGTCGCCAGATACCCACAGAGGTAATCAACAAGATCACCATAATGTCTCCACCGACCAGCAAGAAAGAAACACAAGATTTCCTAGGTGCCATAGGCTTTTAGAGAATGCACATTCCCAAGTACAGACAGATTGTGAGCCCTCTCTACCTGGTTACCTGCAAGAAGAATGATTTCCACTGGGGCCCTGAACAGCAGCAAGCCTTTGCCCAGATCAAGCAGGAGATCGCTCATGCGGTAGCCCTTGGCCCAGTGAGGACGGGACCAGAGGTGAAGAATGTGCTCTACTCAGCAGCCGAGAACAATGGCCTGTCCTGGAGCCTATGGCAGAAGGTGCCGGGTGAGACTCGAGGCCAACCACTGGGATTCTGGAGCCGAAGCTACAGAGGGTCTGAAGCCAACTATACTCCCACGGAGAAGGAAATCTTGGCCGCCTATGAAGGAGTTCAAGCTGCCTCGGAGGTGATTGGTACAAAGGCGCAACTCCTCCTGGCACCCCGACTGCCTGTGCTGGGGTAGATGTTTAAAAGAAAGGTTCCCTCTACCCACCATGCCACCGACGCCACATGGAGCAAATGGATTGCCCTCATCACACAGCGCGCCCGTATTGGAAACCCAAACCGCCCTGGGATTTTGGAAGTTATTACCAACTGGCCGGAAGGTGAAAGCTTTGGTCTCATGGATGAAGAGGAGCAGGAACAAGTGACACGGGCTGAAGAAGCACCACCGTACAACCAACTGCCAGTGGAAGAGACACAGTAC
This sequence comes from Acrocephalus arundinaceus, assembly GCA_021534815.1. Lineage (NCBI taxonomy): Eukaryota > Metazoa > Chordata > Aves > Passeriformes > Sylviidae > Acrocephalus > Acrocephalus arundinaceus. The sequence goes on from JAJEOU010000205.1 coordinate 39,807, forward strand.
GCTCTTTTCACTGATGGTTCCTGTCGCACTGTAGGCACGAACCGGAAATGGAAGGCAGCTGTATGGAGCCCCACACGACAGGTTGCACAAGCCACTGAAGGAGAAGGTGGATTGAGTCAACTTGCTGAACTCAAAGCCATTCAGTTAGCCCTGGACATTGCTGCAAGAGAGAAGTGGCCAAAGCTCTACCTCTACACTAATTCGTGGATGGTGGCCAATGCTCTGTGGGGTTGGCTGGAAAAGTGGAAAAAGGCCAACTGGCAGCGTCGGGGAAAACCAATCTGGGCTGCTGATGAGTGGAAGGACATTGCCACTCGGGTAGAGAAGCTAGCTGTGAAAGTCTACCATGTAGATGCCCATGTCCCCAAGAGCAGAGCTAATGAGGAGCACCGAAACAACGAGCAAGTAGATCAGGCTGCCAAGATAGAGGTATCAAAGATAGACTTAGACTGGCAGCACAAGGGAGAGCTGTTCCAAGCTCGATGGGCCCATGATGCCTCAGGTCATCAGGACAGAGATGCCACCTATAAGTGGGCACGAGACCAAGGGGTGGATCTAACCATGGACAGTATTTCCCAAGTTATCCATGACTGTGAGACATGCGCTGCAATCAAGCAAGCCAAGCGGTGTTGGAAGAAGCCGCGGGAGACAAGTCTCATGCTATCATGATCAACAAGCCTCGTTTATTGTTTTCAATGTTATCACATTTATACAGACAGTAATTAGCTCATACATATTGCAAAAGTATAGCTCATGATTGGCTATGTCTCTTATAATGCACGTATTTTTGCAGTTAGCCTTGCAGTTGCAACTTTCTTAAGCTTTTTGTACTTTCCCACATACCATGTATTATCAACTTCCTCGTTGCTATGGAACCTCTGTGCTCAAGGGCAGTGTTTTCTTGCCGTAGGTCACGTAGCCCTCAGCTACACTCTGACCGATTTGATATTAAATATGGCCTTTGCTATGCAGCCATTCATTTGCTAAATTCTCCACACTTCCCCCGTTTTCTTTTAGCACTAGCAAAGAGGTGTTCCATTTGTCGTTTACCAACTTCATCAAAGCGTTTTGCAAGCATTTAAAAAGACAAGGTAACAGTAATAACAACACAAAAATCACAATTCCCACTGTAATTAAATGCTGTAACAAGGAAGTTAGCCAAGGTCCTAAACCCAAACCTTTTAGCCAGTTATCAAGCCCAAAGCCAGAGTCTTGCCGCAAATGTGTGGTCAGTGTGTGCAGAGTGTGCAATTGTGCATGTATAGAGCTGGAGTGGTCTGACAAGTTCATACAACACATCCCTTCAAACATTTCACAACCGTACCCTTGTGCTAATAATAGGAAATCAATTGCAGCCCTATTTTGTAGCGTGGCATGTCTTACCGAGTCTACATCTATCAATAATTGATATAGTGCAACGGAGGTTGCATTTGCCTGTTTTGCCAACCAACAACCTAATTTGTTTAGCGTAGTCAAAGCTTGGGCTGCAGCGACACCTGGAGCAAAAAAGGATGCTAAAACTCTTTCTTCTCTTGACCAGAATGTTGCTTCGTCCCGACAGTCTGGTTTGAATGCGTGTGTCATTCTCCTGACTCTGTGGTGTTGCTTATGCATCTGGAGAATCATAGAAGTGTTTGGCGTAAACAATGTTAATCGACCCAATGTGCATGGCCCTCCCTCTATCTTTGAGGGAATTCCGGCCCAAGCTCGATCACCACAAATTAAAAATACTCCGTAAGGCAATGCTATGGGATTATTGGTTGACAGAGATATGTTGGAACTTGAATAGTTGCACCATTGAGTGTCATTTCTATAAATGGCCAATGTGGCGTTAACATTTATCGGGTATGACATATTGACACCTTTCTGTCCAGGTCTGGCACGATATACACTTGTCCAATAGAAATATATGCACCAATCCGCTTTTAAGGAACCCAATATCTCAAGTTCCTGAGGCTCCAAAGAGGCTGTAGGAAAATGGGGCATCACTTGATCCCATTGATTAGCATACAAGATTGCCTCATTTGATTTACAATTATGTGCCGACTGTGGACAGGGCAGCTCATCCAAGGGCACTCCCACTAAACACGTAGAAAAGGGGTTACCGGGTGAGGATAATGCCAAACATATTGATTCCTGTCCTGTTTTGTTTGCTAAGGTTACCCAGATGTTTTCCTTGGGCTGTGGGGGTATCCAATAAGTGCTAATAACACCAAGACATTGCAATGCTACAAAAAACCATATTAGGCTAAACATTGTGGCCTTTCTTGTTAAATTTCTTTTTATCTTTTTGTTTATGCCTCTCGGCTGCTATCTGTCTAAATCTGCAGCAAAGCTCTTCCCAATCCTGTGGTTTCACCGCCCACTGCCGAGGGATTTTACAGACAACATCACACTGCTTCCGTAATACTTGAGAAGTACTAAGAGCCTTAGCTCTCCATGTCAGATGCCCAAGTTCCCACCGAGCATATGCTAAGGCCTGTTGCTCTGTACTTTCAAATAATTGAACAGCCAAAAGAAATGGCAACCCAGTGCTTGACTCTAGAGTTTGCCAAACGTTTTCATTCCTCTATTTCCCTCTACAGGAAGCACACCACAGCTCTCCCCTGGTCCGTGTCTGATGAACCCATTTATCCCCCCTACAACCCCCACAATGAATTAGTAACCAAGCACAATGATTACGGTCCCAACAGTTCAAGCATGCACAAAGTCTCAAATCTCTAGTGTTATAACTAGCTAAGCAAGCAAGCAAGTACGTCAGTTGTTGTGGGGTCCATACATCCACTTGGGCTGAACTAAAGACAGTCTGCAAAAAGGACTGATGTGGCTGAATCAGTAGCTTCAGATGCAGCTGTATGTTCCTGACAGTCTCCACCTTGAGGCGGGCTCGCTGGTTTAACCCAGCGCGCGGGGATCCACTCGGAGCCTGTGGGGGTAGAGATACAAAGGTAACCCCTACCCCAGTAAAGCACTTTAGCCGGGCCTTTCCACACTCCTGTCTTAAGGCATTTATAATTAACCCACATCTCAGCCTGTTCATCCTTTTCTGTAATGGACCTGTCGATGCGATGAGACACGGCGGCTGGAACTTCTGATGATCCAAAAATACAAAGATAATTTAACACAAACAATGTTTTAGACAGCCTTTCCTGTACATCCAAAATTTCCTAAACTTCTCCAAATTCCTCTTGAGTGTACCATTTGCTCTTTCCACTATAGCCTGTCCTCGAGGGTTGTGGGGTATCCCTGTCACGTGTTTAATTCCCCATGGTTCCAAAAATCTCCGGACTTTCTGACTAGTGTAGGAGGGCCCATTATCCGTTTTTACCTGATTGCAAACCCCCATTACAGCAAAACAGCTAGTTAGGTGTCTGATTACGTGAGATCCTTTTTCCCCTGGTTGGGAATAGCCCAAACAAAGTTACTGTGTGTGTCAATAGTGACATGCAAGTATTTCAGACGACCAAAGTTAGGCACATGAGTGACATCCATCTGCCAAATGTCATTAACTGCTGTTCCCCGAGGGTTGACCCCTATACCTAAACCCACACCATTGTTATGATTTGCACAAATAGGGCAACTCCTGACAATAGCTGTGGCGTCTGCATGTGAGATCTGAAACTGTTTTAGCAAGCCCTTGGCGTTCTGATGGAACATGGAGTGGGCCTCTCTAGCCAGGGTGAACTGGGACATTGGTACCGTAACTGCAGTGGATACCAGTTTATCCGCCCTTTGATTTCCTTCCCCCAGACCAGTGTCCCATTGGTGGCTTCTAATGTGAGTAATAGAATAGGGCTCAGTCCTATTTCTCAAGGCACGCCTCAATTGTAAAAACAGTTCATACAGTCTCTTGTTCTGAATCTCCTTAATGGTGGCATCCTCGATTCTTGACACAACACCTACCACATAAAGTGAATCCGATACTACATTTAAGGGTTCACTTATGTGAGTCACTGCTCATACTACAGCTAAAAGCTCCACGGTTTGTAAACTATCCTCAGGCTCTGCTTCCAGGATTTGCTGATGCCATTCTTTCCCTTTCTTCCAGACTATAGCCGCTCTGCGTGTCTTCTTTCCTGCGTCGGTGAAGGCTATTATGGCATTGGGAATAGGCTTTTCTTTCCTCAATGGTTTGCTGATCCAGCTCCATTCACCAATCCACTGTAACATCCTGGGCACAAGAGACCCTGTCTTTATTTGCACTCCTGAGGCCAGCAATGCTTCAGCCAGGTCGACAGAATTTAAGAGATACCAGTCCAGTGTGGCTTTTTCCATGGGCAGGTTAATTGTCGCTGGTTCTAGACTGTTGACCTCCATTACACGCATACGCCCCTTCTTAATTACTGCTGCCAAGTTTTCAAGTTTTGTGGTTATTGTTTTCCGTTTCTGTAAAGGCGGTGAGATCCATTCCAGTACTCTCTCCCCCATTTTCTTTTGAGGTTGGGTAACTGCTCCTAAAAGATGCATGTCAGCGTGCCAAATAGTGAGATGTAAAGGCAAGTCAGGATCCATCCGTGACACAAAGCCTTTTAAAACACAGTCCATAATGTGCTGTAAGGTTTCCTGTTGTTTTTCAGTAAGTGTCACAGGAGTACAGGGATCAGTGCCCTTTAGCAAGGGCTGCAGGTCCTCCAACAGGTTGTTGGGAATGCCAGTGACACGCTTTAACCACTGCAAGTCACCCAAGAGTTTCTGAGCCTCATGTAATGTGGTGATTGTAGAACCAATTAATAGCTTCTGTGGTTTAATCCTTTGTTCAGTAATAGTCCAACCCAGATATTTCCAAGGTGCAGTCCTTTGTACTTTTTCAGGAGCAACGATGAGGGAGAATTCTGCTAATGTTGTTACAATGTCCTCTATTTGCTCATCTGTGAATGGTACCTCCTGAGAAAACAAAATATCATCCATGTAATGATAAATGATAGTTCTGGGCATCTTTTGTTGAAGTGGCTGTAGTGCAGTGTCAACATAAAGCTGACATAAGGTGGGTGAATTACGCATTCCTTGTGGCAGAACAGTCCATTCGAACCTTTTATCAGGTTCTCCTCTATTAATTGCAGGCAAGGTAAAAGCAAACCGTTTAGTGTCTTGTGGGTGCAAGGCAATGGTAAAAAAGCAATCCTTTAAATCAATGATAAGGATGGGCCAATTCTCTGGAAGCATAGAGGGGTTAGGAAGTCCTGGTTGCAGTGCCCCCATGGGTTCCATTTGACGATTGACAGCTCTCAAGTCATGTAATAGCCGATATTTTCCAGATTTCTTTTTTATCAAAAATATTGGAGTGTTCCAAGGGCTGGTAGACAGTTTCAAGTGTCCTTGTGCATATTGCTCCTGGACTAACTGATGAGCTTGCTCAAGACTTTCCCGTTTTAGCGGCCATTGCTTAACCACTACAGGTTCCTCGGTAGTCCAAGTAAGTGGTAGCGGGAAAGTCCAAGCAATGGCCATTACCCTAAAGGGTGCTCATTGGTGAGGACGAGGCCCAGTTGAGACAGGATGTCCCGGCCGATTAAGCATGCTACTGTAGGAGGAAGCGGAGCAATAGAAAATGATGCTGCAGCCTGCTTGCCATCTATTTCCACCTTGAGTATGGGTGTGCGGTTTGCCAGTGTCATTCCACCGATCCCTGTCACTGTGATAGCAGAGGGCTGCACTGGCCGGTCCGAGGCCCACTCTCCAGGGGCCATAATGCAGGTGTCGGCACCCGTATCCAACAATCCGATCAATGAAATGCTCCGATTCTGAAAAGAAAGTCGACATGGCCTTTTTGGACGAGCTGTCAAATCAATAGTGAGCAAGGTTAACCCTCCAGTTGAGCCAAAGCTTCCCTGCCGTCTGGGATCCTTTTTTAAGGGTATCAATCTCTTTGTCATCTGTGGAAGCGGTATTAATTGAGCTAGCTGTTGTCCTTTTGAGACTTTTACTGGGGGGTAGGGGGTGTGGACCATGATCATAATTTCCCCTTCATAGTCCAAATCTATTACACCTGGTATTACAAATAGTCCAACATGCTTGCAGACGATCGGCCTAAGAGTAGTCCCCCGACTGGTTGTCCATTTATCAGGATAAGCCCAATTAGTCCTGTGGGGATCTTTTGTGGTTGACTGGTCATAATTGTAACGTCTATTGAGGCTGCCACGTCTAGGCTGAGGCTCCCCTGGTGGCTGGTTGTAATTGCTGTTGAGTCCTGATGGCATTGCAGCTGCAATTTGTGTCCTCACGCGGCCGCTGCTCGCGCTGCTTCTCGAGTTTCCCGGTTTCCTGCGGCAGGCACTAGTGTTGTGCGTATTGGATTGGCATTTTCCACACCAGACTCCTGTCGCTCCACACTCGCGGCGAATATATCCAAAGCCTCTGCAGCGGAAACATTTCACACGGCTATTGTTGGTTGAGCGAGGGCGGGAGTTCTCCACAGCTGCCGCTTGGAGGGGCGCAAGAGCTGCCAGGACTTGAGTTTGTGTGGCTTTTGACTGCTCCTGTAATGACTTTGCTTGTTCTTGTAACTCCTCCTCTATCTTTTGCAAAGCATCTACTAAAAAAGCTTGAGAACTTGATGGAAGGGAGGCTGCCTTCTCTAATAAGTCTGGGATTGTCCAGTCCCCCGGCATAGTATTAATGAGGGTTCTAGTTGAGGAATTACAATTCTGTAATACACATTGTTTTAGTAAGGCCCCTTGCATATATTCAGCTACACTAGCTTTTGTTATAGCATCCATTACTTTATCTACGAAGGTGCCTAGTGACTCTTCTTTCTCTTGTTTTATCTCTATGTAAATGGGCGTACTCCTTGGCATTTTAATTTTCTCTATGGCTCTCTTAGCTACAGCCCTTATCCCTCTACATTTGTGCGGTCCAGACAGTGCCTGTGCTTCTACTCGCGAGTATGCGCCTAAACCTATTAATTCATCAATGGTTATGCCATGCAAAGGATCTCCCTGAGCTCTCTGAATGTTAGCTGATAGCGTAGCCTCTTGTTGCCAATGTGCATTAAACAACAACATCTGATGAGGGGTATAAATCAGTCGTGCTATGCCTCTAATATCAGAAGGAAGCATCACGTGGGCGTTAAAAAGATAATCAAGCATTTGTTTAACTGGTTCACTAGTGACTCCATAGCTTCCCACCGTAGCACGCAGCTGGGCTAGCATTTTCCAATCTAATGTTGTTATAGCTGCTTGCAACCCTCCTTGTGGATTAGGCGTATAGACGACTGGGAACGCTAAGCTCTCACTCGCGGCTGTTACTAGGTCATTGTCTCCCTCCTCCAACCCCCGCCAGGCTAGCATAGTCCACAGCTCACGCTTTTCTCTAGCCATAGTCCCCGCAAGGTCAGATTCAGCCCTGGGACAGGCTCAGGGTTTCCGGGGGGTTGGCCGCCTGGGGAGGACAACAAAGAGCTGACTTTTCAGGCTCATTATCAGTGTCGTCTGCCTCCTTCAAAGGGGGTGCAGATGGTGCCGGAGCCGGCAGATTAACGGTTGTAAAGGCGGGGGGTTTGGAGTACTAGCATTCCACTGCAATTCATAATCCTTATTCCTTTCTTGTGCAACTTTCACCTCCTCAGCTGCCCTCTTTTCTGCCTGACTCATTAACAATTCATTTTGCACCACTTTCCACAATTTACTCATCTTTTTAGCGGGTTTATCATCTTCTAATACTAACTCCCAGAGCTTATCCCCGAAGTTTCTCCACTCCCCCACATCATGAACAGTATGAGGATTAACAAAGAAACGGTAAGAGGTAGCAAACTAAGAAGCGAGGGGAGTTCCTTATCTAAGTCTATCCCCTTAATCTGCCTTTTCCTTAGAAATGCTGTGAATAAATCATATGCCGCTTGCCTGTCCATACCAACGTCAGCGCTGTTGCAGCCCCTCCAGGTCTCGGCGGCACGTATCGGCCGAGCCCACCGCTGTGGTCACTCGGGACTCGGAGCCCCTTCTAGTGCTCTGTAGTCGTCCTTCTAGCTGCAGGACCTGAACTCAATGCAGCCTCCAACAATCGTGGTAGCGTGTCCCCCGTTTTCTTCTGGCCAGCAGAAACGACAGGGCGATATCACGTCGTCAGGGTCGCCATTTGTTGGAAGAAGCCACGGGAGACAAGTCTCATGCTTTTCGTGATCAACAAGCCTCGTTTATTGCGTTCAATGTTATCACATTTATACAGGCAGTAATCAGCTCATACATATTGCAAAAGTATAGCTCATGATTGGCTATGTCTTTTATAATGCACGTATTTTTACAGTTAGCCTTGCAGTTGCAACTTTCTTAACTTTGTGTACTTTCCCACATACCATGTATTCTCGACATCCCCGTTGCTATGAAACATCTGTGCTCAAGGGCAGTGTTTTCTTGCCTTAAGTCACGTAGCCTTTAGCTACACTCTAACCAATTTGATGTTAATATGGCCTTTGCTATGCAGCCATTCATCTGTTAAATTCTCCACACTTTAGCTAAAATCTTTACTCTTTAAAATCATGATTCAGTGCCTCCGAATGTTGGGGTGCCCCGTAAATTTTGGGGTGTTCCCCCACAGCCCCCCCACCACCGAGGGTCATCTGCGTCCACATCGACCGGAAGGACATGATGGTGGCCGTCATCTTTTCCTGGCCCATCAGGGTAAGTGGGGACACCTGGGAACCCCCCATATCACCTAGGTACCCCTCCAATCACCTTTGAAACCCAAAAAATCACCTGGATATTCCCCAGAATCTCCTGGATCACTCTCAAAAATCATTTGGGTACCCCCAAATATCACCTGGATACACCCAAAAATCACCTGAGTACCCTCAAAATCACTTGGATGCATTTGGGTACTCCCCAAAATTACCTGGGTACCTGCAAAAATCTTCTCAATTCCCCCCAAAATCACCTGGGAACCTCAAAATCACCTGGGTACCCCTCAAAAATCACCTGGATACAGCTGGATATCCCCCCAATTCACGTAGGTACCCATGAAAAATCACCTGTTTATCCCCCCCAAGTCACCTGGATACACCTGGGAATCCCCAAAATCACCTGGGTACCTCAATAATCACCTGAGTAACCCCCAAAATCACTTGGATCTCCCCCAAAATCACCTGGGTCCCTCAAAAATCACCTGGCTACCCCAAAAACAAGCTGGGTACCCCCAAGAATCACCTGGACACGTCTGTGAGAGTCGGCCCAAAGACCCTCAATTTTGTCTCACGTTTTTCGTCGTGGAGACTTTGGGGGGGACAAGAGGGAAACCAAGAGCTGATGTAACTGCCACCAGAATTGCCATTCCTGCCCAGGTGTGTTTGCTTGGGAACAGAGTTCCCGGATATACATCCTGCTGAAACAATGGTAGTCACAGCACGCTACACTGCTCCTGCATTCTGTACCACCTGTACCTGAGGTGTAGCAGGACAGCTTGCCCTGTTCTCCCCCTCCCTCGCATTGTGCATGGGCCTGGACTCCATCACGGGACTTCTCCCCCACTCTGGAGAACTATATATTCTGCCTCAGAAGAGACCCCTTTTGAGGACCTCCCCACGGAAAACGAAGATCTATCAGCTCCACGAGGGTTCTGCGAAGACAAATCTATTAGCGGCAGGCTACGAGGATTTGCGAAGGCGGACCTATTGGATTGCTGCGAGGACTTCGTCTCTCTCTGTGGTAATTATATCCTATCTGTCCTATCTCTCTCTTCTCTTTTGCTTTTATCTATATAGTTCTCTCTCTCTCTCATTTCTTTCTCTTGTTATTGCATACCATTTTGGTGGGTACATTGAATAAAAGCATATCAGTTTTAGTGAGTATATTGATATTGAATAAAGCATACTGATTTTGGTTAAACTGCATTCTCTTAGCCTCCTTTGTACTCTAAGAACTAAATACGAACTTAGTTCACTTTGAACGGGTCGTAACATAATTGGCGTCACGGACACGGACTCTGATTAGACAGAGAGGTTGCAAGGGTTTTTTGTGTAGTCTGTAACAGGGGAAGGATCTTCACTCCAGCCGCACCTAGCACGCCTCGCTTGAGGTAGTTGCTAGAAAGCAAGGGGGGTGCTGAGATTTCCCGCAAACTGCACAAACCCTGAAGGAAAGCGACCTCATGCTCTATTGAGTGTTCTGTCTTCAGAGATTCACTAAAAGGTTCTCTGAGTGCATAAGAGTTTGTTTTGTTGTTGTTGTTGTTGTTGTTGTTGTTGTTTTGTATGTGTGTAAACTGTTTTGTAATATCCCTGTATAGTCAGGTATTACCTTCCCTAGTAGTAATTTGACTTCCCTTTAGCCCCCCCCCCCCCCAAAAACAACAAGAAAAGTAAAATGGACAAAAGTAAAAAAAGTGCACTATATAGCTTGTTAGCAAAATTCAATGCCAAACCCTCACCTGTAGGAGATGTTTGGGCTCAAAACAATTGGTTTAATCCAGAAAATGTTATTGATAGAATTTGCTCATTACAACGGGAATCTAAATTTAGACTTGGCAAAGACAAAGCTATAATTTGTTCTGTTCTTGGAGCTTGTCTAAATGCCGCGATCGAGAGCCGCCTTAAGTGGCACGGAGATGAAAAAGTTATTACTGATTCTCTCCAAGATCTCGTAAAGATTTTACAAAAACAACTTGAAGAAGAAAGGAAAGAAAATCAGTTATTGAGAGATGCCTTAAGAACTGAGTATCTCAATTCAATAAATTCTGACTCCCCTAAGGAGACAGAAGAAAAAGAAATTCTCCACACCAAAATTTATCCACATAAAGAGTTAGAATCTGCTAAAAATTGTGGAGAATTCTGTTGTCCTCATTTAAGACCTTTAATTAAAACAGAATACAATTACATCAACAATGAGGACTTAGAACCACAAATTACAACCAGAGAAATCCCTTACTCTGCAACAGAGTTAGTTAAGCTAAAGAAAGAATACAGCAGGCTTCCACAAGAAACTGAAACTGAATATGTATTTCGCTTATCTCTCACAGGAGGTGATCAAATTAAATTAACAGAATCAGAAGCTTCAGGATATTGGGGGCACGGAGTCTTTTTGACAACTGGAGATAAACGTGATACGTGGTCCATAACCCAGCGAGCAGCCTTCTGGGCTGGTGGGATTAACCCATTAGAAAGGGGAGATCCTGTAATCATACCTACCTCCCCTGACCAAATACTAGAAAGTGTCCAAAAGACAGCCTGCTTGCAAATGATACATGAAAGAAAACTTATCCCTGGATTTGAATCTCCCATGCAACTTCCTGTGAAAGCTGAACTTATGACTCCTTTAATTCGTGGGCTCCCAGAATTTCTTAAACCAACAGCAATTTCTTTGCAAAAAACCATAGCTACTTTAGGCCCTGTAGAAAGGCTTGATAGATTCCTCCGGAATCCAACAGACCGAACTGTCTCTACTGACCCTAGTTTCACCCCTCACTCCAGCCCCTCTCAGCCTCCAGCTATTCATGCTAACACATCTAGCAGTGACCACAAGATCTGGGTGTGGGGTGACATTGCAGTAGAATTAATTACCTATTGTAGGCAATATGGTCCTTTAAACACAACAGATGACAAATCACAGAGAACAAAAAGTATCAGGTATGTTGAAAACCCCAGCAGTGAAAAGACAGAAAAAGTAAAACACATCACCCAACGCCAACGCTGGTGGTTATTAGGTATTAAAAAAGGTATCCCAAAAGATATCATGGATGGGTTACCTCTTGATAAACTTCAGATGATAATTTCTAACTGGCATTGTAAGAGAAATATGCCAACACAAGCCCCCACAAATAAAACACTACCTGACACACACGCGCCCTCCCAAACTCCTGGCATTAAGCCCAGAAATAACTTAACAACTGAACCCAGCGCACCTCGCCCCTCCCAGCATTCGGGCAGTAAGCCCATGAAAAGTACCTCCTCTCATGACTTAATTGATCTTACTAGTGAAGCAGAACAAGTCCATCAGAACCAAAAAATAGAGGAGGTGGGAGATGCTCAGCAGAAAATAATCTCTCACCTAGAAAGCCTTGATTTAAAAATCCCACCTGAAAAAATTCAAAAACCTTCTCATGAGGTAAAATTTCTGGGTATCTGGTGGAAAGGAGGCATGACATGTATTCCTCCTGACACTATAACTTCCTTAGATCAAATTAAAATGCCTGAATACAAGGAAGACCTACAACTTGCTTTAGGATTGTTGGTGTCTTGGGAAAAACATGTCCCAGATTTTTCTACAATTGCCGAACCCCTTTATAACCTGCTGAGAAAGGAAGTTAAGTGGGAATGGAATGATTTTCATGAAAAAGCATTGAAATTGATAATTTTTGAAATAACTGCTCCTCATGTACTAAGTCTGACTCTCCTTACAGGCCGTTTTCAAGTACAGTGTTGTTTTGTTGTTTTGGGTTTGTCATTTCACATGTCGCAGCTGGTTCCTGTTGATTTTACCAGACCTGTTGGTTTTTGTTTTCATGGTTTCAAAGATGCTGAAAAGAAGTACACTACCTGGGAAAAAGGGCATTTTGTCGTTTGTCTAGCTCTGGTAGTAATTGAGATGATCGCAAGTCAGCAACCGATTTTCTGGAGAAGCCCTTTTGAAGTTATTAAGGCTGTCACTACTGGGACGCCCCCGCCTGATGGGGTGGCTCAGAAAGCCTCAGTAAGAAAGTGGCATGCTCAGATTGATAAACCTGCCTCAGTTGCCAAGGTAGATCTTTCATTTTCCCTTGAGTGGTCAGTAAACCCTCAAGCCAAACCACAGGAGAGAAATCGGGATGTTCAGTCAATTCCCTCACTACAGAGACCAAATGATTCTAAGAACCCATTACATTATCCTGGACCATTCGTGTTAAAACCTCCTTGGAATAAATGTGCATGTGTATCCTTTGATAGTCCAGGGAAAGAGAATTGGAATTCCATCATTTTAATCTTCTGCCTCCTTTTGGCAGATTTTGTTGTGTTTAATTCTTACAGGAGACCACCGTGGGACGTGAAGACCCCGTAAATCATGATAAAACTAATGATACTTTTGTGGTAACATGATTAGGAATTTTTAAATAGTATTGATATAGAAATATTAATGAATAAATTTGCTATTACAATTAGAGATTTTACCAAATTACAACAACCACTGCAGTTGTCCTGATTGACCTGAGAATTTATCAGTGGCTGTTATTAAACATATTATCAAAATTGAAAAAGTAAATGTGAATGACTATAAATTGATAATTGATACACTTAGTGTTATATTTTATTTGCTTTTAGCTGCATCCAGGCTTAATTGTTGTTTTAATTTTTATTAAAATTTGACAATAATTTGAAACAGTGCCAATGATTTTTAAAAGAAAATTTTAACTTTAATTGAAATTAGTGAATTTTAACTATCATCCCATTATAAAAACAACTTCAGCTTTTATGTTAATCATATGCAATGTTTTAATATTTAATATTTAAATTTTTTAAATTATTATTATTGCATTTAAGATTGAATTATGATAGAGCTATTCCCTATCTTTTTGAGCATAGGGAACGGGCCTGTCAAATTTGTGAGAATGGTAAATTGTTAATTTAGAATTTTGTATTGTTTGAATTTTTTTTTTTGTGCTATTGTGTTTGTAGAAAATGTAGCAGCGAATATTAAAAATCATTTAATTTTTTTTGTGTGTTTTACTTACTGCTACAAGTATTTTGAACAAATTGTGACATTTTTATTGTTTTGTTTTGTTTTAATTTTAATTTTGATTAAGTTTTGTGTTGTCAGCTATTTTAGAAAATAAGAAAACAGTTAATGACTGCACATAGTTTAGTTGATAACCCATTTGTTAAAAATACCCCCAAAGTTATTAGCACAAGACAAACCACACAAGCAATGAAGTGAACTAGCCCTTATAGCAACAAGCTTATTAAGGATTTTTTTTTTAATTGTATTGTGTTGTTTAGTTTTTGTTTGTTTGTTTTTAAATCATATTATAATTGAAACTGCTTTGTAATTATTTTGTGAAATCTTTTGTTTTAGTTTAGTTTAGTTTTTGTTTTGTGATTCTGTTTTTTTGTTTTTATATTTTTGTTGTTTTGTTTTGTTCCTTTGTTTTTCTGTTATGCTACTAAAATGATGAGTCTCGAAGATTTAGATGGAATGATTATGAGTCACGGGGTGGTATAAGAGACTGCCCAAAGGATCCCTCACTTTGCCTCACAATCATCTCCAAAGAAACCCCAAGGACACAGAAAGCGGAACCCCTGGAGGGATGGGCGGGCTCTGAAACCCCAAGGAACACAGACTGGCCTGGCTGAGGTGGGATGTCTGCCAAGTGCTGTCCACGCGTGTTTGCCAGAATGAACCTGAACAATGGAGAGTGCCACGGTAGATTTCATCTGCTACAGAACTGCTTGTGATGAAATATTAGACACTAAAAATCATTCAAATTTTTGTGTTTGTAATTTTACCAAAATTATTGGTTGTGATTTTTCTTACTCAGCTCCAGTTACTTCGTATCAACTTTTGCAATCCAATTATACACTGATCCATAGGTTATGGCCTACAACAATAGGTATGAACCTTACTCTGGTAAAACAATTGTTGCTCCACCAGGATTTGATGAAAATTTTAGAAAAGATAAAAAAGAGCGGACAGAAAACTTTAGTAACTGTCCATCACAATGTAAAACAAATTCATCGTGTTTTGGAGAGGGTAAAGACAGACACTGAACACAGATGGTGGGACACACTTTTTGGATGGTCCCCTACTGCCACCAGTGTTTTGAATAAATTCTGTCACCCTATCATTGTTCTTTTGATTTTAGTTTTGATTGGCTTTGTTTTATCGGCATTTTTATTTTTTATGAATTGGAAAATGATGAAACAAATAAGACGATTGACTTTAGTCATGAATGCACACAATTTAGTTTATGTACCCCCTCCTATAGATGTACTTAGAGAAGTTGACACAAGACATACCCGTATGTAAGCCATAACCACAATTATAAAGTAAATCTTAGTTAAAATAAGAGATTTTGATTTTGATTAGTATTCTAATTTTGTTTTAACTTGTTAAAATTTTGTTTTTAATTGTTAGAATTTGATTTGATATTATTTGTTTTAATTATTTGTTTTAATTTAGTTTAAAATTGAATTTTTTTTTTTGATTTAATTTTGATGTTATTTGTTTTATTTGTTTTATTTGTTTTAACTTAGTTTTTTTTGATTTAATTTTAACGAACTAATATAATTATTATAGTATTGATTTTAATCAATTTAATTAATATGTTGTTTGTTTATATTAATTGAGTTTAAATTGTGAGAATTTTAAATTAATACAATTGTTATAATTGTGATGATATTTGTTTTAATTAATAGAGTTTAAAATTTTGTTTTAAATTGTGAAAATTTTGAATTAATATAATTGTTATAATTATGAGATTAATTGATATTGAATGATTAGTGCCCACCTTTTTGTTTCTTTTTCCTGCTACTTTTTTTTTTTTTTTTTTCCCTACTGTCCTGTTTCTACTTTTCCTGAGATATATTACCAATGAGAGATGATAGAGTCCTGAAGACATCACATCAACATTATGAATCCTGCTGCCAGACGTCAATCGTGAGCCACGGGGTGGTGTGAGAGTCGGCCCGAAGACCCTCAATTTTGTCTCACGTTTTTCGTCGTGGAGACTTTGGGGGGGGACGAGAGGGAAACCAAGAGCTGATGTAACTGCTACCAAAATTGCCATTCCTGCCCAGGTGTGTTTGCTTGGGAACAGAGTTCCCGGACATACATCCTGCTGAAACAATGGTAGTCGCAGCACGCTACACTGCTCCTGCATTCTGTACCACCTGTGCCTGAGGTGTAGCAGGACAGCTTGCCCTGTTCTCCCCCTCCCTTGCATTGTGCATGGGCCTGGACTCCATCACGGGACTTCTCCCCCACTTTGGAGAACTATATATTCTGCCTCAGAAGAGACCCCTTTTGAGGACCTCCCCACGGAAAACGAAGATCTATCAGCTCCACGAGGGTTCTGCGAAGACAAATCTATTAGCGGCACGCTACGAGGATTTGCGAAGGCGGACCTATTGGATTGCTGCGAGGACTTCGTCTCTCTCTGTGGTAATTATATCCTATCTGTCCTATCTCTCTCTTCTCTTTTGCTTTTATCTATATAGTTCTCTCTCATTTCTTTCTCTTGTTATTGCATACCATTTTGGTGGGTACATTGAATAAAAGCATATCAGTTTTAGTGAGTATATTGATATTGAATAAAGCATACTGATTTTGGTTAAACTGCATTCTCTTGGCCTCCTTTGTACTCTAAGAACTAAATACGAACTTAGTTCACTTTGAACGGGTCGTAACACCCTGACTGCGGGAAGGGCTTCAGGCGCAACTCCCACCTCATCACCCACCGGCGCATCCACACTGGGGAGAGGCCTTACGAGTGTCCCCAGTGTGGGAAGAGCTTCACCCAGAGCTCTAACTTGACCCGACACTAACGGAGTCACCAGTAAAGGAAGCCCTGCAAGTGCCCCGACTCTGGGAAGGGCTTCATGTGCATCTCCAACCTCATCCAGCATCAGAAGATGCACACTGAGAACAGCCCTAGTGACCCACATTTCCCTGTGATTCATTCTGGGAGGACACCTGTCCCTTTCCCTGCCCCTGGCAATGATGTGAGGTGGGATTGAAGACATGAGGGTCTGGCCATGGCCTCATCATTGTATTTGATCCCATCTCAGGTCATTACCATGGCTAGGAAAGGGACTCTATCTCTCCCCCAAGGTGAAAGGTGTCCTTTCCAGGAAGGATGGGACGAGCCAGTTGATGTTTTTGTAGTTTTCCCTTTATATTGTTAGTTTTATCCTGTTTGTTATCGATATTGTTTCTGTTCCTTTTTGTTCTTTGTTTCTGTTCCCATTAAATTGTTCTTATCCCAGCCTGGGATCTTTGCCTTTTGTACTTTCAATGGGAGCCTGGAGGGCAGCGAGCAGTGGCACGGTTTTAGTGGGAGCACAAAATTGGGGAATCCCATTCACAAACCCCAGCCCATGGAAACCGAGCATCCCAGCTGGTGCCAGCCCTGGCTGCCCTGGAACAGTCTTGGGAGCGCGTCCCTGGCTGGGGCTGTGGGAACCTCTTCCCTCTGGTGCCCAGGGACAGGACTGGAGGGAAGGGCTGGAGCTGAGTCGGGGCAGGTTTGGGTTGGATCTGAGGAAAAGGTTTTTCCCCCAGAGGCTGCTGGGGCACTGGCCAGGCTCCCAGGGAAGGGTCCCAGCTCCAGGGCTCTGGGAGCTCCAGCAGCATTTGGACAGAGCTGCCAGGCCCAGGCTGGCATTGTTGAGGTGTCCTGCGCAGGGCCAGGAGTTGGACTCGAGGATCCTGAAGACCTCCCAGGGCTTTCTGGGAATGATAAAGAGCCCTGTGCTCAGAGGCAGTCACAGCCATTCCATGGGGACATCCCAGGGCACCTTGGGCTGCAAAGGCACCCATCTGTCACAGACACTCACAGGGGCTCCACGGTGACATCCCAGGAGTGCCCAGGCTGCCAAAGAGCCGGGATGTCCCAGACACTCCCAGGGGTTCCTGTCATGGGCAGAGTGGGAGCTTCAGGGAAAAGCTTGATTTCTTCATTGGAGAAACTGTTGCTGAGTTATGGGGTGGAGAAATGACACCCAACAGCCACCATGGATCCTCAAACACCTCCAGGAGGCCTAGACTTTTAAAATTCCATCTAAGTAAGGAGACTGGGAATGTCTGGATCTAATACCAGCCCCAGACTTTGTCAAAAGTTTATGTGTAAAGGTTTGGAGAGGGGGAATTTAACTGAAATGCAATGTGTCCCACAGGGTTAAAGACTGAATACCAGATATATTTATATAAATTCAGCTATGATTGATTCGGATCAGGATTAGACAGAACAATTTATTTACACCACAAAGTAAATTTGAAGAAGAGTTAGCTACTCCAAAGTATAGGAGCCGTAAATATTATTTAAATATAGTGCTCTAGGAAGCAATCTGGAAGTAAACAGGGCCTTGCTTGAGTTGTTTGAGCCCATTGCAGGCAGAGCCTCCTGCTCCAGCAGGAACTGCCTTTCCTGTGCCAGCACCAGGGCAGATCCCACTGCAGGAAAAGCCCCAGGCCAGCCCCAAGACAGTGAAGGCCTCGGGCACAAGTGCAGAGTGCCGTGCTGGGAGCTGTGCCAGGGAGAGCCTGAGGCACCCAAGGCACCTTGGCAGCAGCAGCTGCTCTCAGACCATGGCCACAAGCCTCCCTTGGCAGCCCGGCCTGGTGGCCAGCACTGCAGAGCTGCTGCTGCTGCCTCAGGGCTCCTTTCTGCCTGGGCTCTGCCCCAGCCCACAGAGTGTGACCTCAGCCCTGAGCCTGGCACAGCCGCTGCGCCTGAGCCCTGCAAAGCCTCAAGGTCACCTGGGCCAGCCTGGCTCTGTCAGCCCCTGGGGAAGGCAGGGCCAGCAAAGGCCAGAGAAGGGGCTGCCTTTGGCTGCTGCATGTGGGCTCCAGCAGAGACAAGGAGGAGTCAAGGCAGTGCATGGAGTCCAGGGAGCAGCCCCTTCTCCCCGTGTAATCCTGGAATGGTTTGCATGGGAAGAGCTCTGCAGTGCTCATCTCATCCAAATCCCTGCCATGAGCAGGGACATCTTTGAGCAGCTCAGGTTGTTCAGAGCCCTGTCACAGCTGGACTGGAATGTTTCAAGGGATGGGGCATTGACCACCTCCCTGGGAACCTGTCCTGCTGGATCACCAACCTCACCATCAAAAATTTCCTTCTTATCTTTTCTCATCTGAACCTCCCTTGCTTTAGTTTAGAACCACCACCACCCTGGATCCTATTGGGACAGGCCCTACTAAAACCTTTGTCCACCCTTGCATTTCCCATGAGCCGGGTTTCCATGGCAATTGCCATGCCAGGTGACCCAGGGGTGGTGTCCCAGTGAGGGCTGCCATGGAAACAGTGCCCAGCCCTGCCCCTTTCTGTCTGCCTGAGCTGGCCTTTGGCCCTGGCAGTGGCGTTTGCTGCTGGTTCCGTGGTGCCTGAGCAGCCAGCGCGGCACAGGGCAGGTGGCCATGACACAAGCCCCCAGCAAGGGATCCCCTCTGCCTCTGGGCACTGACACCAGCCCTGAGCAAGGCACTGCCACAGTGGGCTCAGTGCAGTGTCCATGGCCACAGCCCCTTGCAATGGCCCAGAGCAGCTTGGGATGATGATCCACCCTCACTCCTGGCCCAGGCCAGGCCTGCAGTGCCCTTCCCCACAGCCTGGCTGCACAGAAGCACTTCCAGGGCTCTCTGCATTTCCCTTGCCTTCACTCTTGCCTCACTCACACACCTCCCAACAACCCAGCTGGAGCTTTGAGCTGCAAGGAGTTCAAAGCTTGTCTGTCCTTCAGCAGTTGGTCTAATTCTGCCTTCAGCCAACGCTCGATTTGTGTTTATTGCAGAACTTCCTGTGTGTCTCAAACATTCCTGGCAGGGTTCTGCCTTGGGGAAGAGGAACCTCATGAGTGGCACCTTGGGCTTGGCACACACTTGAGAAGATTGTCTGAAATTTTTGACCACTTAAAAAAGGAAGATAACCAATCTTTCCCTGAATGCAGCCAGTTCTCTGAGCAAAGCAGGTCCCAGGTGAGTGAGGACAGAGAGGATGGGGTTGGGGGATGTGGAGCAAGGTTGTCCACACTGGGTCAGACCTTAAGGCACAGCTTCTCTGAGCAGGCCAGACCTCCTGAGGAGAGACCCTGGGTCAATATCAGTCACTAAATCCTGCAATCACCTTTTGTGTAATAGGAAAAGTTAAAAAATACACTCTTTTAAACAGAAATACATCCTAAAAAGTCTTTGAAATATTTCTCCATGTATCTAGGAAAAAAGACTTCCTATTGAACTGCACCAGACCAGAGGGAAATCAAGGCACAGCCATGGTTTGTCAGGACTTGCTTCATCCTAATGAGCTCCGTGGTGCATTTGGTGCTGAGCCCTGGAACCTCAGGGCCTGAGAGGAGATGGCACAAACCTTTCCAGGAGTCAAAGTCGGAAGGAACACCTAAAGTGTCAAGGTATTCGTGGGTCCCACTAAGGTCTGTCCCCAACATGCTCCTCATAGACTCTTTGAAGGAGAGATATGGAGGCCAGGATTGCACAAAAACCTCTCAGAGATTCAGTGGCAAAAAGAAATACTTAAATTACCTCTGAGTACCTTGAAGCATGAATAAGCCCTACTGAGTATTGTTAATGGACAAAATTCTCAAGGGATTCATTAAAGCAGATTTTTAGAGGCCATGATTGTACAAATCTCTCAGTCAGTGTCAAAAAACCCATTTTTCCAAACTTTGAGTACCCTGAAGTATTAATGAGCCCCACTGAGTGTTGTTACTGACAAAGCCTCTCAAGGGACTCATTACAGCAGAGAATTGGAGGCCAGGATTGCACAAACCTCTCAGAGTCTCCAAGGCAAAAGCCAAACCCAAAGTCCTTGGAAAAACCTGCAGTCCCTGGCAGCATGAAGGAGCCCCCCAGGGCCACTCTTGACCAAGGCTCCTTCCCCAGGGACTCCTTCCAGCACATCCCGGAGGCCACTGGCATGGGAGGGGGATGCTGAGGGCAGCACAAGGGGCTGACAGTGCCCAGCCTTGCTGGGGCTGTGCCAGGAGGCCCCAGGGCCTCAGGACAAGGGGTCTCCTCAGTGTCCTTGGTGGCACAGAGGCTGCTGTGGCCCAGGGCACCAAGACTTGGCTTCTCTTTGTCACCACCTGTCATCACTGCCTGCAGTTCTGTGCTCTGCCTGGGGCCTGGGGACACTTTCTGTGTCGTGTCCCTCAGTGGGATCCATTAAAACTTCCAGAAACTTTGGATTTTTAATTTCACTTTGAGTTGTGGAGAATTTTTTGATCACACCCTGAGGGACTGAGTCTGATGTAAACAGCATGAAAGCCCCGAGAGGGTCATTAATGACCTTGTCCAGTGTCTGTTCTGCTGGGCTGGGCTACTGGAACAGAGGATGATCCTGGGAACCAAGAAGAGCTTAAAAACACATTTCTCTGGATGAGCAGCTTTTCTGCCAGCCCAGCAGGGCTGGGCACTGCCTGCAGCCACCCCGGGCACAGCACAGAGGCACAGAGAGCTTCAATCACTCAGGGCTGGGAAGGTGCTGAGAAGGGACTGGGGGAGAATCACTGCCAGCCCTTGGCACAGGAACCTCTGGCTGCAGGACAATGCAGCTGCAGCTCCTGCAGTGATCTCCTCAAGCTGCAACATCCCAATGCCTACAGACTGTGTGAGTACATTCTCTGATGATCTCTTGTGTAGAGCAGCCAGGGGTGCCCAGGGCTGTGGTGCAGAGCAGGGTCCTGCAGCCCAGGGCGCTGTGCTGGCCCAGGGACTCTGCTGCCTGCCAGGGACAGCTCTCAGCCAGCCCGGGAAGCTTCTGCCAGCACTGGGGGACAAGATCTGGGTGGAAGGAGACAGCTGGCAAGGTGTGGAAGTGTTCTCCCTTTTGGGGTGGGGAGGCTGCATTGCTGAGGACTGCTCCCACCATAACATTTAACTGCTAAACATTTCCAAGTAGATTTTGCAGAGAGCAAAGCAAGGCAGGGGCTGCATAAAAGTGAAAAATCCTGCTTTTATAATTTACTGCTCTGTGTTGCAATGCATGGAAATTTCACACATATATTCACCTCTAAGTTCAGGTTGAGAAAAAAAAAATTCTCTCAGATCCTATTCAACAAGGCAGTGACAGAAATGAGCAGAGAGTCCTTTATAGGTACTATCAGTGTCATTTTCCCAGCCTCCCTAGGGTTTCTCTGACATTGCCATCAGAGCCTGCAGAGCCAGAGCTGGCCCTGGGCAGTGCCTGAGCTGGGAGGGCTCTGCAGGGCAGAGCTGAGCCCCCAGGGCTGGGCTGGGCTCTGGCAGCACTGGCAGGGCCCAGCCCTGGGCCCAGGGAAGCAGCTGCAGGCAGGAACAGCTGCAGGCAGCAGAGCCCTGTGCAGGCCGTGGGGGGAAAGTGCCACCAAGCTGTGCTGGGATATTGAAAGTCCTCTCCAAACTGAACTATTCCATGATTACTTTTTTTACAGGTCCCCATCTCCAGCCCCAGCAAATGTCCAACAGCAGCTCCATCAGCCACTTCCTCCTGCTGCCATTGGCAGACACGCGGCAGCTGCAGCTCCTGCACTTCTGCCTCTTCCTGGGCATCTCCCTGGCTGCCCTCCTGGGCAACGGCCTCATCATCAGCGCCGTAGCTTGCGGCCACCTCCTGCACAGCCCCATGTTCTTCTTCCTGCTCAACCTGGCCCTCACCGACCTGGGCTCCATCTGCACCACTGTCCCCAAAGCCATGCACAATTCCCTCTGGGACACAAGGAACATCTCCTATGCAGGATGTGCTGCCCAAGTATTTCATTTTGCCTTTTTCTTTGCAGCAGAGTTTTCCCTGCTGACCGTGATGTGCTACGACCGCTACATGTCCATCTGCAAACCCCTGCACCCTCCTGGGCAGCAGAGCTTGTGCCCACATGGCAGCAGCTGCCTGGGCCAGTGGCTTTCTCAATGCTCTCATGCACACGGCCAATACATTTTCCCTGCCCCTGTGCCATGGAAATGCCCTGGGCCAGTTCTTCTGTGAAATCCCACACATCCTCAAGCTCTCCTGCTCTGAATCACACATGAGGGAACTTGGGCTCATTGCTGTTAGTTCTTGTTTGGTATTAGGTTGTTTTGTGTTCATTGTTTTCTCCTATGTGCAGATCTTCAGGGCGGTGATGAGGGTCCCCTCTGAGCAGGGACGGCACAAAGCCTTTTCCACCTGCCTCCCTCACCTGGCTGTGGTCTCTCTGTTCACCAGCACTGCAGTGTTTGCCTACCTGAAGCCCCCCTCCATCTCGTCCCCATCCCTGGATCTGGCCCTGTCAGTTCTGTACTCAGTGGTGCCTCCAGCCCTGAACCCCCTCATCTACAGCCTGAGGAACCAGGAGCTCAAGGCTGCAGTGTGGAGACTGATGACTGGATGGTTTCAAAAATATTTAACTGCTGGCCAATTTTTTGCATTGGCTTGTAATAAAAGCCATGTTTGATACTTCATGTTTTTTTATTTGGAGGTTCTATTTCTTTGGGTTTTTTTATTTTTTTTTAACCTTGTTTACAAATAAATATCATTGTTTGTGCCATTTCTTATTCTGTTCACTTTACCTCCCCTTTGGCCACAGGTTGTGCCAATGAGGAGCTGTGGTCTTGGTGGATATAATCAAACTAAAGGATCCACCAGGCAAATTTTCTGCAGAGATGCCCCTTTGGTTCCCTTCTCTGCAGCTGCAGCAGCAATGTCTGTGTGCAGAGCTGGGGGCAGATCAGTGCTGGCACAGCAGCTGTGCCCAGCAGCAGCAGCAGCAGCCCTTGGTGTTGCCAGTGCTGCTGCCGTGGCCCTGCCCCGCTGCCCTGCTGGCCCTGGTGTTGCTGTAGGGCCTGAGTGCTCTCGGGGCCGGGCACAGTGCTGGGGGTGGCAGTGCCGGGGCTGCAGCAGGGACAGGCCATGGGCACTGCTGGGGCAGCGCTGACGCCTCAGGCCAGGGCCTGGGGGCTGCAGGCTCCTTGCCCAGGCCAATGCTGAGCACAGAAAAGCCCTGGGAGCAGCCCCAGGCTGGCTGTGGGCAGGCTGGGGGCAAACAGCATGGCTGGGGCTCTGCAAGGTGCCTGGGGGCAGCTGGGATCATATTGGGATCACAGTGGGAGAGGCTGGGCCCATGCTGGAGGAGACTGGGATCATACTGGATCATACTGGCAGACACTGGGACTGCACTGAGGGTGACTGGGAGTGTCTTTGAGCAACTGGAATCAGGCTGGAAGCAACTGAGGACAACTGGGAGTGACTGGAAACATGTTGGGAGCAACTGGGATACACTGGGAGAGACTGAAACCACAGTGGGGGTAAATGGGAGCAGCTGTGTCCATGCTGGGGTCATACTGGGATCCTACTGGAACCAGACTGGGAATGACTGGAAAGGGGCTGGCTGTGACTGGAACCAGGCTGAAGGTGACTGGGAGTAACTGGCCTCAAACTGGGAGTGACAGGCAGTCACTCAGGGCATGACTGGAATAATACTGGGAGTATCTGGGAGTGACTGGAGTCATACTGGGGGTGACTGGAACCAAACTGGGGTGACTGGGTCCTACTGGGTTCATCCTGGGAGCCACTGGGATTACAGTGGGTGTGAACAGATCCTGACTGGGGGTTACTGAAAGCTACTGTTGGGAGGAAAATGTGGACACATTGGGGGCACCTGGGATCGACTGGAAGGGGATGGAACCATTCTGAGGGGACTGAGACCACATGTGGGGAAACTGGGATCATACTGGAATTATATTGGGACCACACTTTGGGCAACTGCCAGTAACTGGGATCATGCTGGAGGGAACTGGGAGTAACTGGGAAAGACTGGCATCATTCTGAGATAACCAGAACCTTACTGGGATATACTGGGATACACTGGAAATGCCTGTAACTACCTTGGGGACAATGGAACCACACTGGGAGGAACTGGGAACAGCTGGAACTATTCTGGCAGCAGCTGGGATAACACTGAGGGTGACTGGACTCCTACTGGGATTGACTGGGAGTGGCTGTGAGCAACTGGAATCACACTGAAAGCAACTGGGAGGAATTGGGAATGACTGGGAGCATTCTGGGAGTGACTGGGCTATACTGGGGAAGACTGGGAGCCATGAGGATCATACTGGAGGCTACTGGGGTAATAATGGTAATTTCAGGGAGAAACTGGGATCACACTGGGTGCCACTGGAATCATACTGGGAGTGACTGGCATCAGACTGGGATTATAGTGGGTGTGATTGGACCCTGACTGAGGGTTACTGGGAGCTACCAGGCCCATGATGTGAGTCTACTGGGGATACAGTGGGAAGAACTGGGAATAAATAGGAATGACAGGATGCTTGCTGGTGACAACTGGGATGTACTGGTGGTGACTGGGATAAAACTGGGGGCAACTGAACCATGCTGGGGTAACTGGGAGTGCCTGGCAATGACTATGAGAATGTTCATGGCCACTGGGATATACTGGGAGTGCCTGAGACCATGTAGGTGGTGGCTGGGACCACACTGGGAGCCACTGGACACAAGTGTGAGTGACTGGGGCCCTACTGGGAGAGACTGCCATCATACTGGGAGTGACTGGGACTATACTAGGGGCAACTGGGAGAATGGTATGAAAGTGGGTGCAACTGGGAGCAACTGGGACTGAGCTAAGTCCAAATGGCATCATAATGGGGAATGACTGGGTGTGACCAGGCTCATACTGGGAGTGCCAAGGAATCTGGAACTACATGGGAGGGACAACTGGGCTCATACTGGGAACAGCCACATCCAGCACTGGAACCCCTGAACCCCTGTCCTGGCCATCCCACCCCTCCAGCCCCAGCACCCCCCGCCGGGGTCCTGGCAATCCCAGGGGTCCTCCCAGGTGATTTTGGGGGAGATCGAGGAAATTTTGGGGGTCTCCCATGTGATTTTGGGGACTACTCAAATCCATCCAGGTTTTGAGGGTACTCAGGTGATTTTTGGGTGCATCCAGGTGAGTTTTGGGGGTACCCACGTGATTTTGGTGGGGGGTATCAAGGTGATTTTGGGAATACCCAGGTGATTTGGGGGCTTCCCAAATGTCCCCACTCACCCTGATGGGCTGGGAGAAGATGACAGCCATGGTCATGTCCCCCTGGTCATGATGGACACAGATGACCCTCGGCGGCAGGGAGGCTGTGGGGGGACACCCCAACATTCAAGGTTATTTGCCCTCTATTTATTTCCCAAGATCTTACATACAATGCATGTGCATAACCCCAGCACCTCCCATCCCCACTCTGTATTAATTGAGGCTATCAGTCCTTCACGTGTGTGCAATTCTTCTTTTGAATTGGGTCAGTGGTCTCTAAAGATGAAGTCAGGAGAGTCTTCATCAGGTCTCTGTGACTCTCTGGCATGATCCAAGGTCCCCTGCTCTGTGACTGATTGATATAAAGTCCAGGTGCTGGTCATTGTTCTACTGGTTTCAATCTGTTCTTATAAAGGTTCACTTACTGCATTTCCTTCTATAAACAAGTTCATACTGGCAAACAATACAGCAATTAGCTCTAGTTTAGGCATCTAATAATCATTAACCTATCATTTGCCTATCTAATTTACACCCTGATCCATAAAAATTACTTCCATTGTATAGCTATAATCTTAACTCTTTAAAATCATGATTCTGTGCCCCTAAATGTTGGGGTGGCCCCTGAATGTCGGAGTGTCCCCCCAGAGTCCCCCCACCACTGAGGGTCATCTGTGTCCACGTCGAAGGAGAGGTCACAAGGGTGGCCGTCACATTATTCCAGCCTTTCAGGGTGAGTGAGGACACTTGGGAACCCCCCAAATCACCTAGGTCCCCTCAAAGTCACCTGGGTACCCCCAAAAAATCTACTGGATACCACTCCAAATCTCCTGTAACCCCCCAAAATCACTTGGGAACACTCAAAAAGTACCTGGATACTCCTAAAAGTCACCTGGATACCCCCCTCAAATTACCTAGGTACCTCCAAAATCACCTGGATCTCCCACAAATCACCTGGGTACACCTGGGTAGCCCAAAAATCACATGTGTTCCCTCAAAAAAGCACCTAGGTACCCCCAGAAATCACCTGGATCCCCCCAAAAATTGCCTGCATACCCCCCAAAATCACCTGGACTCCCCCTCAAAATCATTTGGATACACCTGGGTACCTCCCAAAATTCTTGGGCCCCTGCAAAAACTGGGTGGTCGTGATTCCCCCCTGCTTTGACTGGGTAGATGCAGTGTCCCACTTATCCCTTTGACTTTAATGGGTAGACCTGGTGTCCCTAAATCCCTATTGACATTATTGGAGTAGACCTGGGGTCCTTAAATCCGTATTGACATTATTGGGGTAGACCTGGTGTCCCGTTTACCTCCATTTACCCTCAGTAACCCTTACCAGTGTTTCCAGTAATGCCCTGGATCTCCCAGCAACCCCAATTCCTCCCCTAGGACACTCCCAGTGCTCCCAGTAACCCCTCCCACTGCTTGGAGTTTGCTCAGTTTCCCGTTTCTCCCTCCCAGTGCTTCCAACTCCTCCCCACTGCTTCCAGTTCCTCCCCAGAGCTTCCCCTTAGCCCTTCCCAGTGCTCCCAGTTTAACCAGTAACCCTTCCCAATCAAGCCCTATTAAGGGTTCGATCTGGCCGTAAAATCCCCATCGACTTGAACAGGGATAGACCTGGTGTCCCTAAATCCCTATTGTCGTTATTGGGGTAGACCTGGTGTCCTTTTCTACCCATTGATTTCAATGTGTAGACCCGATGTCTTTTCTTCTCCATTCGGTTCAGTGCAAAGATTTGATTTCCTTTCCTTGCCTGTCATTTCATTGGGTAGACCTGATGTCAAAAATACCTCTGTGCATGTCAATGGATAGACCTGATATCCCAAACATTTAGGGGTTAAACCCACAAATTTCATGGTTGGAAATTGCCAATTTGGGGTGGGAAAATGCCCGAAACTCGGCTATTTTTCCCCCACAGGTGAACCCAGAGTGCCCAGAGCTGAGGGCAACACTGGACAGCTCTGCCCTGGCCAGGCCCTGGTGCTTAGGGGAGGGGTGGCCACGCCCCAGCCACACCTGGGTATCCTCAGCCCTGAAGGCAAGAGGGCAGGGCCAGGGTGGACGTGGCTTGAGGGGAGTGGGCATGGCCACCACACACGTGGCACACCTTGATGGGTGACATCAGCTCTGCCACCTCCCTGTCCCAGCAACTACCCTGCACACCTGGAGGTCACCTGGGAGCCTGACTCCGTCCCTCGCCAGGTAACCCTGCAACCTGGTGAGGCCATGGCCAATCTGACCCTGCCCACTTTAAACCACGCCCTTTCCTCTCCTGGCAAAGCCCTTTTCTCACCTGGCCACGCACTTTTCACTCCCAAGTGAGGCTGAGGCTTGGTGGCAGGAGCCATTCATGGAGCAGGGGCTGTTCTGGTGATCTACGCCCCATTTTCTCAAGCCACGCCCCCTTGCTTAAGCCACACACACATTAAGCTGCCCATCATCCCTATGTGGGCTAAGCAACGCCCCTTTTAGCAAGCTACACCCCCTTGGGTGAAGCCACCCCCCTTCCCTAAAGCCACACCCCTTTCATAGGCCACACCCACCCACAGCTGCCATTTAGCCTATGTAGTTTAGCCATGCCCACCAATGCCCTATATAGTGAAGCCCCACCCCTTTCTGCCCAAACCACGCCCCTATCTCTGCAGTTGGCCCCGCCCCCAGGCCAGAGCTGGGCGTGGCTGAGGCTCAGGTGTTTTAAAATGGGGGTTTGGAATGCAGATATGGTGTGGGTTTTTCTTGTTGGTTGTAGTTCTCTATCCTGGTTTATTTGCATTAAAACCCTACAGACTGGCTGGCTTAGCTTGAACACCTGCACAGATGGAGAGATGGCCTCCCACCTTCCCCTCTGTGTAGCTGAGATGGGCAAAAGGAGAGAACAATTTCTCTTTCTGCTGTGAAATCCAGCAGGAAGCTGACAGGGTTACCCCAGAGCTGCAGAGAAGGCTCTCTGGGATGAGCATATGACGTTCTTGAAGCTGTGTGCTCACCCCGAGGCCTGCACAGAGGGGTTGCTCTGGGTGCCTCAGCCTGTTTGGCGCTGCCTCTTGCACCATTCTGGCCGTGCTGGCACAGCACTCACTGCTTGCCAGCGTCCCTGTCACCTGCATTGTCCCTGTTCCTGACCTCTACATGCTGGCGGGAGCAGTGCCCGTGCAATGGGATGGAGTGAGACTTGGAAAGAATCCTCTGCAGTTGCCATGAGTTTGAACAGATGTACAACCTCTGCCGTGCCTGGCAAGTGTTTCCTGGCAGCCCGCAGTGCAGCCTGCAATCCCTGGGAGTTCACAGGGTGCACTCTGCACTCCAGCATCCATTCATGCATGCAGGGAGTGAAGTGCTTTTCCTGGCATTCCTGCCTAAAATTGGATGGGTTTGAGATTGAATGTTCAGCTTAGGAAAGTTTTGTCCTCATCATGGAAGTGCAGTTATGTGCACTAAGGAAACCTTCTTAGTGCTTCACTCTCCATTCCCTGCTTTCCAGCCACAATGTCCACGGCCTCTTTCTGCAACATCCTCCCCTAAATTTCCTTCTGCTGCCCTGACTGCAGGAAGGGCTTCAAGCACAACTCCACCCTCGTCAGGCACTGGCGTATCCACACTGGGGAGAGGCCCTACGAGTGTCCCCAGTGTGGGAAGAGCTTTTCCAGGAGCTTTCACTTGACCAGACACCAACAGAGGCACCAGTAAGGGAAGCCCTGCAAGTGCCCCAACTGTGGGAAGAGTTTCGTGCTCTGCTCAAACTCCATCCCCCATCAGAGGACCCACATTGGGCAGAGCCCTGGTGACCCACATTCCCAGTGATTCAGGTTGGGAAGACACCTGGCTGGTGGTCTCCATGTCCTCCTGGACCCCCACAGGCACCTGGATGAATTCTGGGACAGGAACATCCATCAAGACTCTGATTAACATTGGAAATTCATTGGAAAGAGCTGATTTGTTGATGTTACAGCCCAAAAAATCTCATCTTCTCTTTCCAGTTTTTTTGTTCATGTGGCATCAAGCAATGCTGGGTGATCTTGGAGATCTTTTCCCACCTGAAAAATTACCATCTTTATCCCTTCAAAACACCCACAACTGGAGTAAAAATAAAGAAATGAAGCAAAGAGATCTAAAGCTGAATCATTTTACTGGGATTTGAGTGTCAATGTGGGGTTCAGGGGAATATTCAGGGGGGGTTAGGTGTTCTGGGACCACCCAAGCCAAGGGACATGGCCATGATCTCGTAGTTGTTGCAGCAGAATGTGTCCACCTGAGCCCCTCTGTTCTCCAGGAATTCTGGTTGTCTGTCCCAGTCTTTGGCCTGGGTCTCCCTATCCGGGGTGTCCCCCCCAAAGTGCCCAAACCACTGCTGAAGTGCCTGAGCTGCTCCTGGCTGTGGATATTCCTGTCCACCAAACTCTCCTGGTCAGTGCTCTGGGGGGCTGGGAAAGGTTTTAGGGACTCCTGGAGGGACTGAGAAAGGCTTTTGTGGCTCCTGGGGGCATTTGTGGGGCTGGGAGGGGATTTGTGGCCTTATTGGGGGGGGGGGGGTTGTGAGGGAGGTTTGGGGTCGTGGAAGGACTTTGGGGCTTGGAGGGAATTTGAGTGAGGCTTGTGGGAAATGGGAAGGGGGTTTTGTGGTTTTTGGAGCCATTTCTGTTGCAGGGAGTGGTTGGAAGTGTCCTGGGCAGGAGCTTTGGATTTGGCTTGGAGGTCTGGGAGTGGTTTTGGGGCTGGGAGGAGGTTTTGGGGCAGTTGTGACTCCCTCAGACTCCCAAAGCTGCCACCAGACCCGGCCCCAAAGATGCTGCCGGTGTTTGGGGGTTCCATGTTTGGGTTCATCCTCTGGCGCTGCAGAAGAATTTGAGAGGGGGTCCCAGGGGCCATGTGTGTCCCCTCCCTGGAGCTTGGGGGAGGACAGTGTCACCGTCCCAGTGTCACCTCCTTTTTCCCTCCCCACAGGGCTCCTGCCCCAGCTCCTGCTGCCCCCCAGGAGGGAATTTGGGGAGGGGGCAGAGGGGGTGCACAGTCCCCACCAGGGGATGACCCCGCCCCAGCCCCTTTGTTCAGCACCAAGCTGGGCTTGGGGCCGCAGCAGGAAGAGCCCCAGGGGAAGCAGATCCTGCAGGTGGGACAGGGCTTGGGCTCAGGGCAAGGTCCTGCCCTGCACATCTGGCTCAGGTGTTACCCTGCCCTGGGAAGGGAGCGGGACATTCCCATCCCCACGGATCAGGTCTGGCAGCAGCACTTGGAGCATGGACATGGAAATACTGGGAGCAACTGGACCACACTGAGGGCTACTGGGAGTGACTGGGAGCAACTGGGAATGACTGGTGTGTGGTGGAGGTAACTGGGATATACTGGGAATGAGTAAGATCATGCTGGGGGCAACTGTAACAATACTGAGGACTCTGGGGTGACTGCGATTGAGCATGCTGGGGGAAACTGGGATATACTGGGGGTGTCTGGAATGATATTGCAGGGGACAACATTGGGAATACTGGGACCATGTTGGGGGAAACTGGCAGCAACTGGGTGTGAATTTGAAACAGGACAGCCAATTTGATAGCATTTGGGTAGAGCAATGGATGATGTCAGTTTTACCAAAGCCTTGGAGACTGTCTCCTACAACATCCTTAAATACAAACTGTCCATATGCCCAGGGAAGAAGACTGAAAAATGGATGGGTGGTTGGGCCCAGAAGATTGTCATCAGTGGCAGAAAGCAGAGCTGGAGGTAAGTCCTTGTGCTCTGACCCCCAGGGGCTGATAGCGGGACAGATACTCTTTAAAGTCTTCATGAATGGCTGGGCTGGAGGTGCAGTTTACCCTCAGCAAGTTTGCAGACAACACAAAAGTGGCAGGAGCAGCTGCTACACCAACTGCTTGTGCTACTCAGAGGGACCTTGGCAGGCCAAAGAATTGGCCTGAGGGAAATCAGATAAAGTTCAACAAAGGGAAGTGACAAGTCTTGTGCCTGGGGAGGAATTAGCCCATGCACCAACAGCTGCTGGAGGCCAACTGCCTGGGAAGCAGCTTTTCTGTTACCTTGCCTTGGTGCTTTGGGGCTGTGCTGCAAAGCAAAGGCAGGATGCGTGCAGGCAGAGCAAGCAAGGGTTTGCCCCTGGCCCTGCCCTGCCGTGCCCGGCCAGCCCCGGGAGCCGCCGCGCCCGCGCTGTGCCCGCGGCCCCGGCTCTGGGCGCTCGTCCCCGCCGAGTCCGGCCCGCGCCGGGGCCGCGCCGGGCGCGCACGGGGCCGAGCGCAGCGCCTCCCTCAGGCCGCGCACCGCCGGCGCAGCCGCGGCCGTTGCGCTCTGGCCGTTGTGGCACAGGCGGCGATCGACGCCATGGCGGAGGTGCCGCTGCCCGCTGGGATTAACGCCTGCACCTTCCCCGCCAAGCTGTGGCACCTGGTGAACAGCCCCCGCGTCCGCTCTGTGCGCTGGGACAGCCAGGCCCGGGGGCTGCTCATAGACCGCTCCCTCTTCGAGCGGGAGCTGCTCAGCCCGGGCGGCGCTCGGGGCCCGGCCCCGCACGCCTTCAGGGCCACGCAGTTCAGCAGCTTCGTGCGCCAGCTGAACCGCTACGGCTTCCGCAAGGTGCCGGGCCGGGCTGGCGCTGCTGCGCCGGGCGATGCGGGGGCCTGGCTCCATTATAGCAGCCCCTGGTTTCGCCGTGACCGCCCCGAGCTCCTGCTCCGCATCCGGCGCCGGAGCGCGGCCAGCAGGCAGCGGCTGGCGGCAGGGCGGGAGGGGCGCAGGTGGGGCGGGAGCGGCTCCCAGCAGCTCCCCGGGGCGCGGCCGCTGCCGGACGGGCGGCGCAGGCGCGATCGCTTCAAGGCGCTGCCCAGGGAGCGGCCGCCGCTGCCGCCCGGGTGCCCGCCCAGCGGCTTCGTCCTGCTGCACAGGCAGCGGGCGCTGCCAGGCGGGCAGGAGCTGCGCCGGCCCCGGCCCCGGCCCGGTCATTTCCAGCAGCCGCCCAGGGAGCGGCCGCCGCTGGCCCGGTGCCCGCCCTGCAGCTTCCACTTGCTGCACAGGGACCGGCCGGGGCCGGCTTGGCGGGAGGGGCCGAGCAGCTTCCAGGAGCTCTACGTGGAGCGGCCGCTGCCCGCCGAGCGGGAGGTGCCCCGGATCCCGCCCTCCCAATTCCTCGGGTTCCAAGGCGAGCGGCTGGGGCTGCTCGGATGGGAGGGGCCACCCAGCCGCTTCCAGGAGCTGTACGGGGAGCAGCTGCCTCCGCTCGACCGGGAGGTGCTCAGGTTCCAGCCCTGCAGCTTCCAGCAGCTCCACGGGGAGCAGCATCCCCCAGCCTCCAACCCAGCAGGTAGGAAAAGAATCCTAGCCTTGCTTTTCCAAAAGGTCATGAAAAGTGATTCTTTAAAGTATTTTTTCCCAGTGCTCTGTCATTCTAAGACAGAAATTGTCAAGCCAACTAGAAAGGGACACTAGAAAGTCAAAAGATTCTCTGCCTGGTTTTCCTGTGTGCTTTCTGTGATGTTTGATCCAAGGCAGCAATAGAGCACTGTGTCCCAAAGCCACACTCTGGAGCCTGACTCACGGGTTTGGATTCTTGCAGCTGCACCGGGCACTTCAGCCCCTCATGCTCCAGCTGGCAGTGCTGGCTGTGCAGCATCAACGGCCTCCAGCTCAGTGCAGAATGCACCTGCGGGAGAGGAATCACCACCGCTGGATCTTGGCCTGGCTGTTGAGAAGATGATCCGGGAGATCAGAAGCTCCCTGTCTGAAAGGTCTCCCTGTGCTCAGGTTACCCCATTGGATGGGAATGAAAGAGGCTGGACTGAGAGTTTTGAATGTTGTTACATGGCTGAGAAGCAAAGGTTTCTTGAATGTAATTATTTTCATTCCTTTTTAATTATCTAATTGGACATTGTAACATGGCTGAGAAGCAAAGGATCCTTGAGTTTAATTATTCCCATTCTTATTTAGTTATCTATTTATTGTTGATCAAGCAAGATTTTCAAAAGAAGAGGGAATGAAAAAGTCTTCCCCCACAGTGAGGATGAGAGGTGTGAGCCTCTGTTGGCCACCTTTGGTTGTTCCTTTTCCTTGGGAAGAATGCCTCGTGCAGGGGCATTTGTGGCGATGCTGTGTAGGTTCTAACAGGCTTTGTTGGGTGGGAAAGAAGAGAAGAGTGTTTGGAGAATTGCCACTGAAGGCAAAGTGTCCCGTGCAGGGAGGGGCACACCAGAGGTGTCTCTGTTGCAGCAGCAGATGTGGGCTCTGCCTCTTTTGGGTTGGAAGGCCAAGGCAAAGCCAGGGCTGGGCTGCAGCTGCTGCTGCTGCTGCTGTGTGAGCCCTGCCGTGCGTGTGGGCGCTGCCAGAGCCGTGTGTGGGGATGGGCTGGAGCTGCAGCTTCCTTGTCCTTTTGTTTGACAGATTCAGTCTTTGGATTAGGAATCTCATTTCTCTTAACTCCTGCCTCTTCCCAGACTTGTCTGGAGAGTGAGTGCTGGCACAGGCCTTTTTGCAGAATATTAGACGTGTTGGCCAAAGAATGTCTCTCTTTCTCTTGCTGTGCAGACCCATTGCCTACAGTACATTTGTGATTGAGGAAGGGCAGACTCAAGGTGGGGAGTGGGATGTTCTGCATTTAGCAATCTCTTATTCTCAAGTGGGATGTCTTTTGTCTTTGTAAACTCACACGTAACAGCTTTAAAAAGCATTTTATTCCATAAAAAAAGAAAACCTTGCAAGCTCTGAACCATCTTTAGAATCTTTAGGATTCTGATGGATGAGCTGTTGCAGAAGAGATGAATATTCTGCAGCTGGTCATGGTGGGAATATCTTTCTGTCCAAAGGTAATTTGCAGGTGCTTAATCTTGGGAATTTCCTTCCTCAATGGAGTAGAAACACTACTTGGTTGTCTGACTTTTCATGTCTTTTGGGTTGGTTTTCTTTTCTACCCTCCAAATTGACAGATTTTTGGCACTGGGAAATTTGATGCTGGAAATGTCCCAGGTCTATCAATTTTGCCTGGGTCCTACATATGGGGCAGCAGCAGAGGGCTTCAGAAAGCACCACCTTGTGATGGAGTGTCTGAGCTGTTGGGTGGGGCTGGTGAGGCTCCCAGGCAGAAATGTGAGCTTTGCGTGTGGGTTTGCAGCACACAGCCCTGGGCAGTGCTGGGAGCGAGCTCTGCCCTTGCTGACAGCCACGTTGGCAACAAGGAGAGCCCCTGGCTTTGTGCTGGCTGATTTCTTACAGCTGGTGGCATGGGCCAGGGTCAGAGTGTGAGGGCACGTCCCTCACTTGGTGTCTCTGCTTTTCTGCATTCCTGTTTTCCCTCAAAGTCATTTTGTAAGAGCTTCAGTTTCACCTTGATCACCCAAATCCTGAGTTTAAAATGCTTGCCATGTGAACCATGTGGGCAGTGTTCTCTTTGTGTTACACGGCCTTTGGGGTGAAGAACAGTTAGTGTATCCCTAATGTGATTCTAAGAAAATGCTGAGTGATCTTTGTGTTCCTTTCTCTCTGTTTTTCTTTCAAGGGGAATATTAATGTTGCCCCTGAGTCTTCAGGAGAGGACACCATGAACAGGGCTGCAGCAGAGGAAGCTCCATCTGGCACCGAGAGCTGCGGGAACAGTTCCCCAGAGCCCGAGGAGCCTGGTAAGGAGAGAGCCCCCATTGGTTTAGAGAGGTGTGAGACGGCTGCTCTGAGCCTGCCTGTGACAGGAGGGGAGATCAGAAGAGTTGAGTTCTTGTCTGCAGGGCTGGTGCTTCCTGCTGCCTTTAGTTCCAATCCTGCACTGGCACAGGCTCCCCGAGCCCTGCCCTCCACGCTTCTCCAGAGGCTCTGACACTGAGTCCTCTGCTGTGGCAAGAGAGCAGGGACTAAACCTGTCCTGGTGGGAGTTGTGTCACCAACCTGCGTGTCCCAATTTGGTTTGTAACTGAGCTCACAGCACCCTTCAGCTTCAGCCATTTCAGCGAGGGCTGAGGTCTCTCTGTCAGCACAGAGAAAGAACAAGGCTGGGCTTCTTTGGGGGAGCTGGGGCTGTCTGTGTTTCAAGCTCTCATAGGTGCCATTTGCACTGCGAGTGCTGAGACTTTATCGAGGTACTTGAATGCTTTACACAGTTTTTGGAAATATGGCAGGATCCCTGTTCTCTAAAGAGTCGGCTTCAAATTCCAAAGTGAGAGTCTGCCTTTCAGGCCATCTCTTACAGTCCGTGACAGAAGGACAATTGCTGCCCAAGGGAAACGTGCACAAGGACCAATATTGACTCAGTGTTCTCTTTTCTTCCAGATCCCACATGATCAACATCTCCTGGAGGGGTGCCCTCTGTGGCAGGAAGAGACAGAGGGAGAGCCTGTGACTACCAGGCAGGTAGAATCCTTCTGTCTATAGTGATTTGTTTAGAATGATATAGTTGTATTTATCTATCTGTATAATTGTTATTTATAAAAATACAGTATATTTATAGTAAAAATAGATTTAGATTTAGATTTATATAGTTATAATATTTTATGGATACTAATATTTATAGATATACACAGTTATATACATCTATAGGGATAGTTACATTTTTATATATATATAAAGTTATTTTAATAAATGTGCATAGTAATATATGTACAGCAACATAGATATTTAGGAACATAGATTAGTATCTGCATAGGTATAGACTAGTTTTTAACCTTTTTCCCTCTCTCCCTTTGTCCTTTTCCCCCTGTGCCCCCTCTGTCCCTGTCCCTGTGCTGGGTCCGAGCTGGCGGCCGGGCCGGGCGGGGCAGCAGTTCCAGCCCCGGGGGTCCCTGGAGCGGTGGCAGCTGCCGGTGGCCCCAGGCAATGTCCCCTGAGGAGCTGCTGAAGGACGGTGAGACAGAGGGGCCTGAGGGGGCTGAGGAGGCGGTGACACTGCAGGGACAGTGACCTTGAGGGGCTGGGGGGACTGAGGGGTGTGGGGCAGCAGAGGGCAATGGTGGCACTGAGGTGACAGGGAAGTGGCACAGGCTGACGGGGGTGGCAGGTCTAAGGGGACAGGATGGGTCAGAAGGGATTGAGTGGGGTGAGAGGACTGTGAGGGGCTGAAGAAACTGAAGGGGGCTGGGGCTTTGCCCAGGGGCTGGTGGGGCTGAGGGGATGGAGGGGGCCAGCAGGGAGCACAGAGGGCTCTGGGACTGCAGCTCTGCCAGGCCTGGGAACCAATTCCAGAGCCTCCACTTTTGTCACAGCTGCCCTGAAGACCTTGAGGACAGGCAGAGACTGACAGGAGGCAGCAGGGAGAAGCTGAAGGCCACCAGCAAGAGCAGTGGACAGGGAGCTGCTGCTGCCAGCTGAGAGCCTGGTGAGGCCACAGGGCCAGTGAGGCAGGGTGGGGCTGAGGGTGGCGTGGGCTTTGGCCGTGGGCTTTGGCCAAACTTTTTCTTTCTAACCCTCCTGGGGAGGCGCTGAGATTTGCCCTTCCCTGACTGAAGGGCAGGTGCTGCCAAGGGAAACGTCCTGATCCTGACTCAGTGTTCCCTTTGCTTCCCAGATGTCCCATCTGCTGTCCCTGTCCAGGAGAGCTGCTCTGCACGGGAGGAAATAAGGGATGGTCCTCCCTTGATTTTTCAGCCTTCTGATGTTTTTATAGTTTTTAAATTCTTTCTCACATAAGTGTTATAAATAGATATAATCTTTGTGTAAATACTAGTTATGTTTTCATTCCTCTTTTGAGGAGGGAACAATTGATGGACTTTTGGTTTGACCAAGGGGATTTGAAAGGTGGCAACCTTAACTTGCAATCCATGGTCTGGGTGGAAAGTTGGATATTTAGATTGGTAGTTACCCATTCACAGATAGTGTGTATTACGTATCAATTTTTATATAATTTGTATGTAATATGTAGTATTTAATCTATATTTACTTCTATATATGGAAGTGGTTATATATGTTTATCTTTCTATTTAAACATTGATGGAGATGTATAGTTGTGTAATTGTATCGATTGAGTTCTTGGTAGAGAGCTATTTAGATAGAAATACTGGTATTTTTGTATTCCTAGAAGGGTTTTTATTCTTGCAGTAATATGTAATAAATTAAGTTGTTAAACACCTAATTGTTCTTTGTGTATAGTGAGTTGTTGTAGAGGTTGACAATAAATGAAGTTTCTGTTAACTGAAGTTGGTATTTGTATATTTTTACATAGCAGTGTTGTGAAAATCTAATAAATTCGGTTTTTTAACTTAAATTGAGATCTGCATAGTTATGTATTGTCAGTGTGAGTGTAGCAATTTCTAATAAATGACATTTTTCATGTGAAATCAATTCTTGTGTATTTGTCAATCAGCAGTGCGGCTGTTGCAATCTGCAAGAAATTACAATTGTCAGCTGCGCTGGGTTTTTTGTGATTGCTGCTATCCAGAGCAATGAGCAGATGGAAATGCTGGAGGATTTGGGCCATGAAAATCTCCAGCCATGCCCAGCACATGCCCCATTGCACTCAGACTGGCCCAGGAAAGCGCAGATTTGGGATGGCAGCAGAGCCACACGTTGGCTCAGAACTCGCTGCAAAGGCCTGCTGAGAAAAGTGCGGGACTGCACGGAGTGTCCAACTCCAACCAGAGCCACCCAGGGAGGACAAATCCACCCCCATGGCACGGGCAGCTCTTTAGCAAGCGCTCCAAGTGTCCCTCTGAAGGTCATCCTGGAGCCCAGAAGCCAACAGGGATCTCTTGGAACCCTGGGCACTGAGAATTTCAGACTTGCTGTGCTGACAGGCACTGACCCCCAAGCAAACACTGAATTTGATCTGAGGCCTTGGAAAAGGCTTCCAAAATTAAATGACAGCACTGGGATTAGGGGTGTGTAGTTTGAATAGAAGTCTGTGATATCACATGGAGGAAAACTTGGAGTTTAAAGGTTTAGTATATAGTAATATATATGTAAAGCAAGATGGAGGATTCAGGGTTTAGGCTAAGTCCTTTTCCACTTTCTTCTTCATGGGTCTGGGTGGTATTTTGTAATTGGGTAAGAAAATCTACATTGTGGACCATGGGTGATTGGTTATTGGGTTAAAAGTAAAACTAAATTAGGTGTCATTTCATAATTGGACAGTTTGTTCTTAAAAGACCTTGGAAAAGAGATAGAGACTGAGCCATTTTCTACTTTGTTAGCTAGAACTCACAGCTTGTGAGACTGTAACAAAGATGAGAATTAATAAACATCTGAGTCTGAACATGAAATCTGTCTCTCGAGAATTTAATCCCAGCTCTAACAGAAAAAGAAGACAAAATGCCACAGGGACCCTGAGCCATCTCTGCTGCCTTTGCAGCACTTTGGCAAATGAGCTGCAGTAAGGGGGAGGCAACAGTGACTGTGACTGCTGCAGGCTGGGGATGAAGGAAGGGCCATGGACACTTGTGCTGAGATGCTCCAGAATCCAGAAGGATGCTGGAGAACTGGGAAGCACCAAGTTCTCACAGCCACTCCAAGGATGGAAGCCCTTGGTGTGAAGTTCCCTGGAGGAACTGTCAGGGAGTTGCTGCAGGGATCAGCAGTAGCAGAATGCAGCAGGATCTGCTCCTTTTCCTGGCTCTGTGTGCAGGTCACAGGCTGTGATGGCCCCTGCTCCCACAGAGCCCTTGCCCATGGAGGCTGCAGGAGAAAAGCAATCCCATGGCAAAGAGAGAGAGGCTTTGCACTTGAAGTCCAGTGCTCTTGTGTTTCGGGCTTGAATGGCTCTCATGCCAAAGCACAGCAGGTAAGAAGGGCTTGGGGAGGCAGAGCCTTTAGAGGGAAAGAGAGATCAGGCACTCACATGCCTGAAACTCCTTCAGCTACAATAAACCTTTTCTAGTATTTATATGCCATTATATATAAAATTTAATGTAGTATAATAAAATATAATGTAATAAACCTGTGAAAACCCAGTCTGCTTGCTGTGTACTGATACACTTTGTAGCAGTGAACATTATAGGTAATGCCAGTTCTTATTTAGCATCATGGCACGCTGCTGCTTCATTGCAAAACTGCCTCAGTGTGGAGAAAATCAGCCTAATTTATTGTCAGTTTAAGTAGATGCAGTGAGAAACAGTGATACGGATTCAAAGAGATTTTCTAACCTCGTCATCCACAGGGAATTTTGTGCTGCCTTTTCTTCATTGTATGCACAACATTTTTGAGTCGTTCTGTATCCTTCAGGGAAGGTATCCACTAGTGACCGAAAAAGAAAAGGGGCATTATGGCACTCATTTTCTTTTAACACGTATTTGCACTAAGCTGTAGCTTAAACTAAGAAACTTAGTAACTTAGTACACTTAGATTTTCTTTAGTCATGTACTGTGGAATAAATGGCAGAGGAGCAGGCACTATCCAAGCTGTAAGAACAGCATGTTCTTGGTCTTAACATTGTGTACAAGAAAGCACCACAACCTGAATGATTCACCTCTTAGGTAAAACCAGAATGGTTCATGGTGTAAAACTAGCAGGTGATGGAAATAACCAATGTCCCTGGGCTGGGGCAGAAGCCTGGGAGTCCAACGCTTGGAAAAAGAGAGCTGGCAAAGGCAGCCCAAGCTGCAGGCAGGCATTGGCTCAAGGCAAGAGGGAGCTTGTGTTGTGTTTTATCTCCTTTTTGCCAGTCAGGATTAAATGCTCGAGACAATGTTTTGTGTTCAGACTCAGATGTTTATTAATTCTTATCTATATTACAGTCCCACAAATAGTGAGTTGTACAACATTTCTAGCTAACAAATCAAAAATGGACCCCTATCTCTTTCTCTACAAGGTATTTTAAGGATGAATTGTCCAATTAAGAAAGGACACCTAAATTATTTTTACTTTTAACCAATAACCAATCACCTTTGGCCCACCATGAGGATTTTTCTACCCAAGTACAAAATACCACCCAAACCCAGGAAGAAGGTGAAAAAGAAGGACCAAGCCTATGCCCTAAAACCTCCATCTTGCTATATATATATATGTTACTATATTCTAAACCCTTAAACTCTAAGTTTTCCTCGATGTGACATTGTACACTTCTATTCAAACTACACATCCATAATCCCAGTTTTGGAAGCCGTCTCCAAGGTCTCAGGTCAAATGCAGTGTTTTCTTGGGTGCCAGTGCCTGTCAGCACAGCAAGTCTGAAATTCTCAGTGCCCAGGGTTCCAACAACAACTGTCAAGTGTGAGCAGGCCAGCTGAGGAACAAGAGAGGCTGCTGCTTGCTGTAAAAGTCGTTTATGAAGTGGCTGGATCAGTCTCACAAAGCTCCGAGTGTTACAGGCCGTGCCATCGTGCAAAATGCCTTCCTGCATAGAGTCCCCGTGTGCCAAGCAGAAGTAGCAGCAGCAGCCCTGATACAATGCACTCTATTCATAAATCATCCAGTCAGCCACAAACACGATGCTATTGCTGTCTTTTTGACCTATCCTGGTCTAACACAGTTGGGCGACAATGGTCATCATTTCTTACACAAGGCCTACACCCTGTCTATTCTGTCTAGCAATGTTAGCAATGCTATGTTATATTTATATTATGTCTAGGACTTAGTTAACTTTGTACAAGGTAATGCTGCTGAAATTTAAACTGGATTTTAGGGCTTTTCTATCAACCATACAGTCTCTTATTTGAAAAAGGCACTTAAGGCGTATTTTTACTCACCTAAAACTAAAACTTACATCCCCACTTCATGTCTGTGTGACTTGATGTGTCACAGTTTCTCTGAGAGTTTGAAACCAAGCCCTGCATTCTTTTCTGCATCTAAGCCTGTGTGCACGGGGTCCTGGGAGATTTCTGTCTGGTTTCCAACAGGGCTGGGACACGACTCCGTGGGTCCGTTCTCTGCTTGTTCCCAGGTCTCCACATGGTGCAGGTGGTTTCCAGCTGTGACCTCCTGTCCAACAGAGAATCCACGGATCCCACCAGTACAGCTGTGACAGGTGGGATTTCATCTCCTTCCAGCTGGGATCCGGGAGCTTTGCAGTGTCCGACGGTGCCACCTGGATCACCCAGAGGTGCTGGGAATCCAAAGGGATCATGGTGGAGCAGAGGAAGCATTACCTGGGACACACCTGTGTGGAAGGGCCCCCAAAATACATCAAATATGGTTGGGAGGCTCTGGAGCACAAAGGTGGGTGTGGGAGGGGAAGGGGAATTCCTATGGGAATGTGGGATTCAGAAATGGGGGGATTTGGGAATGCAGGAATTCCCATGGCAATTCTGTGGCTGGATCTCACTCTCATCTCAGACAGGTGAAAATTCCATGGATGGATCTCCCCCTCAGCCCATTGCCATGTGAATTCCATGGGGAAATGATCTGCATTGATGACCAATCCAATGACAGCAGTGAGAAGAGAAGGAATCGCTGCTAGGATTCCATGGGACATAAATCCCAATCCTGTCCCCAGGCTGGCTCTGTTGTGCCCGTGGCAGCTCCAGGGGAGTGCCCTGTCCCTGCCCTGAGCCCAGCACGAGCCTTTCCTTGGGTGTTCTCTGCCCTGCCCGGGGCAGGAGGGCACTGCTGGAGTGGCTTTGGTGGCCCTGGACATGCAGCCGGGCTGCAGCCACTGCAAGTGGCTCCTTGGGAATGTTCCAGAGCAAAGCTTAAAGCCAACAACAGTTTCTGGAGGGGATTCTCCCCCCTTGGCCTGTGCTGGGAGCCCAAGGACAACAGCCTGGGCACAACAGCCCAAAGTGCTGGAGCTCAGTGTCCCTTGGGCCAGGCCGTGTTCCCTAGCTGTCCCCTGTCCCTCAGCTGTGCCCTGTCCCTCAGCTGTCCCCTGTCCCTCAGCTGTGCCCTGTCCCTCAGCTCTGTTGGGCCAGAGGTGGCAGCAGGACCCAGGGCGGCCTTGGAGGAGAACAACCCTGAGGCCCAGCTAGGCCAGTTCCCCCAGGGGGGCCCAGGTCACTCCCAGTATGGGACCTGTGGCTCTCAGTCACCCCCAGTATGATCCCAGTCACTTTCAGTTACACTCAGTATGATCCCTGTATCATCCCAGTCACTCCCAGTATGATCCCAGTATGGTTCCAAGTGTTCCCAGTCGTGCCTACTACAGTTCCAGTCACTCCCAATATGGCTTCAGTTATCCACAGTATGTTCCAGTCACTCCCACTATAGCTCCAATCCTTCCCAGCATGATTCCAGTATGAACCCAGTCACTCTCAGTAAGGTGCCATTTGCCCCCAGCATGGTCCGAGTTGCTCCCAGTCACCCTGCATGATTCCAGTCACTCCCAGTATGAACCCAGTCACTCCCAGATACTCCCAGTATTATTCCTGTAACTTTCTTTATGGTTTCTCTGTGATCCCAGTCGCTGCCGGTCTCTTCCAGTAAATCCCAGTTGCCCCCAGTGTGTTTCTACTTACTCCCAGTTGCTCCCAGTAGCTTCCAACATGAGTCCCTGCTCATAGCCACTCCCAGTATCTTCCAGCATGTTTCCAGTCCATCCCTGTATATCCCAATTGCCCCAAGCCTGCTCCTAGTCACTTGCAGTATGATCCCAGTATGACCCCAGTCACCCTCGGTGTGGTGCCAGTATGTCCCAGTATGATCCCAGTTGTCCCCAGCCTCCCAGTTTTATCCCAGTTGCATAGATCCAGTCACTCCCAGTATGATTCTACTCTGCTGCCACCATGATCCCAGTGTCCCCCAGTATAGTCTCAGATGCTCCCAGTCCCTCCCAGTCTGATCCCAGTTACTCTCAGTGGCCCCAGCATAGACCCAGTCATTCCAAGTATGATCCCAGCAGGAGTCCACTATGATCCCAGTCTCCCCCAGCATGGTCCCAGTCAATCCCAGTTGCCCCCAGTGTAGACCCAGTCACTCTCAGTCCCTCTCAGTGCGTTGCCAGTGACCCCCAGCATGGTTACAGACACTCCCAGTACATCCCAATTACCCTCGGCATAGTCATAGTCATTCCCAGTCACATCCACTCGGCCCAGTAAAGTTCCACTTTCAACCAGTATGATCCCAGTCATTCTCAGTTAATCCTAGTTGGTCCCACGATGATCCCTGTTCCTCAGTTCTGGTCCTGCTGGGTCCCAGTGTGCTCTGATTTTGCTCCCAGTGGGTGCCAGTCCTGGGCCTGGTGTATCCCAGTGTATCCCGGTGTCTCTCGGTGTATACAAGGAGTGGCACCGGCACGGGGCCAGCAGGGAGCTGCAGATGCTGCAGGAGCGGCACAGCCAGAGCGGGGCTCAGGGCGGGGAGCCGGGGCTGGGGGATCTGTGGGGCTGCCATGGCACCTGTGGGACTGCAGTGGGGATCCGTGGGGCTGGGCCGGGATCTGGGGCGCTGGGATGTGCATCCATGCGGATCCAAGGGGCTGGGATGAGGCTCTGTGGGTCCCCATCAG
Source organism: Acrocephalus arundinaceus (assembly GCA_021534815.1). Taxonomy (NCBI): domain Eukaryota; kingdom Metazoa; phylum Chordata; class Aves; order Passeriformes; family Sylviidae; genus Acrocephalus; species Acrocephalus arundinaceus. Next base: position 83,708 of record JAJEOU010000205.1, read on the forward strand.
ACTCTGGGGCTCCATAGGGCTGGAATGGGGCTCCGTGGGGCTGGGACACACTTCCGTGGGTCTCCATGGGTCCAATCCCTCCCCAGGTCTCCACACCTGCAGGAGGTTTCTGGCTGTGACCTCCTGTCCCATGGGAGCGTCCGCGGATCCGATCGGCTCGGCTCTGATGGGTGGGAATTCCTCTCCTTCCAGCTGGGATCTGGGGGATTCGTGGTGGCTGACAGCACTGCCCAGGTCACCAAGAGGCGCTGGGAATGCGATGAGATCGAGGCTGAGGAATGAACAAATCCCCTGGGGCACACCTGCTTGGAATGTCTCTGGGAATATGTCAGATATGGGTGGGAGGCACTGGAGCGTAAAGGTGGGGAGAGTAGAATTCCCATGGGAATGTGACATTTGGGAGGGCAAAATTTGGGAACTTGGGAATTCCCTTGGAACCTCCATAGGAGGATCCCACTGTTGTCCCATTCCCATTAGAATTCTGTAGATGGATCTCACTGCTGTCCCATTCCCATGGAATTCCATGGGAAAATCTCATCCCTATCCCACTGCCATGGAAGTTCCAATCCAGATGCCCCCAAACCCATCCTGGGGGTCGCCCTGTTCTTTTCCCTCCCCACTCCCCACAAGACACCTGGGGATTCCCCATGACCCACCCAGCCCCCCAAACTCCTTCCAGGTCCCCCCTCATGCCCCCACAGGGATTCCTGGGAGTCCCTCCATGTCCCCTCCCCCAGGACTTTGGGGGTCCCCCTGACCTGTCCGTGCCCCTCCCCCGTTTCTGCCCCCCTGTGATGGTGGGGGTGGGGCCGAGTGTTGGTGCCCCCCTGCCTGCAGCAGATGCAGCAGTGAGGGGAGTTCAGGGGGTCCCTGAGCATTTGGGGTCTCCTATGATTTGATGTGACCCCTCAGGCCCCCAGGATCTCCCTGAACATGCTGACACTGCCCGTGCACAGTGAGAAGGGTCAGACCTGGAACGGGGTCCCCAGCTCTGTCACCGGCATTGCCCAGATACCCCCAAAACCTCTTGGGAATGCCCTACCCCTCCCGGGAAAACTCATCCTTGCCAGGATCCCAAAAACATCCCTGGGACTCTCAAAAAACTCCTCAAGAATGCAAAAAGCCATACAGACTTCCCCCCCAAACCCTCTCAGGACATCAAAATTCCCACAGGACCTCCCAACACCCCTGTCAGACCCCCTTGAGAAGGTTCATACCTGGCACGGGGTCCTCATGTCTGTCACAAGCAGGTACCCAAAAGCAGCCCCAGGATCCCCCTGGGATTACCTAATCCCCCCTTTTAGGACCCCTGAAAAACCCTTGGGAATAACCAAAAATGTACCAAAACCCCAAAAATCCCCGGGATCTGCAAAACCCTCTCCAGGATCCCTCACGCATGTTTACACCCAGCACGGTGTGCACATCACCATCATCAGCATCACCAGGTACCCCTGAACCCTTCTGAGACCTACAAACCCCTCTTGGCACCCCCAAACCCTTCTGGGACCCCCAAACCCTCCCAGGACCCCCAAACCCTACCTGGCACCTCCAAACGACCCCAGGGCTCCGTACTGGAATCAACAGGAGTGGTGTTGCTCTTTTAAGGGCAGTTATAGCAGGACCCAACAAGAGTGGGGGCTCTTAAAGCAGCTGTCTTGGTTTTGAAAGAAAGTTGTCTGCCAGGGAGAGCTGGAGCTTCCCTTGGAATGGAGAATGTCACCCCTCTCCCCTCCAAATTATTATAATTTTGCAATTAGGGGCTTTCAGGCAAAGATATGGGAATAGGAGTAACAGTTCTTTAATAGGAATAAAACAACAACAACAACAACAAAACCACCAAATTACAAATGCAGCAGTACAAAGACAAGCAAGCAAGCAAAGCAGAAATCCTGGAAAAAAATCCTGACAGAGTCAGGGATACGACCTGACACTGTTGGTAAGGGTGTTGGAAGCAGTCATGTCCTTGATGAGCCTTAATGGCCCATTAGCAGAAGATATCTCCCTGGAGGATGGACGGGTGGTGAAGGAGATAAGAAACACTGCCACACCTGGTTTTAACAGCTGGCCCATTATCAGAAGGCATCTGCCCCCCTCCCCTGGAGTTACAAGAGATAAAGAAATATCTGCTTTTACAACAGATGAAATTGAATACACATTCTTTGGCTACCTGACCCACGACAGTACCCAGGTGTATCCAGGTGATTTTTTAGGAGTACCCAGGTTTTTTTTTGAGGATACCCAGGTGGGTTTTAAGATACCCAGTTGTACCCAGATTACCTGATTTTTGAGGTATCCAGGTAATTTTTGGCAGTCCCAGGTGATTTTTGGGGGGATCCAGGTGATTTTTCGGGGGTACCCAGGAGACTTGGGGGGATACTCAGGTGTACCCAGGTGATTCCAGGGAAGATCCAGGTGATTTCTTGGGGGTACCAAAGTGATCTGGGGAGATATCGAGGTGTGTCCAGGTAATTTTTTGGGGATACCCAGGTGATTTTGGGGGGTTATTCAGGTGAGTTTGGAAGTAGCCAGGTGATTTTGGGGGTTCCCATGTGTCCCCACTCACCCTGACAGGCCGGAAGAAGATGACGGCCACCGTCGATTCCTCCTGGTGGACACAGATGACCCTTGGGGGGGGGGGGACTGTGCTGGGAGCACCCCGACATTCAGGGGGCACCCCAACATTTGGAGGCACCGAATCATGATTTTAAAGAGTAAAGATTTTAGCTAAGCGATGGTAGTAATTTATATGGATCAGAGTGTAAATTAGATAAGCAAATGATAGGTTAATGACTATTAGATGCCTTAACTAGAGCTAATTGTTTTATTGTTTGCCATTATGAGCTTGTTTATAGAAGGAAATGCAGTAAGTGAACCTTTATAAGAACAGATTGAAACCAGTAGAACAATGACCAGCACCTGGACTTTATATCAATCAATTACAAAGCAGGGGACCTTGGATTGTGCCAGAGGGTCACAGAGACCTGAGGAAGACTCTCCTGACTTCATCCTTTGAGACCACTGACCCAATTCAAGAGAAGAATTGTGCATACATGAAGGACTAATAGCCTCATTTAATACAGAGCGGGGATGGGAGGTGCTGGGGTTATGCACATGTATTGTATGTAAGATCTTGGGAAATAAATGGAGGGCAAAGAACCTTGTACGGGGCGGTCACACCTTTCAGAGACGACTCCCGTGCAACCTGCTGGTGTTAATAAACATAACACTTTGTAACTTAAACTAGTTAGCGAGTCTCTGACCATGATCATATCTGTTTTTAATGATTCATACTTGAAGAGATTGTCTGAAACTCTGAAATTTTAGATTGCTCAAATGAAAGAAGAAAAAGCCCTCTTTTGGCTGAATGCAGCCAGTTCTCCAAGCAAAGCAGGTCCCAGGTGAGTGAGGAGAGACAGGATGGGGTTGGGGATTGTGGAGCAAGGTTGTCCACACTGGGTCAGACCTCAAGGCACAGCTTCTCTGACCAGGCCAGACCTCCTGAGGAGAGACCCTAAGTAAATATCAATCACTAAATGTAGCAGTCATCTCTTCTCTGAAGAGAAAAGTACACCCTTGAAAATAGGAATATGGGTTTTTTTGAAATATTTCCCCATAACTCTAGGAGAAAAGACTTTTAGTGAACTGCACCAGACCAGAGGGAAATCAAGGCACAGACATGGTTTGTCAGGATTTGCTTGATCCTAATGAGCCCCGTGGTGCATTTGGTGTTGAGCCCTGGAACCTCAGGGCCTGAGAGGAGATTGCACAAACCTTGGTCCAAGTTAGAAGAAAAACCCAAAGTGTCTTGAAGTATTTATGGGTTGCAGTGAGGTCCATCCCCAACACAGGCTCCTCATGAGGTCTGTAGAGGAGAGAACTGGAGGCCAGGATTGCACAAAAACCTCTCAAATACTCAGCGTGGGATGGAAAATCCAAAGGAAAATCCAAAGTATCAGAAAAATCTTGACTGTCTCAAAGCATTACTGAGCCCCACTGTGTGTCATTGCAAAGCTCTCAAGGGACTCATTAAAGCAGGTAATTGGAGTCCAGGATTGCACAAAAACTTCTCAGAGACTCAGTGGCCCAAAGAAGTACTTAAACTAACCCTGACTACCTTGAAGTATTAATAAACCCCACTGAGTGTTGTTACTGGCTAAGAATCCCAAGGGACTCATTAAAGCAGATAATTGGGGCCATGATTGCAGAAAACTTTCAGACTTAGTGTCAAAAAACCTTCTGTAATAAACTTTGAGTATCCTGAAGTATTAATGAGCCCCACTGAGTGTTTTTACTGACAAAGAATCCCAAGGGACGCGTTAAAGCAGATAATTGGGTGCCATGATAGCACAAACTTTTCCAAAAGTCAGTTTGAAAAGGGAAAAACAAAGTACCATAAAATAACTGGAGTACCTTGAAGCATTAATGAGCCCCACTGAGTGTTGTTACTGACAAAGCCTCTCAAGGGACTCATTAAAACAGAGAATTGGAGGCCAGGATTGCACAAACCTCTCACAGAGTCGAAGGCAAAAGCCAAACCCAAAGTCCTTGGAAAAACCTGCAGTCCCTGGCAGCATGAAGGAGCCCCCCAGGGCCATTGCTGACCAAGGCTCCTTCCCCAGGGACTCCTTCCAGCACATCCTGGAGGCCACTGGCATGGGAGGGGGATGCTGAGGGCAGGACAAGGGGCTGACAGTGCCCAGCCTTGCTGGGGCTGTGCCAGGAGGCCCCAGGGCCTCAGGACAAGGTGTCTCCTCAGTGTCCTTGGTGGCACAGAGGCTGCTGTGGCCCAGGGCACCAAGCCTTGGCTTCTCTTTGTCCCCACCTGTCATCACTGCCTGCAGTTCTCTGCTCTGCCTGGGGCCTGGGGACACTTTCTGTGTCGTGTCCCTCAGTGGGACCCATTAAAACTTCCAGAAACTTTGGAGTTGGCTTCTGACTTGGAGTTCTGGAGAGGTTTCTTCAGCTCCCTCTCAGGGACTGATGTTCAGGGCCTCAGCACAAAGCCCTGAGAGGGTCATTAAAGTCCTTGTGCTGTGTCTGTGCTATGAGCTGGGCTGGCTTATCATCCAGAGGGAGATCCTGGTAACCAAGAAGAGCTTAAAAACACATTTCTCTGGATGAGCAGCTTTTCTGCCAGCCCAGCAGGGCTGGGGCACTGCCAGCAGCCACCCCGGGCACAGCACAGAGGCACACAAGGCTTCAGCTCAGCCTGGGCTGGCAGCACAGAGCAGAGCTCACTCAGGGCTCACTGCAGGAGAAATCCTCCCAGCTTGCAAACAGTCACTCTCTGGCTGGGGGAAGAGAAGCTGCAGCTCCTGCAGGGATCTCCTGAAGCTGCCACATCCCACAGCTTGGAGCACCTTCCAGGAGCACTGTGGGAGCTGCTGCAGGGCAGGGATGTGGCCCTAGGGCAGGGCTGGGTTTCCCTGCTGCCCCAGCCAGGCCCAGCACAAGGCAGCTCCCTGGGGCCAGGCTCTGCTGCAGGGCTGAGCAGCCGGGGCTGCAGCCAGGGGTGCCCAGGGCTGTGGTGCAGAGCAGGGTCCTGCAGCCCAGGGCGCTGTGCTGGCCCAGGGACTCTGCTGCCTGCCAGGGACAGCTCTCAGCCAGCCCAGGGAGCTGCTGCCAGCGCTGGGGAGAAGCTGTGGGGGGAAGGAGCCCCCTGAGCAGGGCAGCTGCTGCTGCTGCTGCTGCTGCTGCTGCTGCTGCTGCTGCTGCTGAGAGGGGCTGTGTGGGGCAGGGCTGCTCCCAGCTCCACACCAACCTGGGCACAGCTGCGGAGGACACTTGCCAAAAGAAGGTAAACCTGGCGTTGCTGTAAAGATCGGGAGCTTTCCTGAGAGTGTTTTCAATTTTCTGCTCAGAGAAGGACAGGAAAGTTGGGGTGATGACAAAAAGTTTTTTGTTTTTTATACATTATTCATATATTAGTAGCTCTGTTAACTACTATTTTATGGTTTTAAAACTGTAATTCTTAATTAACTCTATTCACTACTATTACATACATTATTACTATACTCCCTAATTAACTCTGATATGTCTCTCACCCTTTCTCATAGATTTTAGAACAATTGGCAGACCTTCTAAATACATTCCTGAAATACTGTATAGACTTATTATCAGGAAGAGGGACTACAAGAAGAACCTTTTGTTTTTTAACCAGTGTTATCCGTCATAAAAAAAGTGGAGCAAAGAAGCCCTTGCACTTACTCCAATGGGTTTACCCAGGGGATTGTAAGTGAGGCAACTAAATCTCCTATTGGATGTTACTGTTAAATATCATAATTCATAAACTTAAACAAATTCCTGAGACCAGGTGTTTGGTGTGCCTCATCCCCACAGGAACACTTGGAAGCTTCCAATAAAAGTCTGGTTTATACTTTACTCTTCTAATGCTATTACAAGCGTTTTTTACTCCTTTGATTATAGGCAACAGGAGGATGAGAGAAGCAGAACAGGAATTGTAATCACAGAATCACAGAACATTCTGAGTTGAAAGGAACACAGAGGATCATCAAAGTAATGTTTCAACATCTACAGAGACTCTCTTCTGGCTTTTTATGCCCTGCCCTCCCAGGCACAGCACCACCACATCTGCTCTTGTTCCTGCACTGCCCTGATCCTGTCCCTGTCATCTGGTGCTCTCAGGGAGGCTCTGGCCTTTGCAGCAGCTGAGGAAGGCACTGCCCTTGGCATTCCTGCCAGGCAGCTGTGGCCATGGCAATGGGGTGTCCAAGCTTCCCTGGGACCTGTGGGGCTGTGGGCAAAGCAGTCCATGGCAAAGGGGAATGAGCTGAGCCCCCTCCCTGAGATCCCATCATGGGCACAGCCGGGGATCTCCTTGCTGTGTCCTTCCCAGCTCTGAGCTGCCCTCCTGGCTGCAAATCTGTGCCAGAGCCCCTGGGAGTTCCCTGAATGTGCCACGGGGAAGTGCAGAGATGCCAGAGCTGAGGAAATGCTGCTGGGTTTGCCAAGGGAGCCGGGAGTGTCCTTGGCAGAAGGGGGTGCTGAGACCTTGCCCAGAGCCCTTTGGAGAGGGTGAGACATTGGGGGATCCCTGTGCTCTGGGCAGGGTCTGGTTTATCCCAGGGTGACAGGGGAGTGTGATTGTGCTCTGATTGCAGCCAAAGCTGCAAACCCAGGGCAGTTGGGAACAAGCCCATCCAGCCCCTCACCTTCCCTGAGCCACATTGAATCATTTGCCTCGCACATCTCTCAGTGGCAAACTGTAAATGTAGCAGAAATGCTTGGGATTTCTGACCTTAGAGAACCAGGAATGATGTGTGGTCTGAATAAAAATTGCAAAAATTCCTTCCTGCTATCCATGTCCTTTACACTTGAGAGTGCAGATGGCAACAAGCCTGTCTGCATTAGGAGTGATTCCCCTGACAAATCCTGAATATCCAGCCTTGTCCCTCTGCCACATGGCCACAAACCCAGGGCAGCAGGGCAGGGATGGCTCCTGGAGAGCCCCCACACACAGGCCTGGCTGCTCCTGGCACACTCAGACAGCACAACTGGAGCTCAGGCAGGGACCTGGGGGAAGGTTTTCCCAGAGCAGGAACAAGGGTGGGTTGGTCACAGTGGGACAGTCTGCAGGGAATGGCCCAGGTTTGGCTCAGAGCAGCCTCTGCTGACTTGTCCCTGTCCTTTATCCATGAACAGGTGCCCATGGCCAACCAGAGCAAATGTCCAACAGCAGCTCCATCAGCCACTTCCTCCTGCTGCCATTGGCAGACACGCGGCAGCTGCAGCTCCTGCACTTCTGCCTCTTCCTGGGCATCTCCCTGGCTGCCCTCCTGGGCAACGGCCTCATCATCAGCGCCGTAGCCTGCAGCCACCTCCTGCACAGCCCCATGTTCTTCTTCCTGCTCAACCTGGCCCTCACTGACCTGGGCTCCATCTGCACCACTGTCCCCAAAGCCATGCACAATTCCCTCTGGGACACCACCACCATCTCCTACAAAGGATGTGCTGCACAGGTATTTTTCTTTTGCTTTTTCATCTCAGCAGACTTTTTCCTGTTGACTATCATGTGCTACGACCGCTACGTGTCCATCTGCAAACCCCTGCACTACGGGACCCTCCTGGGCAGCAGAGCTTGTGCCCACATGGCAGCAGCTGCCTGGGCCAGTGCCTTTCTCTTTGCTCTCCTGCACACGGCCAATACATTTTCCCTTCCCCTGTGCCATGGCAATGCCCTGGGCCAGTTCTTCTGTGAAATTCCCCCGATCCTGAAACTCTCCTGCTACAAATCCTATCTCAGAGAACTTGGGCTTCTTGTGCTTTCGGTCTTTTTAGGACTCGGATGTTTTATGTTCATTGTTTTCTCCTATGTGGAGATCTTCAGGGCAGTGCTGAGGATCCCCTCTGAGCAGGGACGGCACAAAGCTTTTTCCACCTGCCTCCCTCATTTGGCTGTGCTCTCCCTGTTCCTCAGCACTTTTATGTTTGCCTACCTGAAGCCTCCCTCCATCTCCTCCCCATCCCTGGATCTGGCCCTGTCAGTTCTGTACTCAGTGGTGCCTCCAGCCCTGAACCCCCTCATCTACAGCCTGAGGAACCAGGAGCTCAAGGCTGCCCTGAGGAAAGGAATGATTTGTAACTTTTCAGAAGTTACAACTTTTTTTTTTCCTGCAGAGTGTTTATTGTGTAATACATGGCATGCCCAGCCTGCCTTCTAAAGCTTTTAATAGTGCTGGAAGTGGGGGACCAGGCTTTTCTACTTATTGCTTGTGATCATGTTCACACTGCTAATTTAGTCATATTCCCATACTGAATTCACTGTCTACCTTGTTAATTTAACTCACAGGTTGTGTAAATTAGGAATTATGCTCAGTGTGTCTTTTAATAAAGTAAATGTTCTTGGAGAGACTTATTGGTCAAAAATCCTCCCTCTGTTACCTCTTTTTTAGCTGCAGGGGCACTGTCTGTGTGCAGAGGTTGAGAGGAAAGCAGTCCCAGCCCAGCAGTACAGCAAGGGAGCAGCAGCACTTCCTCTTTTTAGAGCTGCACTTTTTCCTCTCCCACCGTCTCCTTTATTGTCCTTGTCCAAGGCCTGAGTGCTCTGGCTGCTCAGCCCCTGTCCTGCTGCGTGTCCGTGCTGTTACTGCAGGCAGGGACAGGCCATGGGCACTGCTGGGGCACAGCTGGGCTCCAGCACAGCAGCTCCATCAGCAAAGGGATTTCCTTAGTGCAGTGCCCAAAGGCTTAGGTATTTTTACTAAGTTAGTAATCTCCAGGAGAAGCCCAAGGAATGGATTTTGCAGTCTCACTGCTTTACTTGTTTGTCCCTGGAGGCAGTGCTGAGATCAGGGTCCCACAGTTGTACTGCAGGGACTGAGGGGAGGGTCAGGTGTTTTGTGTCAGTGGTCAGTGGCCATGGAGATGACAAATGATCTCCAAGTCACTTGCCTGGGGCTCTGCAGCTCCTGATGGCTCTGGTGGCAGGTGAGCACTTTTGTGTAGAGAATCAGAACCTGCCAGGAGAGCACAGAGGATCTGCAGGGACAGCCCAGCCCATCAGGACAGCACTGAATGGAGCCCTGGAGAAGAATCCTGCCCATGGTGGGGTCACCCAGAGATCAAGGACTGAATGTCTGCTGTGACCCAGGAGAGCTCTGCAGCCCCAGGGGACACAGCAGGCACAAGAAGGGAGTCTGGGCACTGACTGCTCTGACCCTCAGGGAACTTCCCCAGGAGGATCCAGGGCAGACCCAAGGCCATGTGGCAGCCCTGGAACAAGGCAGGAACCTCGAGCACCCTGCATGGCCCCAGCAGAGCCTGTGTGGGATGGGGTCAGTGCAGGGAGCACCATCAGCTGCCTCTGTCTCCCAGCCTGAGCAGCAGAGCCCAGCAGAGGCAGCCCAGGGCCCTGGGCAGCACAGCCCCTGTGCTCTGCAGAGGAGCAGCCCCAGCTCGGGGCTGTGGGCAGCAGGGCAGGGGCTGCAGCAATGGCTGCTCAGGCCAGCACAGACGTGTTCCCCTGGGAAAGGCTCTGTGGGCAGCTGGCATGAGCCAGGAGCAGAGCAGGAGCCCGTGGGTGTGCAGAGGAGCCCTGGCAAGAGGCTGCCCTGTCCCTGGGGGAGCAGGAGCTGCCTTAGGAGCCCCAGGGCAACTCTGCTGCTGTGCTGGGCAGCTGGGCTGGCCCTTGGGCTGCAGGAGCTGCCCAAGCTGAGCATCTCCTGAGCATTTCAGACCCAGGGTTGCTGCCCCCGACCTCCACAGATTCCAGTTCCTGCTGCAGGGCCAGCCTTGCTCCCTTGTACTGCTGGGCTGGGCCAGAGGTATGGAGAGACTGGACTGGGCAGTGCCAGGGAGAGGAAAACAACAGACCCTTGGTTACATGAGTCCCCACACAATTGTCTCCATGGTTCCATGAGGCCCTGCAGTGTCACAATGGCCCTGAGGTTCCAGGGGATCCCAGAGGGTCAGAATCGTCTCCTTGGTTCTGCAGTGTCACAATGGCCCCAGGTGTCACAACACACTTGTTGTTTCCATGGAGCCCCACAGAGTCACTCTGGTCCCCTGGTCACACGAGGCCCCACAGTGTCACAAGGAACCTTTGGTTCCATGGGGCCCTCAGTGTCTGTTTTGTTGGTGGGGAGGGTCAGCACCAAAGACATGGACACCAACTGAAGAAATTGTGTAATTTATTATAATGCAAAAGTGCAAATAATTAAAAAAGGAGAAGCTCAGCAATGCATCCAGTAATCACTACCAAAGATTGCCTATGATGAGAAAGATCCATCACCAATTACCCTCAGACTTTGCCATCACCCACATCCACACATCCGCTGGGGGAAGCTGTCACAGCCAAGGACTGGAGAGTCACTCCCAGACACTGGGAATTCCTGCAGGTGCCTCCAGCCACAGGTGAGGCTCCAGCCTCACTGTGAGAGGGCCCAGCTTTGATAGTGCTGAATAAACAAACCGACAGCACTTCTAGTGTGGGAGCATCCTCCTCTTGGGCTCCTCCCAAAGCCTGGCCAGGGCCCAAGGAGGAACTGAGGGAGGTGAATTTGACCATACAGCTCCAAACAAGGCCAGATGTCAGATTTCATGGCCTTGTCCAGTCTCTAAATACAGAAATAAGTGGGAACATCTATCACAGTGCTAATGACCATGCATATTTCATTATTGAGCAGATACAAAGATAACCTTTGGTTGGAAGGTTCATCCAGAGGTCACCTTTGGCTCAGGGCCTGTTGTTCAGGCCTCACTCAGACCTCTTGTCCAGGCCTTGGCACTTCAGGGTCAAGGTTTAGTGCTGGCCTTGAAACTGCTGGGTGAACAGCTGGACTGGATGAGCTCAGAGGTCTTTCCCAACAGAAAGGATTCTATAATTCCAGAATTCTATCTGCTGGATTAAGCCAGGTCCATGTTAGCAGCATTACTTTGGTCCAAAAGTTCTCTCTTGCTCAGCTCTTGTGGCCTTAGGCTTCAGCTCCTTCAGCTCCTGGTGCTAAGCTGATCATGCTGAACAAGATGACTCAGAGAGAAGAATACAGCTCATCCAATTCCTTCTGGGACACGGGGAGGGTGTGGGAACAGGAGCATTGTTTGCTGTGGCCTCTCTGCCCTTCATGCCTTTCAGTGCTTTGAAACGGCCAAGAGCCTTCTCCAAGAGTGCAATGAAGCAGCTGCTCCTGCTCCTGGGTCTCACTCTTCCCTGTCTCTGACCTTGCCTTTGTCCCTCTTGCTGTGCCCTCTGTTCCCCCTGTGCTCAGTGGCTGCTGCCCAGGACTGAGGAACGGGCACAGATCCAATGGTCGAGCCTCTCCTTTCTCTGCTTTTGGAGCTGCCTGGTCACAGCAACCTTTTCCATCTGGAAGCTCCACATGGGAAGGGTGTCTCCACCTCTGTTCCTTGCACAACCTCAGGAGCCCAGGGCTGCCATCTCCAGTCCCTGCTGGCCCTGAGGGCTCCCAGGTGCCTCAGGCTGCTGTGACACCACTCCACACAGGAAGGAACAGTGGCAAGGACTGTGCTGAAAGTCAGCTCCATGTGCTGGTGCTGCTGTGGATGTCGTTTGTCCAGCCCTGCCCCAGCCTGAGGGATCAGATCCAGGCCCTGCTGCTGTTCCCTGGGATCAGGCACAGTTTGGTTGTTGCTGTCAGTGCCAGCAGAAGCGGTGGCTGGAGCAGCGGGTGCTGACAGTGCCCCAAGCCCCGGGGCTGGAGGGGTCCCTGGGCTGGGGGCTGGCAGGGAGCTGCCCCTTGTTCTCCCTCTGCCTCCCGCAGAGCTGGGCCGGGCACAAGTGGGGCAGCACAGCAAACAGGGAGCCTGCCAGTCTCTTCCAGCCCTGTCTGCTCAGAGTTTGGGCCTTGGAGCTGCAGGTTGAAAAAGGCAGCTGCTTCTGGTCCCTCTGTGTGTCCCCGTGTTCAGCAGTGCTGCTCCATCAGTCTGTGCCCTGAAACGGGGAAAAGCCTCAGCCCTGCAGGGCCAGGAGCTGCCGGGCTCTGCCTGAGCAGCTCAGCCAGCAGGAAGGGAGCTGCTCCACATCGGAACCAGCAGCAAAGGACGCTTCTTTTTGATGGCATGTTTTCTGATTTAAGGAAAAAAAAAAAAAGAAAAAGAAAAGAACCTCTATAAAACATGGAAGATAGAAACAAAACCCAAGTGTGCAATGAAAAATCTTCTGTAACTTTAAATTTAGAGGTAACTGATCTGTTGAAACAGAGAACTCAGGTATTTACTTTATAAATGTGCTGATGGCATTGATGCATCTTACTGACATCAGCAGCCTTTTCAAAAAGATCTTGGGGTTTGTTTCCAATTTAGTTATTTTAAATTGTGGTGAAATTGGTGTGAAACAAGAGGAAATTGCTTTTTGCCCTGCCAGCTCCAAGCAGGACTGGGAATCTAAACTCTATCACACCCCAAATCCTTTAGAAGATGCCCTTCCTTCTCTCCCTGTGATTGAGCTGCACATTCCCTCTGAAACTGTCAGGAGATTCTTAAACATGCAAAATCCAACTTACAGCTTTTTGCTCTAGTTTGGAAGTGCAGAAGGGCAATTCTCCATCCATCAACTCCACACTGCACTGCCTCAGGAACAGAGCCCACTCACCACGTTTTGCCCACTTGTGGCACTTCTAGAGGAGGAAGAAAGAGCAATTGCACAATTCCAGCCCAAAAGGAATGAAGAATGGGACAGACAAAACATCCTGTGGAGATCCAGGCATTCAGCTGGGCCTGTGGAGTGCTTGGGTTCTTGCCAATTGGATGTGTGTCCCTAATTGCAATCTCTTGGCCTGCAGGAGAGTCTCACTCACCTGCAAAAGCAGAAAGCTCAGGCGCTGTGCTCGGAATGGGCTCATCTGATACAAAGCTGTCAGAGCAATGTGAGGGCAGAGCGAGCCCAGCTGTGCCCAGGGCTGAGCCCAGCAGAGCCCTGGCAGAGCCCAAAGCAGCCTCAGCACCCGCAGAGCCTGGCTGCAAGGAGAGAAACCAGAAACCCCTGTCAGCTGAAGGCTCCTGTCCCCTTGTCCCAGCCGCCCGTGGTGCCCAGGCCATGCTGGCCGTGCTCAGAGCTGGGCCCAAAGCTGCCCATCACTGCTGCCCTTGGGAGCAGAGCAGGAGGGCAGGACACGTGCCCAGCCTGCAGCCAGCCACGGCAGATCCAGCCCCTCAGCAGCTGCCCAGAGCCTAAAAGCAGCTTGGCAGCCAAGTGAAGAATTTGTTGCATCTGCCCCAGCAAAGGGGGGAACCTTTGGTGCCCCTCCAGGCTGTGCCATGCCCAGATCTGGGAGCATCCCCCCAGCTGTGGACTCACCTGCAAATTGGGTGTGGAGCGTGCTTTTGTGGAAGGTGCCAGAATCGAAGTCCATCATCTTCAGCTGGCCAGGTGGAGGAATTTGTCATCCTTGAGGTTGTCCTTGGAGTCTCCAGCAGCAGCCCCACCTGGTACAGCTTCTCCAGGGGTTCCTTCTCCTCCCCTGGGGGCCAGACCAGGCTGTCAGTGCTCTGCCCAGGGCCCCAGCCATTAATAAATCAGACAAGCAAAACCAGGTGGGATGGCAGCCACCAGTGCTTGCCACACCAGGTCCCCAGATCACCTCCAGCCCAAGAGCTGCGTGTTCCCTTCTGATGACCCCTACTAGGATCTACAGGCAGGACAAAACCAGTCTGGTTTGCTTTGGCACTGATTGCCAAGAGATGTGTGGAGCTGTTACCTGCCAGGTGTCTGGATCCAACTGTGCACATGGATCTCTCCTATCCTCTAGGGCAGATCAACACCCTGCAGCCAAGGATGATGGAAAATGTCTTCTAAGGACAGCCTGTCAAGGGTTGCATGGGCAAGCACCTCTTGATAACATCTTGTCACTCTGAAGAGAGAAACCAGGAATCACCAGTTGGTTGGAGAAGTTGTTACCCTGTTCCCACGCCCAGGCCATTCTGGGTGTGCCCAGAGCTGTGCCCAAATTTCCCCATGGATTCCCTGTTTGGAGGAGAGCAGGAGAGCAGGACATGTGCCACCTCCTCAGCAGCTGCCAGAGCGGGATGCTCAGGAGCCCCTGCTGTCTCCCAGCACTGGCATTTCCCCCATGCCCAGAGATGAGGATCCACCTTGAGAGAGACGTCGCAGGAACAAGATCCACCCCAGATGATCTCCTGGCCCCTCCTGAACAGGTGCTTCCCCATGACCAGCTGCTACAGCAGGAGGCCCAGGGACCACATCGTTGCCTGCCTGTGGTAGCATTGGTGGTGGATCCACTCTGGCAGGCTGTAGGAAGGGTTCCTTGGAACACAGACAGAGTTCATCAGGGGGATGCTGCTGCTTCCAGAGCCTGGCCCCAGCATCCATGGGCATGTGGGGGCGGCCCCAGCAACACATGGATTTGTCTACTAACTAGGGTTGGAAAAGAAGACTGGTGCTGGAAGAGGGCAGCAGAAGCCCTGGCAAGGCCGACCATGACACAAAAGAAAAACCCACCAGTGTGGGAAAACCCACTCTCCTCTCCTGCATGGCCCCCAAAAATGTTAATAAGCCAAGGCAAACAAGGGAGTGGAGCAGTCCAAGCCCTTCCTGCCTGCACACCAACCCTCTGGGCATGGGTCAGACCCCCTCTCTGCACCCCCATGGAGGTTTTGTTGGGCTGGCTGCCCCAGCTCCAGCCCCAGCCCAGGCAGAATGGGGCTGAAGGCTGTCGCAGGACTGGGAACGGCCCCCCTCACACCCCCACCCAAACAACTTAGCTCAACATTAATCCCATCCCAGCAGCAACAGGGGGAAGCCCCAGTGCTACACCCAGGCTGGGCTGTGGATGCCAGGAGCATCCCCTGGAGGGCTCACCTGCAAATGGTTAGCTGTGTCTGCAGGAGGTGCACAGCCAAAGTCAATCAGTTTCCAGCTGCCCGGGGCCAGGTTGAGCAGGTTGTTCCTGTTTGATGTCCCTGTGCAGGACCCCGCAGCTGGTGCAGTGCTGCACGGCCTCCAGCACCTGGTGGAACAGCCCCCACACCTCCTCCTCCAGCAGGAACCTCTGCTCCACCAGGAAACCAGAGAGGTCTGGCACCACTCTGAACACTCCAGAACCAACAAGAAACTGTTGGGGAGCTCAGCCCACTCCAGGAGCAGAATGACACCAGCACACCAGTGGACACCTTGTCCAGCAGCACATCTCCAGAGGTGCACTGGTGCCCTTGGGCTGGGAGGACCACGATGCGTCAGTGGGGCTGAGGCCTGCCAGGGTCAGGAACCCTCACCTAGCCCACGATGCTCTGCACCTCCGCTGGCCCCACTCCCACTCTCCCTGCAGGGCTCTGGTGGCTCCCACCTGCAGGGCCCCGGCTCCTCACTGACTGGCACACCCGGCTTCTCCTGCTGGCCCCGCTCACTCCCCAGCTCGCCCCAGTGCCAGATGCGATCCCGCAGCACCTTTTGATGGCCACCTGCGAGCAAGGGGAGCAGCAGGCTGAGCTCACCGCCCAACCCCCAGCACAGGCCTCCTCCTCCTTCTCCTCTGGCCCTGCCGCTCACCGAGGCACGTCCGAGAGCCGCGTCCCTGTGCAGAGCTGCCGAAGCTGCGTGCCCCAGCAGCGAACCCACTCGATACCACTCCTGCAGGGCCTCCTGCGCCTTCCCTGCCGGCGAGACGTGGCGATCAGTGCTCGGCCCGAGGTCAGGAACAGCCCCAACTGCCCCCGACTGCCCCCGACTGCCCCGGGCTGGGCATTCACAGGTGTTCGCTCCTTGGAACAGGACAGTGGCGGCTCGGGGCCGGAGGCCGCGCTGCCAAGCGGAGGAGCTCGGGCCGGGGAAGCCGCAGCGGAGATGGCAGGAGCGGCCACGCCGCATGTGTCCTCTGCGGGCCCTGGGAGGAGCCGGGGCCAAGACAGGCACAGCCAAAGGGTGACGATGTTGCCCCAGCCCAGGCACTGCTGCCCGCCCAGCAGCGCCACAGTCAGGACCGCGAGAGCTGGGCGGAGGCGAGACCGCGGTGGG
Organism: Acrocephalus arundinaceus; assembly: GCA_021534815.1. NCBI lineage: Eukaryota > Metazoa > Chordata > Aves > Passeriformes > Sylviidae > Acrocephalus > Acrocephalus arundinaceus. The sequence continues at coordinate 100,155 of JAJEOU010000205.1, forward strand.
ACACCGGGGGGCAGGGATGGGGCAGCCCCGACCAGGGCCGGGTGGGTCGGGGAATGGCCCGGCCTGGCACAGGGAGAGAGGGAGACTGGGAGAGGAGAGGAGAGAGACAGCAGGAAATGGAGACTGGAGAGGATGCAGGACTGCAGGAGAGGGAGAGGAGAAGCAAGAGAAAGTAGATAAAGTCGCTTATTTTGCTGCTGCCACTGCTGCTGCCACTGCAGCTCAAGCGCCGGGGCTGTTTGTCCATGTGTCCGTGTGTCCATGTTTCCGTGTTTCCGTGTGTCCGTTCCCCCGTCTTCCACGGCTGAGCCCCACGTTTCCCTGGGGCAGCCCTGAGTCTCTCCAACACGGGAACTTTGTTGAGCCAAGACCCAGAGTCTCGACTCCTGCACTGTGGCACAGGAATCCCCTCGGGTGCTGCTGTGCATTGTCCCTGCTGAGGCTCAGACACTGTCAGGGCACATTCCCTGTCTGTGGATTTGTACCTGACCCCAGCACTGCACTTATGGCTCCAGCATTGCTTTCCAAAAAAATGGTGGAAGGCAAACTGTGTTTAGCTCATCGTATTTCAGAGTGTCTAAAACTTGCCAAGTCATGGATATTAGAGGTGAGATTAATGGAATTAATCTGGAATTAATCTGGGATGGAGAAGTAGTGCAAGATGGAAAAGGGAGGATAGAAATAAATGGAGAAAAACATCTTGGTTTGTTTCTTTCCATTTTCATTTCGTTTTTTAAAAGCTGTTTCAGTTTTCCCAGAATGTTCTCCACAGTCCTGTCTGCTCTTTTCAAGAACCTTTCCTGAAAAACAAGGTGCAGCTTCTGTCACAAAATGTTCCATCAAGTGCAGCTTCTCTTGGCTTTCCACACTGTGTGTGCAGCATGACTCTTGCAGCAAAGCAGGACAGATATTTGAAGAACTTTACAATTCGTTCTTTCTTTTCCTGTTGGGTTGGGAAGCTGTGCCATTGGTGAGGTTTTCATTGTTACTGTTCTACCCTAAGAAAACATGATGGGGTACCAGGAATTGTTAGGGAATACAAGCCTGGCCAAATGCAGAGAAAGACTCTCCAGAGGCTGCAGCCAGAAGTGGAGAGTTGTGTGATAATCATTCCAATATCCTCATGGACACCTGGAAAGTGATCTAGAACATGAAAATGGCTGAAAGAGGGAGTTTGTTTCTGTGTTCAGTTTAGATGATTCTACATCTCATGCATTGATCTAAATCAAGAGTACAATCAGTTCATGATAAGCACAAGAACAAGCTGAACTCCGAGGAGACGACTGAAAGAATCTGAAATGGAGAAATGCAGGAAATGACTTGGTGAAGTTTGTCTGTAAGAAAGGTCATTTTTTCTAATAATTTCTTATCCATTCCCTCTGCTGCTGTCTTTCTGAAAATACCATTTTCATCCCAGATGCCTCATGAAATGAGAAGCTCAGCTTGTGGAACAGCCTGAAAGATGCCCTGCTCCTCTGCAGGGACACTCAGGCTGAAACAGGAGCCTGAGCTCTCTCTGGGGAAGCCTCCTCCAAGCTGGAATTTGTGCCATGCTGGGAGAGGAGGTGCAGGGGAGGACAATGGGTGCTGTGTGGCAGGAGCAGGAGGTTTGGGCCGCAGGACATTCCGCCTGCGCCACTGCCCCGCAATCGGCGCCCGTGCCTGGGGCTCCGGGTCTGACCCCGCGTGCGCTGAGCTCCTGACACTGCAGGAGCTCCCCAGGCTGGGCTCAGGTTCCTGCTGGGACTGGGCAGCAGGCTGGGCTCCAACTGGGATCAGCAGCAGCTGGAAATACCTCTGGGCATCTCCACTTTCTGCTGCTGCTCACAAGAAACAATGAAGCAAGTTGAGAAGTTCTGGTTTCTCTTTATCCTGCTGAATTTTTTTCATTTTATTTGACACTCTGGAGGCAATTTGTGCGATGGCCTCTTTCAGTTGATTCTATTTCAGCAGCTCCAGCAACAGGGCTGAGTTTGAGTGCTGCAAGGTGGCCTGTTTTGCTTTAATTCTCCTCAACTTTGTGCTCAGGGACTTGTGAATATTGGGAGATCTGCTACTCATGATGCCAGGGATTTCTGTCACAAAAGCACTCTTGGTAGCACTGATGAATAAAGGCAATTGGAGTTTTATGGATAAAATTCAAGTAGAAATCAGAGGAGGGGCAAGAGCAGCCATGATCTACAATTCCCAAGGCAGAGGCACCAGCAGCCTCCTGCTGTCACCTCAGGGTGAGTAAAACAGTGCTGGAAACAGCACTGGAACCAGATCCTTTCTTTCCCTGATGTTTGGGTCAGGACAGCACAGCCGGGCCCTGAGGATCAGGGCTGTTTGTGGATGATTGTTGCTCTACTCCAGAATTCAGCTGGAAAACTCCTTTGGAAGCTGAAGCAGGAGCAGGTGGGAAGAGGCTGGCACTGCTGCTGCTCCTGCCCGGGAGCCCCGGCTGGGCCGGGCCGGCGCCCACTGCGCTGCAGCTGCTGCTGCTGCCAGAGCCGGGCGGGACTCGGGGACAGGGAATGGACATGGGGGGACAGCAAAGCCTGGGGGCTGAAGGGATGTTTGTGCTTGGGCCAGCGCCAGCACAGAGCTTCAGCCACATTAACCCAGAGGGAAACGCTGGGGAAAGGCTTCATTTCAGCCTTTCTTTACTCATGGCTGTGAAGGGACTGAAATAAAAGGGGAACAAGCAGGGCCTGACCCCTTCTCCTTTGGGAGGAGCCCAATGCCTGGGCTGTGAGGGCTACGAGGGGCTGTGAGGGCCATGAGGGTCTATGAGGGATGTGAGGGAATGTGAGGGGATGTGAGATGCCATGAGGTGCTGTGAGGGGCCATGAAGGGCTGTGATGAGCCATGAGGAGCCTCAGCCCTGGCAGGAGGGAGGTCCACCATGTCCCTGGGGCAAGAAAGCTGTGAGGAGCCGCAAGTGTAGACGTGGCAGTAGAGCGGGCTTGGGGCATCTCTGGGAGGGTTGAGACCCTTCCCCAGCTCCAAACCACACCAAACCCACCATTAACAGGATTTCCATCTTTAGAATCTACTGGCAACTTGGAGTCCACTGTACAGTTTAATCCCGGTGGGAAAAGCAAGGGAATTTTCTTAGTGAGTGACATCCAGCCGGTTAACACTTTCAGAGGCGGACTCCCGTGCCCAACTTGCTGGTGGTTTAATAAACATAAACACCTTTGTAACTTAAAACTAGTTAAGCGAGGGGGTTTTCTCTGACCATTTTGATTCATATCTGTTTTTTAATTGATTCCATTACTTGAAGGAATTGTCTTTGAAAACTCTGAAATTTAAGGTTGCTCAAATGGAAGAAGAAAAGCCCTTCTTTTGGCTGAATTTGCAGGACCAGTTCTCCAAAGCCAAAAGCAGTCCCCAGGTGAGTTGAGGGAAGAGAACAGGATTTGGGTTTGGGTTTTGTGGGAAAGCCAAGGTTGTTCCCACCACTGGCAGGACCTTCAAGGCACAGCTTCTCTGGACCAGGGCCAGGAAACCTCTGAGGAGAGACCTTTTAAGAAAATATCAATCACTAAATGTTAGGCAGTCTCTCTTCTCTGGAAGAGGAAAAAGTACACCTGGGGGAATTAGGATATGGGTTTTTTTGAAATATTTTCCCCATTATCTAGGAGAAAAGATTTTAGTGAACTGCACCAGGGACTTAAAGGAATCAAGGCAAGGACCGGGTTGGTCAAGGGGATTTGCTTGATCCTAATGAGCCCGTGGTTTGCATTTGTTGCTTGAGCTCTGGAAACTCAGGGGGGGCCTGGAGGGGATTTGCACCAAAAAACCTTGGGTCCAGTTTAGGAGGGGAAAAACCAAAGTGTCTTAAGTATTATGGGTTGCGTTTTGAGGGTCCACCACACAGGCTTCCTCATGGGGTCTGTTAGGGAGGGAGAAGAACTGGGAGGCACAGGATTTGAGAAAAACCTCTTAAAATTTACTCAGGCGGTGGGGATGGGGAATCCAAAGGAAAATCCAAAAAAAGTATCAGGGAAAAATTTTTTTGGAACTGGTCTCAAAGGGGGGCATTACTGCCCCCCCTGTGTTGTTCATTGGCAAAGCTCTCAGGGACCATTTAAAGAGGATTGGAGTCCAGGAATTGCACAAAAACTTCTCAAGAAGGACTCAAGTGGGGGGCCCAAAGAAGTAACTTTAAACTTTAAACCCTGACTACCTTGGAAGTATTAAAATAAACCCCACTTGAGTGGTTGTTAACTGGCTTTAAGGAATCCCAAAGGGATTTTAAAAGCAGGAAATTGGGGGCCATGGATTGCAGGAAACTTTTCAGACTTAGTGTCAAAAAAAACCTTTTCTGTTAATAACTTGGGTATTCTTGGAGTTATTAATTTGAGCCCCACTGAGTGTTTTTTACTGAAAAGAAATCCCAAGGACGCTAGAATAAATGGTTGCCATGATAGCAACAACTTTCCAAAGTCCAGTTTTGAAAAGGGGAAAAAAAAAGTACCATAATACTGGGAGTTCTTGAAAGCATTATTTGAGCCCCACTGAGTGTTGGTTTTTACTGGACAAGCCTCTCTAGGACTCTTAAAGGCCAAACAAGAAATTTGAGGGCCAGGGATTGCAACAAAACCTCTTCACAGAAGTTCGGGAGGGCAAAAAGGCCAAAAACCCAAAGGTCCTTGGAAAAAAACTGCAGTCCCTGGGCAGGGCATGAAGGAAGCCCCCAGGGCATTTGCTGGACCAAGGGCTCTTTCCCCCCAGGGACTCTTGCCATGGGCAACCATCTGGAGGGCCCAACTGGGCATTGGGCGGGGATGCTTTGAGGCAGACAAGGGCGACAGTCCCAGCCTTTGCTGGGGCTTGTGCCAGAGGGGCCCAGGGTCAGGACCCAGGGGGTTTTCTCCTCAGTTTCCCTTTGGTTGGCACAAAGGAGGGCTTGCTGTTGGCCCGGCACAAGGCTTTTTTGGATCCTTGTCCCCCAGTGTCATCACTTTGCCTGCAGTTCTCTGCTCTGGCCTTGGGGCCTGGGGGGGACCTTTTCTGTGTCGTTGTCCCTCGGTTGGGGACAACATAATAAAAACTTGACAGGAAAAAACTATATGGAGATTGGAAGACATATAATGAAAACATGGAGTTTCCTGAGTTTTCTTTCAAGCTTCCATAAACTCAAGGGAAACATGATGATTAATAAGGCACTACAGCACGAGGCCATGAAGAGGAATACATATAAAGTACCTTGTGCTTTGTTGGTCTGTGGCTGTGAGTGGGGCTGGAGCTCATATCCCAGAGGGGAATCTGGGCAAAACCAAGGGAGAGGGGGGGCTTAAAACACAATTTCCTTCTGGATGGCAGGCTTTTACTATAGACCAAGCCAGCAAGGAGAGTAGAGAGAGAGCAACTTGCCTTGGGGCAAGCCCACCCCGGGCAACACCACACAGGCCACACCAGGGCTTTTCAGGGGCTTTCAGCCTGGGCTGGCAGCAAGAGGCAGAAAAGGCTCAAACCTTAGGGGGCTCCCACTTGCGGAAGAAATCTCTCCCCAGGATTGGAACAGTCCACTCTCTGGGCTGGGGGAAAGAGGCTTGCAAGGGCTCCTTGGCGGCTCTCCTCCTCGCGCTTTGCCAAAAACATTCCAACAGCTTGGAGGGCACCCCAGGAAGCACTCTTGGAGCTGCTGTTGGCAGGGGCCAGGGGGGGATGTTGGGGGGCCCTGGGCAGGGCTGGGTTTTCCCTTGCTGCCTCAGGCCAGGCCGCACAAGGGCAGTTCCTGGGCCGGGCTCTTGTTGCAGGGTGAGCAGGCCCGGGGGCTTGGGCCAGCCGGGGTGGCCCAGGGGCTGTGGTGGCAGAGCAAGGGTCCTGCAAGGCCCAGGGCGGCTGTTGTGGGCCCCAAGGGGGGACTCTTGCTGCCTGCCAGGGACAGCTTCAGCCAAGGCCCTGGGGCTTGCTGCAGCGGCTGGGAGAAGGCTGGTGGGGCGGAGAGGAGCCCCCACCCTGAGCGGGAGCTTGCTGTGCTGCCTTGCTTGCTGCTGCTGCTGCTTTGGCTGCTGAGAGGGCTGTGTGGGGGGCAGGGCTGCTCCCAGCTCCACACCCAACCTGGGCCAACAGCGCGCAGGACACTTGCCAAAAGATGGTAAGCCTGGCATTGCTGTAAAAGATCGGGGTTTTCCTGAGAGTGTTTTTCAATTTTTCTGCTCAGAGAAGACCAGGAAAGTTGGGTGATGGACAAAAGAGTTTTTTGTTTTTTATACATTATTAATATTAGTAGCTCTTGTTAATACTATATTTTATGGTTTTAAAAAACTGTAATTTCTTAATTAACTCTATTCACTTACGATTACTTAAAAACATATAAACTATACTCCCTATTACTCTGATATGTCTCTCCACCTTTCTCATAGATTTTAGAACAATTTGGCAGACCTTGTAAATACATTCCTGAAATACTGTATAGAACTTATTATCAGGAAGAGGGACTTACAAGAAGAACCTTTTGTTTTTTAACCAGAGTGTTTATCCGTCATAAAAAAAAGTGGAGCAAAAGAAGCCCTTGCACTTACTCAAATGGGATTACCCAGGGGATTGTTAGTGAGGGAATAAATTTCCTATTGGATGTTACTGTTAAATATCATAATTCATAAACTTAAACAAATTCCTGAGCTAGGTGCTGGGTGTGCCTTCATCCCCACGGAAAACACTTGGAAAGCTTCCAATAAAGTCTGGTTTTATTAAACTCTTCTTAATCTATACAAGCGTTTTTTACTCCTTTGATTATAGGCAACAGGAGGATGAAAGAAGCAGAACAGGAATTGTAATCACAGAATCACAGAGCATTCTGAGTTGAAAGGAACACAGAGGATCACAAAGTATGTTAACATCTACAGAAGACTCTCTTCTGGCTTTTTATGCCTGCCCTCCAGGCACAGCTCCACCAACATCTGTCTTGTTTCCTGCACTGCCTCGATCCTGTCCCTGTCATCTGGTGCTCTCGGGGGCCTGGCCTTTGCAGCAGCTGAGTCACGGCACTGCCCTTTGGCATTCCTGCCAGGCAGCTGTGGCCATGGCATGGGTGTCCAAGCTTCCCTGGACCTGGTGTGGGCGTGGGCAAAGCAGTCCATGGGGAAACGGGGAATGAGCTGAAGCCCCCTCCCTGGATTCATTTCCTCATGGGCACAGCCGGGGATCTCCTTGCTGTGTCCTCCCAGCTCTGAGCTGCCCCCCTGGCTGCAAATCTGTGCCAGAGCCCTGGAGTTTCCCTGAATGTGCCCCGGGGAAGTGCAAGAGTGCAGAGCTGAGGAATGCTGCTGGGTTGCCAAGGGAGTCGGGAGGTCCTTGGCGAAGGGGGTGCTGAGACCTGCCCAGAGCCCTTTGGAGACGGGGAGACATTGAAGGGATCCCTGTGTCTGGGCAGGGTCTGGTTATCCCAGGGTGAACGGGGAGTGTGATGTTTGCTCTGATTGTTGCAGCCAAAGCTGCAAACCCAGGGCAGTTGGAACAAGCCCATCCAGCCCCTCACCTTCCCTGAGCCACTATTGAATCATTGCCTCGCACATTTCTCAGTGGCAAACTGTAAATGTAGCAGAAAATGCTTGGGATTTCTGACCTTAAGAGACCAGGAAGATGTGTGGTCTGAAAAAAAATTGCAAAAATTCCTTCCTGCTATCCATGTCCTTTACCTTGAGAGTGCAGATGCAACAAGCCTGTTGCATTAGGAGTGATTCCCTGACAAATCCTGTAATATCCAGCCTGTCCTCTGCCAACATGGCCACGAACTCAGGGCAGCGGGCAGGGATGGGCTCTGGGAGAGGCCCCAGGGCACAGGGCCTGCTGCTCCTGGCACACGAACAGCACAACGGGCTCAGGCAGGGACCTGGGGAAGGTTTTCCCAGAGCAGGAACAAGGGTGGGTGAGTACACAGCGGGACAGTCTACAGGGAATGGCCCAGGTTGGCTGAAAGCAGCCTCTGCTGACTTGTCCCTGTCCTTTCTCCATGAACGAGTGCCCATGGCCAGTCAGAGCAAATGTCCAACAGCAGCTCCATCAGCCACTTCTCCTGTGGCATTGGCAGACACGCGGAGCTGCCAGCTCCTGCATTTCTGCCTCATCCTGGGCATCCCTCGGCCCTCCTGGGACATGGCCTCATCATCAGCGCCGTGGCCTGCGCGGCCACCTCCTGCACAGCCCATGTTTCTTTCTGCTCAACCTGGCCCTTCACCACCGGTGGCATCTGCCCCACTGTCCCCAAAGCATTGCACAATTCCCTCTGGGACACCACCCCATCTCACAAAGGATGTCTGCCACAGGTATTTTTTCTTTTTTTTTTCATCTCAGCAGGGACTTTTTCCTGTTGACCAATCATGTGTTATGACCGCTACGTGCCATCTGCAAACCCCTGGCACTACGGACCCTCCTGGGCAGCAGAGCTTGTGCCCACATGCGCAAGCTGGCCTGGGCCTGTGCTTTCTCTTTGCTCTCCTGCACACGGCCAATACATTTCCCTTCCCCTGTGCCATGGCAATGCCCTGGGGCCAGTTCTTCTGTGAAAATTCCCCCGTCCTTGAAACTCTCCTGCTACAAAATCCTAATCTCAGAGAAACTTGGTGCTTCTTTGTGCTTTCGGTCTTTTAGGACTCGGATTGTTTTAGTTCATTGTTTTCTCCTATGTGGAGATCTTCAGGGCAGTGCGAGGATCCCCTCTGAAGCAGGGACGGCACAAAGCTTTTTTTCCACCTGCCTCCTCATTTGGCTGTTGCTCTTCCCTGTCCTCAGCACTTTTATGTTTGCCTACCTGAAGCCCCCGTCCACCTTCCCCATCGGACTGGCTCTGGTCAGTTCTGTACTCGGTGGTGCCTCCAGCCCTTGAACCCCCTCATCTATTAAGCCTGAGGAAAACCGGGAGCTCAGGCTGCCTGAGGAAGGAATGTTTGTAACTTTTCAGAAGTTACAACTTTTTTTTTTTCCTGCAGAAGTGTTTATTGTGTAATACATTGGCATGCCAGCCTGCCTTCTAAAGCTTTTTAGTATGGCTGGGAAGTGGGGACCAAGGCTTTTCTACTTCTCTGCTTGTGATCATGTTCACATGGTAATTTAGTCTATTCCCATACTGAATTCACTGTCTACCTTGTTTAATTTAACTCACAGGTTGTTGTAAATTAGGAATTATTGCTCAGTGTGTTTTTTATAAGTAAATGTTCTTGGAGAGACTTATTGGTCAAAAATTCTCCCTCTGTTTACCTCTTTTTTAGCTGCAGGGGCACTGTCTGTGTGCAGGGGTTGAGAGGAAAGCAGTTCCCAGCCCAGCAGACAGCAAGGGAGCAGCAGCACTTCCTCTTTTGAGGGCTGCCACTTTTTCCTCTCCCACCGTCTCCTTTATTGTCCTTGTCCCAGGCCTAAGTGCTCTGGCTGCTCAGCCCTGTTCCTTGCTGCGTGTTCCGTGCTGTTACTGCAGGGCAGGGACAGGCTGGGGCACTGGCTGACAACCGGCTGGGCTCCGGCCAGCAGCTCATCAGAAGGGATTTCCTTAGTGCAGTGCCCCAAAGGCTTAGGTATTTTACTAAGTAGTTAATCTCCAGAGAAGCCCAAGGAATGGATTTTTGCAGTCTCACTGCTTTACTTGTTTGTCCCTGGAGGCAGTGCTGAGATCAGGGTCCCACTGTGGTACTGGCAGGGACTGAGGGCAGGGTCAGGTTGTTGTGTTCAGTGGTCAGTGGCCATGGAGATGACAAATGATCTCCAGTTCACTTGGCCTGGGGCTCTGCAGCTCCTGATGGCTCTGGTGGCAGGGTGAGCCACTTTTGTGTAGGCATCAAGCAACCTGCCAGGAGAGCACAGAGGGATCTGCAGGGACAGCCAGCCCATCAGGACCAGCCCCACTGAAGGAGCCCTGAGAAGATCCTGCCCATGGTGGGGTCACCCAGAGATCAAGGGACTGGATGTCTTGCTGTGACAGGGAGAGCTCTTGCAGCCCCAGGGACACATAGCAGGCACGAAGGGAGTCTGGGCACTGAACGCCGACCCTTAGGAACTTCCCCAGGAAGATTCCAGGGCGACCCAGGCCATGTGCAGCCGGAACAAGGCAGGAACCTCTGAGCACCCTGCATGGCCCCAGCAGAGCCTGTGTGGGGATGGGGTCATGCAGGGAGCCACCATCAGCTGCCTCTGTCTCCCAGCCTGAGCAGCAGAGCCAGCAGAGGCAGCCCAGGCCCACCCGGGCAGCACAGCCCCTGTGCTCTGCAGAGCAGCAGCCCCAGCTCGGAGCTGTGGGCAAGCAGGGCAGGGGCTGCAAGCAATGGCTGCTCGGGCCAGCCAAGGACGTGTTGCCCTGGGAAAGGCTTGGGGGAGGGGCTGGCATGAGCCAGGAGCAGAGCAGGAGCCCGTGGGTGGCAGAGGACCTGGCAAGAGGCTGCCCTGTCCCTGGGGGAGCAGGAGCTGCCTAGGAGCCCCAGGGCAACTCTGCTGGCTGTGCTGGGCAGCTGGGCTGGCCCTTGGGCTGGCAGGAGCTTGCCCAAGCTGAGCATCTCCTGAAGCATTTCAGACCCAGTTGCTTCTGCCCCCGACCTCCACAGATTCAGGTTCCTGTGGCAGGGCCAGCCTTGCTTCCCCTTGGTACGCTGGGCTGGGCCAGAGGTTATGGAGAGACTGGACTGGGGCAGTGCCAGGGAGAGGAAAAAACAAACGACCCTTGGTTACATGAGTCCCCACACAATGTTCCTCCATGGTTCCATGAGGCCTGCAGTTACAACAATGGCCCTGAGGTTCCAGGGGATCCCAGAGGGTCAGAATCGTCTCCTTGTTCTGCAGTGTCACAATGGCCCCAGGTGTCCAACACAACTCGTTGTTTCCATGGAGCCCACAGAGTCACTCTGGTCCCTGGTCACACGAGGGCCCACGTGTCACAAAGGAACCCTTTGGTCCATGGGCCCTCAGTGTTCTTTTGTTGTGGGGAGGTTCAGCACCAAAGACATGACCAAACTGAAGAATTTGTGTAATTTATTATAATGCAAAAGGTGCAAATAATTACAAAAGGAGAAGCTCAGCAATGCATCAGTAATCACTACCAAAGATTGCTTGATGGAGAAAAGATCCATCACCAATTACCTCCAGGACTTTTGCATCACCCAACCCATCCCCATCCGCTGGGGAGAAGCTGTCACCAGCCAGGACTGAGAGGTCACCCCATACACTGGGGAATATCCTGGCAGGGTGCCTCTCAGGCAACGGTGAGCTCAGAGCCTCAGCTGTGAGAGGGCCCAGCTTTGAGATAGTGCTTGAATAAACCTAACCGACAGCCACTTCTAGTGTGGTGGGAGCATCTGGTCCTCATCCTTCCTCTTTGGGCTCCTCCCAAAGGCCTGGCCAGGGGCCCCAAGGAGGAACTGAGGGAGGTGGAGATGACCATATCAGCTCCAAAAAAGGCCAGATGTAGATTTCTATGCCTTGTATCCGGTCTCTAATACAAGAAAATAAGTGGGAACATTCATTATTCACCAGTGCTTTGTAGACATTGGCATATTTTTCTTATTTGAGAAGCAGTACCAATAGATAAACCTTTGGTTGGGAAGTATTCATTCCAGAGGTCCTTTGGGCTTCAGGGGGGCGTGTTTTCAAGGCTCACTCCGCTCAGCTCTCTTTTCCAAAGGGCCTTGGCATCTTCCAGGGTCCTAAGGTTAGGTGCTGGCCTTGGATAACTTGCTGGGTTGAACTAGCTGGGACTGGATGAAGCTCAGTAGGTTCCTTTCAATCAGAAAGGATTTCCTACTAAATTCTTCCAGAAGTTTCTATCTGCTTGGATTAAGCAGGTCCATGTTTAGCGCATTACTTTGTTCAATAAGTTCTCTCTTTGCTACAGTCTCTTGTGGGCCTTTTAGGGGTCTTCAGATCCTTCAGCTCCTGTGCTAAGGCTTGATTCGCATGGCTGAACAGGATGGTGACTTCAGTTAGAGAATGGATACAGGGGCTCAATCCAATTCCTTTCTGGGACATCGGGGAGGGTGTGGGAACAGGGAGGGGCATGGTTTGCTGTGCCTCTTGGCCCTTCATGCCTTTCATGGCTTTGATAAGGCGGCCAAGAGCCCTTCTCCCAAGAGTTGCATGATGAAAGGCAAGCTGCTGCCTGTCTCCAGGTCTCACTCTTCCCTTCTTGGAACCTTTGCCTGTCCCCTGTGTGCTGTGCCTCTGTTCCCTATGTGGCTCATGTGGTGCTGCCAGGACTTTGAGGAACGGGCACAGGATTCCAATTGTGTCGAGCATGTCTCCTTTTCTCTGCTTTTTGGAGCTGCCTGGTCAACCAGCAACCACTTTTCCATCTGGAAAGCTCCACTATGGGAAGTGGATGTCTTCCACCTCTGTCCTTGGAACAACCTCAGGAGCCAGGGATGCTCCATTCTCCAGTTCCCTAGTGCTGGCCCTGTGGGCGTCCCAGGTGCCTCAGCGGCTGCTTGGGAAACAACCACTTTCACCTCCAACAGGAAGGAACAGTGGGGCAGGAACTGTTTGCTGACAAAGCAAGCTCCATTGTCTGGATGCTTGCTGTTGATTTGTTGTTTGTTCCCACCTGGCCCCAGCCTGAGGGATTCGATTCCAGGGCCCTTGCTGCTGTTACCCTGTGGGTCAGGTCCACAGTGTTGGTTTTTGCTTCAGTGCCAGGCGAAGGTGTGGCTGGAGGGCAAGCGTGCTGACATTTATTGTCCCCAAGCACCGGGCTGGAGAGGGGTCCCTGGCTGGGGGCTGGCAGGAAGCTTCCCCTTGTGTCTCCCTCTTGGCCTCCCGCCATGAGCTGGGCCGGGCACAAGGTGGGGGCACACAGGCAAACAGGTGGAGCCTGCCAAGGTTCTCTCCAAGGCCCTGTCTGCCTCATGACGTTTGTGGCCTTTGGGAGCTTGCAGGTTGGAGAAAAAGGGCAGCTGCTTCTGGTCCCTCTGTTTGTGTCCCGGTGTTCAGTCAGTTGGTGCTTCCAATCAGGTTCTGTGGCCCTGAATACGGGAAAGCCTCATGACCCTGGGAGGGCAAGGACTTAGCCGGCTCTGCCGCGGCAGTCAAGCCAGCAGGACGGGAGTTCTGTCTCACATGTGGGAACGCAAGCAAGCAAAGGCGCTTCTTTTTGATGGCAATGTTTTCTGATAAGGGAAAAAAAAAAAAAAAAAAGAAAGAAAAGAACTTTTATAAAACATGGGGAAGATAGGGAAGAACAAAACCAAGTGTGCAATTGAAAAATCTTCTGTAACTTAAAAATTTTAGAGGTAACTGATTCTGTTGAAACAGAGAAAACTTCAGGTATTTACTTATAATATGTGCTGAATGGGCATTTGATGCATTCTTACTGAACATCAGCAGCTTTTCAAAAAAAAGATGATTTGGGGTTTTCTTTCCAATTAGTATTTAAAATTGTGGTGAAATTGGTGTTAAACAAGGAAATTTGCTTTTTGCCCTGGGCAGCTTCCAAGCAGGACGGAATCTAAACTCTATCACAACCCCAAAATCCTTTAGGCGATAGATGCCTCTTCGCTCTCGCCTGTGATTGAGCTGCACCATTCCCTTCTGAAACTGTTTCAGGAAGATTCTAATACATGAAAAATCAACTTAACAGCTTTTGCTCTATGTTTGGAGTATGCAATGAAGGGCAATTTTCCTTTGCCATCCATCAACCCATCTCATCACTGCAACTGCCTCAGGGAACAGGAGCCACTCACACCAGACGTTTTGCCAACCTTGTTGGGCATTTCTAGAGGGGAGGGAAGAAAGTGGCAATTGCACAATTCCAGCCCAAAAGGAATGGAGAGTAGATTGGGGACCAGTACAAAAAACATTCCTTGTGGAGATTCGCCGGATTCTTACAGCTCTGGGCTGTTGGGAGTGCTTGGTTTACGTGCCAAAATTGGATTGTGTTCCTCTAATTCGCACATCTCTATTTTGGGCTTAGACACATTGGAGAGTACTCACTCACCTTGCAAAAGCAGTGCAGAAAGCTCAGGCGCCTGTGCGCTCAAAAATGGGCTCATTCTGAGCAAAGCTGCAGAGCAATGTGGAGGGCAGAAGTCGAGCCCAGTCTGTGCTCCGGAGGGCTGAGCCCTAGGAAGCCCTGCGAAGCCCAAATAGTAGTCTACTCAGCAAACTTCACAGAGCACCGCTGCAAAGGAGAGGAAAACCAGAAACCCCTGTCAGGCTTGAAGGTCCTGGTCGCCTTTGTCCCAGCCCGCCCGGGTGCCCCAGGCCATGTGGCCTTGCTCAGAAGCTGGGCCCAAGAAGCTTCCCTGGCAACTTGCTGCCCTTGGAGTCAGAGCTAGGGAGGGGCGAGAGACACGTTGCTCGCCTGCAAGTCAGCCATTGGCAGGAATCCAAGCTGCCCCTCAGAGCATGCTCCAGAGCCTAAAAAGCAAGCTGGCAGCCAAGTGGAAAATTGTTTGTCATTCTGGCCCCAGCAAGGGGTAGGAAACTGTGGTGTGGTGCCCTCCATGGTGGTGCCGATCTTCATGATCTGGCCACGCCCCTTGTGCTTAGGGACTTCACCTCCAAGATTTGGTGTGTGGAGCGTTGACTTGTTTGGATGGAAAGGTGCCAGAATCGAAGGTTCCCAAATGCTATCTTTCAGCTGGCCAGGTGAGGGAATGTGTCGATTCCTATGAGTGTTGTTCCCTTGGAAGTCTTCCAGCAGGCTCAGCCCACCTGGTTACAGCCTTCTCGCAGGGGTTTCCTTCTCCCTCCCCGGGGGCCAAAGGACCTGGTTTCAGTTGCGTCTGCCCAGGGCCCACCTATTAATAAACATTCAAGGGCAAGGGCAACACCAGGGGATGGGGCGCCCCAGTGCTTAGCCACAACACAGGTCCTCCTCAGTCTCAGCTCCAGCCCAAGTAAGTCTGGTTCTCCGCTTCTGATGACCTCTACTAGAGAATTCTACGACGTGCAGGTACAAACCAGCTGTTGCCTTTGGGCTACTGATTGCCCAGAGATTGCTGGTTCGAGCTGTTTACCTTGCCAGTGTCTGGATTCCAACTGTGCACATGGATCTTCGACATTATCCTCAGGGCAGGTATCAAACACCCCCTGCAGCCAAGGGATGATGGAACTATGTTCTTAAGGAATCAGGCCATGATTCAAGTGGTTGCAATGGGGCAAGCTACCTCTTTGATAACACTTGTCACCTACTCTGATAAGAAGGGAAACCTAGGAAATTCAGCAGGTCGGTTGTGAGAAGAGGAAGTTGTTACCGCCTTCGCGTCGTCCCCACGCCCCTGGCCATTTCTGGGGTGGCCCCTAAGCTGTGCCCAATTCTCCCAATGGATTTTTCTCTGGTTTGGAGGGAGAAGTAGGGAGGCAGGACATGTGCACCCTATCAATCAAGCTGCAGAAGCGGGTGCTCAGGAGCCCACTGCTGTCCTTCCCGGCCACTGGGCATTTCCCCATGCCAAGATGAGAGGATCCCAACCCTTTGAGAGAGACGTTCGGGCAGGAACAAGAATCCTCCCCCATGACGATCTTCTGGGCCCTTCCTGAACGTTGCTTACTCGCCATGACCAGCTGCTCAAGCAGGAATGGGCCCAGGGGGAGCAGCGATCGTTTTCTGGTGCCCTCATCATGTGGTATGCATTTGTGGGTGGAAGTTCCACTCTTCTGGCAGGGTTGTAGGAAAAAGGTTTGCCTTGAAGAACAGGACAGAGTTCATTGCAGGGGATGGGCTGCTTGCTTTTCCAGAGCAGGCGAACCAGCAAATGTGGGGCCCCAGATTCCTGGATGTGGGCCCCAACACATTGGGATTTTGTCTACTTAACTTGGGGGTTGGGAAAAAAAGAACTGGTGCTGGAAGAGGGGCAACTAGTGAAGCCCTGGGAAGCCGGACCATGATTCACATAAGAAGCAAGATTCCCAAAGCCAGTGGTGGAGAGAAACCCACTCGCTCTTTCGCAACCTGCATGGGCCCCCGACCAAAAGAGTTAATAAAGCCAAGGCAACAAGGGGAGTGAGCAGTTCCAAGCCCTTACCTCTGCCTGCACACCAAGCTCCTGGTGGGCATGGGGTAGTCAGACCCCTCTGTCTCTGCACCACCCATGGAGGTGTTCGTTTCTGTGGGCTGGCTGCCCCATTCGTCTCCCAAAGGCCCAGGGGGCAGGAATGTGGGCTGAAGCTGTCGGCAGGGGACTGGGAGAAACAGGGGCCCCCACCCAACACCCCCAGTCCGCAAATCAACTTAAGCTCAAACATTTAATCCAATTCCCAGCAGCAAACAGGGGGAAGCCCAGTGTTGGCTACAAACCAGGCTGGGCTTTGCGGAATCCCAAGAGGAGCAATTCCCCGTGGGTAGGGCCTCAAACCTGGCAATCGTGTATAAGCGGGGTTTGTGGGTATGGAGGGTGTGCTTTAATGCGGCCAAAGTCAAATTCATTTCAGGCTGCGCCCAAGTGGCGCCAGGTTGAACAGCCAGGTTGTCTCCTTGTTTTGAATGTCCCTGTGCCAGGGGACCCGCAGGGCGGTTTGGAGTTGCTGCGCAATCACGCGGTCTACTCCAGACACACTCGCTGGAAACAAGCCCCCTACACCCTCCCTCCTCCAGGGCAGGGAACCTCTGGCTGTCAACCAGGAAAACAGAAAGAGGTCTTGGGGCCCCTCTGACACACTCCAGCGAAACCAACAAGAAACTGTTGGGCGAGCTCAAGCCCCAGCCAGGAGCAGAATGGACACCAGCCATACACTCAGTGGACCACCTTGTCCAGCAGCACAATCTTACCAGAGGTTGCCTAGTCTGTCCCTGAGGGCTGTGGGGAGGACCACGATTTGCCGTCAGTTGGCGGCTGAGGGCCATGCCATGGGTCAGAACCCTCAACCTAGGGCCAGGATTGCTCTGCACCCTTCCGGCGGGCCCCACTCCCACTCTCTGCAGCGGGCTTCTGGTTGGGGCCCAACCGGCTGCAGGGGCCCCGGCTCCTTCACTGGACTGGCCACACCCGGTCTCTTTCCTGTTGGCCGGCTCTCACTCGTCCCAACTCGCCGCACAGTGCCAGATTGGCGATCCGGGCAGCAACTCTTTTGATGGGACCCGCGTCAGGACAAGGGGAGAGCAGGGCCAGGCTCTGAGTCTCACTCGCTCACACCCCAAGGCCACAGGGCGCTTCTTCACTCTCTTCTTTTCCTCTGGCCCTGCCTGACGACCCATCCCGAGAGCGACTGTCGTGCGAAAGATGTGGGCCTACGGCGTTGCCCCCGAAGGGACCGTTGTGCCAGAAGCCCTTTGTGTATGGATGCTTGGCCAGTGCCCAGAGCGCGAACCCATACGTATTTGACCCCCTATCGAGGGTTCCCTGCGCAAGGGCCCCTGCGCTTTCCCATTGCCATGGCGAGACTTGGCGGCTCAGTGCTGGCTGGCCCGAGGGTCAGAAAACAGGCCCCCAACGCCCCGTGCGACTGAGCCTCGGCAGACTTGCCAGCCCGGGCGGGGCGATTTACATCAGGTGTTTCGCTCCTTGGAACGGGAAAGTGGCGGCTCGGGGCGGAGGCCGCCTCAGCTGGCGCCAAGCGGAGGGAGCACTGGTCCGTGGGAAGGCCGCAAAGCGAGAGTGGTCTAGGAGCGGCCACCCCGCGCATTGCTGTCCCTCGGGGGCCCTGGAGGAAAGGCCGGGGCCAAGGAGACAGCCCCACAGCAAGGGGTGACGATGTTGCCCCGATAGTCACCCAGGGGGCACTGCTGCCCCGCTGTTCCCCAGCAAGCGGGCCCACCAGAGGGCAGGGACCGCGAGAGCTGTTGCGGAGGGCGGCGAAGACGCCTGCGGTGGACCACTGCCGTGGCGGGGCAGGGATGGAGGGTGCGAGCCCCGACACCAGGGGGCAAGGTGGGGGGTCGGGGGACATGGCCCGCCTGGAACAGGGAGAGAGGGACGGGAGGTAGGGAGAGGAGAGAGACATGAGCAGGAAATGGAGACTGGGAGAAGGATCGCAGGAACTGGGGTGAGAGGGGGAGGGAAGCAAACAGAGAAAGGTAGGATAAGTCGCTTATTTGGTGCTTTGCCCGAATCGTTGTGCTGCTCATCGGCCACTGCAAGTGCAAGTCGCCGTGGGCTGTTTCGTCATGTGGTCCGTGTGTCCCATGTTTGCTCCGTGTTCCGTGTTCCGTTGTCCCGTTCCCCCCGTCTTCCACGGCTGAGGCCCCCCAGTCTTTCCCTGGGGCAGCCCCTGAGTCTCTCCAAACACCGGAAACTTTGTTGGCGCGCAAAGACCCACAGAGGTTCCTCGGACTTCCTGCATCTGTTGGTGCAGCAGGAAATCCCCTGGCGGTGTCTGCTGGTGCTTGTTCCCTGCTGGCAGGGGCACACTGTCAGGGGGCAACATTCCCTGTTTGTGGGATTGTTTACCTGACCCCCAGCCACATTTGCACTTTATGGCTCCAGCATTGTTTCCTCAATAAAATGGTGGGGACAGGCAAACTGTGTTTCTAGGCTCATCGTATTTCAGGTGTCTTAAAAACTTGCCAGTTCTGGATATTAGAAGATGTGAAAATTAGACTGGAATGTCTAATCTGGCAATTAATTGGGGATGAAGGAGAAGTAGTGCTCCAAGTACTTGGAAAAGGGGGATGGAGAAATTAAAAATGAGAAAAAAATTCCTTGGTTTTGTTTCTTTCATTTTCATTTCGTTTTTAAAAGCTTTTTCAGTTTTCCCTAGGAATGTTCTCCCACACAGTCTGCTTGCTTGCATTTCAAGAAACCCTTCCCTGAAAAATAACAGGTGCAGCTTCTGTGCAAACAAAATGTAGTTCCATCAAGTGCAGCTTCTCTTCGGCTTTTCCACACTTTTACAGGTTGTGCAAGGCTGGGGACGTCGTTGCACGCAAAGCAGGAACAGGATATCTTGGAAAGAACTTGTTACACATTTCGTATTTTCTCCTTGGGGATTGGTGTTCGGGATAGGCGTGCCATTGGTGAAGGTTTTCATTGTTCTACTAGTGTTACCCTTAAGGAAAAACATGATTGGGGGACCAGGAATTGGTAAGGTTCATGAATAAACAAGGCCTGGGCCAAATGGGCCAGAGAAAATGACAGCTCCAGGGTCTAGCAGGCAGAAATTGTGGGAGATTGGTTGATAACATTCCAGAGTCCTCATGGATCACCTTGGAAACGTGGTTTAGGAAACATGGAAATAGGCTTGAAAAAGGTGGTGCATTTGATGTTCTGTTTCAGTCCTTAGATGGATTCTACATCTTCATTAGCATGATGCTAATATTCAAGGAGTACATCAGTTCATTTGAATAAGCACACAACAAGAAACAAAGCTTGAACTTTCCGAGGAGGACGAACTGAAAGATCTGAAATGGAAGGGAAATGCAGGGCAAATTGACTTGGTGGAAGCGTTTGTCTATGTTAGAGCGAAAGGTTTCATTTTCTTTAATATAATTTCTGTATCCACGATACCCTATCCTGCTGCTGTCTTCTGGAAATCCATTTTCTATTCCCAGAGCCTCATGAAATGAAAATGCTCAACTTGTGGAAAAACAGCCTGAAAAGATGCCCTGTTCCTGCCGGGGACCACTCAATGGGCTGGGAAAAGGAAGCCTGAGCTCCTCTGGGGAAGCCTCCTCCAAGCTGGTGTGTGCCAGGCTGGGAGAGGAGGGTTTGCAGGGGAGAAAATGGGTGCTGTGTTGCGAGGGAGGCACGGGAGGTTTGGCCGCAGGACATTCGGCCCGCGCCAATTGCCCCGCCCAATCGGCCCCGGGGCCCCGTTTTTAGTGCCTGGGGGTCCGGGTCGTGACGTCCCCGCGTTGCGCTGAGCTCCTGGGACCACTGCAGTGGAGGCTCCCCAGGGCTGGGTCTCAAGGTTCCTGCTGGGGACGGGCAAGGAGGGCTGCTCCAAACTTGGGATCACAAGCAGCTGGAAATGAAACCTCTGGGTCATCTCCACTTTCTTGCTTGCTGCTTCCTAAAAAAACAATGAACAAAGTTGAGAAGGTTTTTTGGTTTTCTTTTAATCCTGCTGAATTTTTTTTCTTTTATTTGCAACCTATGGAGGCAATTGTCGAATGGCCTTTTTCAGTTTGATTCTATTTCAGGCACTCCAGCAACAGGGCTGAAGTTTGGGAGTGTGGCACAAGTGCTCTGTTTTGTTTATTTCTCCTCACTCTTTGTGTGCTTCAGGATTGTTGAATATTGGAGAATCTGCTACTTTACTATGTGGACAGGGGTTTGCTGTCACAAAAAAAAGCACTCTTGGTAAGCACTGATGAAATAAAGGCAATTGGTAGTTTTTATTGGATAATAATTCAAGTAGATAACTCGCGAGGAGGGTGCAAAAGGCAGCCATATCTACATATTTCCCAAGGGCAGAGGGCACCAGGCCAGGCCTCTCTGCTGTCAACCTTCAGGGGTAAAAACAGTGGCTGGAAAACAGGCTACTGGAAACCCAGATCCTTTCTTCCCCTTGATGTTGGTCTAGGGACAAGCACAAAGCCGGGCCCGGGAATCAGGGCCTTGTTTGTGGATGGTATGGTTGGGTTCTACTTCCAGAATTCAGCTGGAAACTCCTTTTGGAAGCTTGAAGCAGGAGCAGGTGGGAGGGCGGCATGTTGCTGCTGCCCGGGAGCACCTGCTGGGCCGGGGCCGTCGCCCACTGCGTGCAGGCTGGTCCGCTTGCTGCCAGAGGACCGGGCGGACTCGGGGACAGGGAATGGACCAATTAGGGGGGACAGCAAAAGCCTGGGGGTCTGAAAGGGATGGTTTGTGCTTGGGCCCAGCCGCCAGGCACCAGGGCGTCCAAGGGCCATCATTAACCCCAGAAGGAAAACGCTGGGGAAAGGGCTTCAATTTCGCCTGCTTTCTTACTCATGGTGGCTGGTTGAAAGGGATTGAAATAAAAGTGGTGGAAAAAACAAGGCAGGGCCTGCCCTTCTTCCTTTTGGGAGCAGCCGCCCAATCTGGGGTGTTTGAGGGCTTCGAGGGGCTGTGAGGGGCATTTGAGGGGTCTATTTGGGGGGATGTTGAGGATTGTGAGATGTGGAGATTTGCCATGAGGTTGCTGTGGAGGGCCATTTGGAAGGGGCTTGTGAGATCCATGAAGGGGGCCCTCAGCCCTGCAGGAGGAGGTCCCCACCCATGTTTTCCCCCTTGGGGGGCAAGGTTGAAAGGCTGTGGAGGAGCGGGGGCAAGTGTGACGTGGCAGTAGGGGAGCGGGGCTTTGGGGGGGGATCTATGGGGAGGGGTTGAGGACCCTTCCCCAGGCCCAAAACCCACACCCCAAACCCCACCTTAACAGGATTTATTCCATCTTTAAATCTACTGGCCAATTGAGGTCCCACTTGTACAGTTTTAATTTCCCGGTGGGAAAAGCAAGGGAAAATTTTTCTTATTGAGTTGACATCCAAAGCCATTTTGTTAAAGAATGTCTAAGATTTAAAGTCTTCCATTGAAAAGTTAAATACTAAATAAAAAAAAATGTTATCAGTAACCCAAAAAAACAGGGGAAAAAACTGTGTTTAAAAATCCCCACACCCCAGGCCAAAACCCAACAAACCAAGAAAGGGGAACAGGAACCCATTTTTTTTATTAAACAATAAACATACAATAATATATAACAAACATAATACAATCCAGTTTTGTTGTGTGAAGAGATTAAATGAGGTCTGTTCTTTCTGGTTGTTGGGTGCTGGGTTTAGATATAAGAGGGAGAATAATTTTTATATTGGAACAGATATTTTTATCCTGTTTACTGGATATTTCAATATTTAGTTACTTTTCTTGGTGAAGACTTTTAAATCTTAGACATTCTTAACAAATTGG
>JAJEOU010000817.1:0-34947 GCA_021534815.1 Acrocephalus arundinaceus
CCCATTACCCATTACCCATTACCCCATTACCCATTACCCATTATCCCATTACCCCTTACCCATTACCCATTACCCATTACCCATTACCCCATTACCCATTACCCCATTACCCATTACCCATTACCCATTACCCATTACCTTCCATTACCCATTATCCATTACCTTCCCATTACCCATTACCCATTACCCATTATTACCCATTACCCCATTACCCATTACCCATTACCCCATTCATTACCCATTACCCCATTACCCCCATTACCCCCATTACCCATTACCCCCATTACCCATTACCCATTACCCCATTACCCATTACCATTCCCATTACCCATTACCCCATTACCCCCTCCCATTACCCCATTACCCATTACCTCCCCATTACCCATTACCCATTACACCCATTACCCCATTACCATACCCATTAATTAATCCCCATTACCCATTCATTACCCATTACCCCATTACCCATTACCCCATTACCCATTACCCCCATTACCCATTTACCCCATTACCCCATTACCCATTACCCCATTACCCCCATTACCCATTACCCATTAACCCATTACCCATTACCCATTACCATTACCCATTACCATTACCCCATTACCCATTACCCATTACCCATACCCATTACCCCATTAACCCATTACCCATTACCCATTACCCATTACCCATTACCCATTACCCATTACCCCATTACCCATTACCCATTACCCCATTACCCATTACCCATTACCCATACCCCATTACCCATTACCCATTACCCCATTACCCATTACCCCATTACCCCATTACCCATTACCCATTACCCATTACCCCATTACCCATTACCCATTACCTCATTACCCATTACCCATTACCCCATTACCCATTACCCATTACCCCATACCCATTACCCATTACCCATTACCCATTCCCATTACCCCCATTACCCATTACCCATTACCCATTACCCATTACCCATTACCCATTACCCATTACCCATACCCCATTACCCATTACCCCATTACCCCCATTACCCATTACCCCATTACCCATTACCCATTACCCCATTACCATTTACCCATTACCATTACCCATTACCCATTACCCATTACCCATTACCCATTACCCATTACCCCATTACCCATTACCCATTACCCATTACCCCATTACCCATTACCCATTACCCATTACCCATTACCCATTACCCATTACCCCATTACCATTACCCATTACCATTCCCATTACCCCATTACCCATTACCCATTACCCATTACCCATTACCCCATTACCCATTACCCATTACCCATTACCCATTACCCCATTACCATACCCATTACCCATTACCCATTTCCCATTACCCCATTACCCATTACCCATATTACCCATTACCCATTACCCATTACCCCCATTACCCATTACCCATTACCCATTACCCATTACCCATTACCCCATTATCCCATTACCCCATTACCCCATTACCCATTACCCATTACCCTTACCCATTACCCCATTACCCATTACCTTACCCATTACCCCATTACCCCATTACCCATTACCATTCCTTACCCATTACCCCCCATTACACCCATTACCATACCCATTACCCCATTACCCATTACCATTTACCCCATTATACCCATTACCATTCCCATTACCCCCTTACCCATTACCCATTACCCATTACCATTACCCCATTACCCCATTACCATCCATTACCCATTAATTACCCTTCCCCATTATCCATTATTACCCCATTACCCCATTACCCATTACCCACTACCCATTACCCTTACCCCATTACCCCATTACCCCATTACCCATTACCCATTACCCCATAACCCATTACCCACTACCCCATTACCCCATTACCCATTAATCCATTACCCCATTATCCCATTATTACCCCATTATCCCATTACCCCATTACCCATTTCCATTACCCCATTACCCCATTACCATTACCATTACCCATTACCCATTACCCCATTACCCCATTACCCATTACCCATTACCCCATTACCCCATTACCCATTACCCCATTACCCATTACCCATTACCCATTACCCCATTACCCCATTACCCCCATTACCCCATTACCCATTACCCATTATCCCATTACCCATTACCCATTACCCATTACCCATTACCCCATTTACCATTACCCCATTACCCCATTACCCCATTACCCCATTCCCCATTACCCCATTACCCATTACCCATTACCCATTACCCTTACCCATTACCCATTACCCATTCCCATTACCCATTACCCATTACCCCATTACCCATTACCCATTACCCATTACCCATTACCCCCATTACCCATTACCCATTACCCATTACCCATTACCCATTACCCCATTACCCATTACCCATTACCCCATTACCCCATTATCACATTATTATCCCATTACCCCATTATCCCATTATTACCCCATTATTACCCCATTATCCCATTATCCCACGCTCTCTCCAAGCCGCCCTTTCCCGGTGTTTTATTCCCGGTGTTCCCGGCAGGAGCGGCTGATGCTCTCCATCCTGCCCAAGCACGTGGCCGATGAGATGCTCAAGGACATGAAGAAGGACCCGAGCCAGAAGGAGCTGCAACAGTTCAACACCATGTACATGTACCGCCACGAGAACGTCAGGTGAGCGTGGAAAACATTCCCGAAAATCTCATGGAATTCCCGGATTTCCCAGTCCCGGGTGGGATGGGAAAAGAAAAAATAAAAGAGGAGTTGGTGATGGCTGGTAGTTACAATAATGGGTGAATCCAATGGATAATTCCAATGGGTAAATCCAATGGGTAATTTTCCAATGAATTATTGTTCAGTGGATAATTCCAATGGATAATTCCAATGGGTAATTTTCCAACAGATAATTGTTCAATGGATAATTCCAATAATGGATAATTCCAATGGATAATTCCAATGGGTCATTTTCCAACAAATAATTGTTCAATGGACAGTTCCAATGGATAATTCCAGTAGTGGGTAACTCCAATGAATAATTCCAATGGATAATTCCTATGGATAATTTCAATTGGTAATTTTCCAACGGATAATTGTTCAATGGATAATTCCAATGGGTAATTTTCCAATGAATATTTGTTCAATGGATAATTCCAATGAATCATTTCCAACGAAAATTCCATAATGCCATATTCCAATGGATAATTCCAATAATGGGTAACTCCAATGAATAATTCCAATGGATAATTCCTATGGATAATTTCAATTGGTAATTTTCCAACTGATAATTGTTCAATGGATAATTCCAATGGGTAATTTTCCAATGAATATTTGTTCAATGGATAATTCCAATGAATCATTTCCAACGAAAATTCCATAATGCCATATTCCAATGGATAATTCCAATAATGGGTAACTCCAATGAATAATTCCAATGGATAATTCCTATGGATAATTTCAATTGGTAATTTTCCAACGGATAATTGTTCAATGGATAATTCCAATGGGTAATTTTCCAATGAATATTTGTTCCAATGGATGATTGTTCAATGGATAATTCCAATGGATAATTCCAATAATGGATAATTCAGATGGATAATTCCAATAACGGGTTTACTCCAATGGATAATTCCAATGGGTAATTTTCCAATGGATAATTGTTCAACGGATAAATCCAATGGATAATTCCAATGGGTAATTTTCCAATGGACAATTGTTCAACGGAGAAATCCAATGGATAATTCCAATAATGGGTATCTACAGTGGATAATTCCAATGAATAATTGCTCAATGGATAATTCCAATGGATAATACCAATGAGTCATTCCAATGGCTGATTCCAGTGGATAATTCCAATGGATAATTCCGATGGGTAATTCCCACGGATAATTCCGATGGGTAATTCCCACGGATAATTCCAATGGGTCATTCCAATGGATCATTCCAATGGGTGACTCCAATGGATCATTCCAATGAGTGGATCATTCCATTGGATGACCCAAGCCAGAAGGAGCTGCAGCAGTTCAACACCGTGTACATGTACCGCCACGAGAACGTCAGGTGAGCACGGAAAACATTCCTGGGAAAAAAAACATGGATAAACTCATGGAATTCCTAGATTTCCAATCCCAGATGGAAAAAAAAAAAAAAAAAGAGGAGTTGGTGATGGTCAAGCCGAGGGAGGCGCGGGGAAAATTCAAGGATTTGGGGCGTTGATGCGGGTTGGGTTTGGGGAGTGTCGGTTTGGCCGCATCCCGGGATTTTTTTTGGGGAAAGTGGGAATGGATAAGTTGGGATTGAGATATTTTTTTGGTGGGAAAACAGGAATGAAGAAGTTTGGGGTTGAGTTTGTGGAGCGTCATTTTTACTGGATCCAGGAATTTTTTTGGGAAAACTGGAGTGGGGAAGTTGAGATTGAGTTCTTGAACATTGTTTTGGCCACATCCAGGATATGTTTTTTGGGAAAAAGGGAATGAGGAAGTTGGGATTGAGTTTGTGGAGCTCCATTTTCACCATATCCAGGATTTTTTTTTCTAAATGGGAATGAAGAAGATGGAATTGAATTCCTAGAACGTCGTTTTTGCTGCATCCTGGATTTTTTTTTTTGGGAAAACGGAAATGAGGATGTTGGGGTTGAGTTTCTAGACCATCATTTTTGCCCCGTCCAGGAATTTTTGGGGGAGGAAAACAGGAACGGGGAAATTTGGATTGAGTTTGTGGAGCGCCATTTTCCTGGTATCCAGGATTTTTTTGGAGGGGGGAAACGGGAATGGGAAAGTTGGGATTGAGTTTTTACAGTGCTGCTTTCCTGGTATCCAGGATTTTTTTTTTTGGGAAGTTGGGATTGAATTTGTAGGGCAGACCATCATTTTTGCCGCATCCAGGATTTTTTGGGGGTGGGAAAATGGGAATGGGGAAGTTGGGATTAAATTTGTAGGGCAGACCATCATTTTTGCCGCATCCAGGACTTTTTTTGGATGGGAAAATGGGAACGGGAATGTTGGGATTGAGTTTCCTACAGCGCTGTTTTTACTGGATCCAGGATTTTTTTTTTGGGAGGGAAAATGGGAATGAGGAAGTTGGGATTGAGTCTGTGGAGCTCCTTTTTCACCATATCCAGGATTTTTTTTTTTTTTTTAATGGGAATGAAGAAGATGGAATTGAATTCCTAGAACGTCATTTTTGCTGCATCCTGGATTTTTTTTTTTGGGAAAACGGAAATGGGGATGTTGGGGTTGAGTTTCTAGACCATCATTTTTGCCCCGTCCAGGAATTTTTGGGGGAGGAAAACAGGAACGGGGAAATTTGGATTGAGTTTGTGGAGCACCATTTTCCTGGTATCCAGGATTTTTTTGGAGGGGGGAAACGGGAATGGGAAAGTTGGGATTGAGTTTTTACAGTGCTGCTTTCCTGGTATCCAGGATTTTTTTATTTTGGGAAGTTGGGATTGAATTTGTAGGGCAGACCATCATTTTTGCCGCATCCAGGACTTTTTTTGGATGGGAAAATGGGAACGGGAATGTTGGGATTGAGTTTCCTACAGCGCTGTTTTTACTGGATCCAGGATTTTTTTTTTGGGAGGGAAAATGGGAATGAGGAAGTTGGGATTGAGTCTGTGGAGCTCCTTTTTCACCATATCCAGGATTTTTTTTTTTTTTTTAATGGGAATGAAGAAGATGGAATTGAATTCCTAGAACGTCGTTTTTGCTGCATCCTGGATTTTTTTTTTTGGGAAAACGGAAATGGGGATGTTGGGGTTGAGTTTCCAGAGCATCATTTTTGCCCCATCCAGGAATTTTTTGGGGGAGGAAAACAGGAACGGGGAAATTTGGATTGAGTTTGTGGAGCACCATTTTCCTGGTATCCAGGATTTTTTTGGAGGGGGGAAACGGGAATGGGAAAGTTGGGATTGAGTTTTTACAGTGCTGCTTTCCTGGTATCCAGGATTTTTCTTTTTTTGGGAAAATGGGAATGGGGAAGTTGGGATTAAATTTGTAGGGCAGACCATCATTTTTGCCGCATCCAGGATTTTTTTGGGGCGGGGAAAATGGGAACGGGAATGTTGGGATTGAATTTCCTACAGCGCTGTTTTTACTGGATCCAGGATTTTTTTGGGGGGGAAATGGGAACGGCAAAGTTGGGATCACATTTTTACGGCGCCATTTTCACCATATCCGGGATTTTTTTTGGGAAATGCGGGATTGATCCATCTGTGGGGTGTCGTTCCCGCAGCATCCTGTTCGCCGACATCGTGGGCTTCACGCAGCTCTCGTCGTCCTGCAGTGCCCAGGAGCTGGTGAAGCTCCTCAACGAGCTCTTCGCCCGCTTCGACAAGCTGGCTGCCGTGAGTGCTTCCCGGAATTCCCAAAATTCTCGGAATTTACCCCCGAAAATATCCGGGATGGGGATGAGGAGGTTCGAAGGATGGGTGGGATAACGGAGGCGCCGGGAGAAAAGGGGGTTGGGAATGGGGGAATCCGTGAGGGTTTGGGGTTAGTGTGGGACGTTGGGAATTCTGGGAATTCTGCGGGATCACCAGAATTCTGGGATGGTTCCCAGAGGCATCACCAGCTGCGGATCAAGATCCTGGGGGACTGCTACTACTGCATCTGCGGGCTGCCGGAATTCCGGGAGGATCACGCCGTGTGCTCCATCCGGATGGGGCTGGCCATGGTGGAGGCCATCGCGTAAGGGAATGGGAATGGGAACGGGGAATGGGGAATGGGGAATGGGAATGGGAATGGGAATGGGAATGGGAATGGGGAATGGGGAATGGGAATGGGAATGGGGAATGGGAATGGGAATGGGAATGGGGAATGGGGAATGGGGAATGGGGAATGGGAATGGGGAATGGGAATGGGGAATGGGAATGGGGAATGGGGAATGGGAATGGGGAATGGGAATGGGAATGGGGAATGGGAATGGGAATGGGGAATGGGGAATGGGGAATGGGAATGGGGAATGGGAATGGGGAATGGGAATGGGGAATGGGAATGGGAATGGGAATGGGGAATGGGAATGGGGAATGGGGAATGGGAATGGGGAATGGGAATGGGAATGGGGAATGGGAATGGGAATGGGGAATGGGGAATGGGGAATGGGAATGGGGAATGGGGAATGGGGAATGGGAATGGGGAATGGGAATGGGAATGGGGAATGGGAATGGGGAATGGGAATGGGGAATTGGGAATGGGAAATTGGAAATGGGGAATGGGGATGGGAATGGGGAATGGGAATGGGGAATGGGAGCAGGAATGGGGAATGGGGAATGGGGAATGGGAATGGGGAATGGGGAATGGGAATGGGAATGGGGAATGGGAATGGGGAATGGGGAATGGGAATGGGGAATGGGGAATGGGAATGGGGAATGGGGAATGGGGAATGGGGAATGGGGAATGGGGAATGGGGAATGGGAGCGGGAATGGGGAATGGGGAATGGGGAATGGGAATGGGGAATGGGGAATGGGAATGGGGAATGGGGAATGGGGAATGGGAATGGGGAATGGGAATGGGGAATGGGAATGGGGAATGGGGAATGGGGAATGGGAGCGGGAATGGGGAATGGGAGTGGGGAATGGGAATGGGGAATGGGAATGGGAATGGGGAATGGGAATGGGAATGGGATTGGGGAATGGGGAATGGGAATGGGGAATGGGAATGGGGAATGGGAATGGGAATGGGGAATGGGGAATGGGAATGGGGAATGGGAATGGGGAATGGGGAATGGGAATGGGGAATGGGAATGGGAATGGGGAATGGGAATGGGGAATGGGAATGGGAATGGGAATGGGGAATGGGAATGGGGAATGGGGAATGGGGATGGGAATGGGGAATGGGGAATGGGGAATGGGGAATGGGGAATGGGAATGGGGAATGGGAATGGGCTTGAGGGATGATTGCTGAGGATGGAGGCTGGGCTGTACTGGGGGTGGAGAATGGCTGCATTCCCTAGAGATTGTCCATGTTCCCTGCGGATTCCCCATTTCCTGCTGATATTCCCCGTTCCCCGTGACCTGTCTGTGTGCCCTGCGGATATTTCCCATTCCCCATTCCCCAGTTCCCAAATCCCTCATTCCCAGCTTGGTGCGGGAGTGCACGCACACGGCTATTCCCGTTCCCCATTCCCATTCCCCTGCCCCATTCCCATTCCCATTCCCACATTCCCACATTCCCACATTCCCACATTCCCACATTCCCACATTCCCACATTCCCACATCCCCCATTTCCCCAGCTCAGTGCGGGAGTGCACACACACACAGCCATTCCCATTCCCATTCTCACATTCCCAAATCCCCCATTTCCCCAGGTCGGTGCGGGAGCGCACACACACAGCCATTCCCATCCCTCATTCCCACATTCCCAAATCCCCCATTTCGCCAGCTCGGTGCGGGAGCGCATGTGCACAGCCGTTCCCATTCCCACATTCCCCCATTCCCACATTCCTGCATTCCCACATTCCCGCATCCCCCATTTCCCCAGCTCGGTGCGGGAGCGCACACACACAGCCATTCCCATCCCTCATTCCCACATTCCCACATCCCTCATTCCCAGCTCGGTGCGGGAGCGCACACGCACGGCCGTTCCCATTCCCACATTCCCACATTCCCACATTCCCCCATTCCCACATTCCCGCATTCCCCCATTCCCACATTCCCACATTCCCGCATTCCCCCATTCCCACATTCCCACATTCCCCCATTCCCACATTCCCGCATTCCCACATTCCCGCATCCCTCATTCCCAGCTCGGTGCGGGAGCGCACACGCACGGCCGTTCCCATTCCCACATTCCCCCATTCCCACATTCCCACATTCCCGCATTCCCGCATTCCCGCATTCCCGCATTCCCGCATTCCCACATTCCCGCATCCCCCATTCCCAGCTCGGTGCGGGAGCGCACGCGCACGGCCGTGGACATGCGCGTGGGCGTGCACAGCGGCGCCGTGCTGGGCGGCGTGCTGGGACAGAAGCGCTGGCAGTTCGACGTCTGGTCCACCGACGTCACCGTGGCCAACAAGATGGAGGCGGGCGGCATCCCCGGGTGAGTGTCCCCCACCGCCGGCGGGGCGGGTGACACCGCGGTGACACCGAGGTGACACCTGCACGCGGGCAGGCGCGTGCACATCTCGCAGAGCACCGTGGACTGCCTGAAGGGAGAGTTCGAGGTGGAGCCGGGCGAGGGCGGCTCCCGCTGCGAGTACCTGAGGGACAAGGGCATCGTCACCTACCTGGTGGTGGTCCCCAAGCAGGGACACCTGCGGCACGGCGTCAACGGCGTGGTGAGCGGGGACGGCAGGGATGGTGGGGACAGCGGGGACATCAGAGACACCAGGGACGTCGGGGACATCGGGGATGGTGGGGACACTGGGGATGGTGGGGATGATAGGGACAATGGGGACATCAGGGATGTTGGGGACACTGAGGGCACTGGCGACAGCAGGGATGGTGGGGGCACTGGGGACACCGGGGACACTGGGGATGATGGGGATGATGGGGACATCAGGGATGTTGGGGATACTGGGGGCACTGGGGACACTGGGGATGCTGGGGACAGCAGGGATGCTGGGGACACTGGGGACACTGGGGATGCTGGGGACACTGAGGACACTGGGGACGTTGGGGACAATGGGGACATCAGGGATGCTGGTGATGATGGGGATGTTGGGGACATTCGGATATGAGGACACTGGTGATGTTGGGGACAACGGGGACATCAGGGACATCAGGGATGGTGAGGACAACAGGGATGGTAGGGACACTGGGGATGTTGGGGACACTGGGGATACTGGGGACACTGAGTACGCTGGGGATGCTGGGGACACCGGGAACATCAGGGACATTGGGGATGCTGGGGACACTGGGGACAGACACTGGGATATGGGAACACCGGAGACACCGGGGCACCGAGGACACTGGGGACACTGGGATATGGGGACACTGGGGCCATGGGGTGTGAGGACACCAGGAGTGCTGGGGATGCTGGGGACTCTGGGGATGTTGGGGACACTGGGGACACCAGGGACACTGGGGACACCAGGGACACTGGGGATATTGGGGACACTGGGGACGCTGGGATATGGGAACACTGGGGATGCTGGGGATGTTGGGGACACTGGGACATGGGATGTGGGGACACCCAGGATGAGCGTGTCACTGAGCTCGTCCCAGTGCATGGTGAGTGACACTAGGGGACACTGGGGACACCGGGGACACCCATGGTGACCATGTCCCACCACAGTCACTGACCACATCCCATGGGTGACACCGGTGACACCGGTGCCACGGCCTGTGCGGCCCTCACAGTGATGTCACGCTGGGTGACACCTGTGCCACACCAGTGCCACCCACCCCGCCATGTCCCCTCGCAGAAGCTGTCCCTGACCTCGTCCCACGGCGTGTCCCCCCCGCCCGTCACCAACGGCAGCCTCAGCCCGGATCCCGCCGAGCATCCGGAACATTCCGACGACGCCGACCGCCGCAATTCCCTGGAGCTGGATGACGATGACGGAGAGGTACAGCCACGACCCCCGGGTGTCCCCGGGAGGGTGACACCGATGTCCCCAGGGTGACACAGATGTCCCCCTGCCCTGCAGGCCCCCAACCCGTCCTTCCCGAACCCGCGGCGGCGGCTGCGGCTGCGGGACCTGGCGGAGCGCGTGGCGGGCGCGGCGCAGAACGAGCACGAGCTCAACAAGCTGCTCAACGAGGCGCTGCTGGAGCGCGAGTCCGTGCAGGCGTGAGTGCC
This sequence comes from Acrocephalus arundinaceus, assembly GCA_021534815.1. Taxonomy (NCBI): domain Eukaryota; kingdom Metazoa; phylum Chordata; class Aves; order Passeriformes; family Sylviidae; genus Acrocephalus; species Acrocephalus arundinaceus. Next base: position 10,702 of record JAJEOU010000817.1, read on the forward strand.
GGAATCACCTGGAAAAAAAATTCCCTGGGAAAAAAATCCTGGGAATTCACCAAAATTGCCAGAGATTCCCAAAATTTTCTGGAAAAAAATCCCGGAAAAAATTCCCCAAAATTGCCAGAAATTACTGGAAATTCCCAGAAAGAGTTCCTGGGAAATATTTCTGGAAATTCCCAGAAATTGCCAGAAATTCCCAAAATTTTCTGGAAAAAATTCCCAGAAAAAAATCCCGGAACAAAATCCTGGAAATTCCTGAAAATTCCTGGAAAAAAATTCCTTAAAATTGCCAGAAATTCTGGGAAATTCCCAGAACAAATTCCTGAAAAAAATTCCTGGCAATTGCTAGAAATTCCAGGAAGTTCACGGAAATTTCTGGAAAAAATTCCCAGAAAAGAAATCCAGGAAATTTCCAGAAAAAAAATCCAAGAAAGAAAAATCCTGGAAATAGCCAGAAAATCCTGGAAATTCCAGGAAAAAATTCCCAGAAAAAAATCCTGGAAATTGCCAGTAATTCCAGGAAAAATTGGGAAATTTTGGTGGGAATTTTTTTGGAAATTTTTTGGGGGAATTTTTTTGATTTTTTGGGGAAATTTGGGTGGGGGAATTTTTGGAGGGAAATTTGGGGGGGAATTTTTTTTGGATTTTCTGGGACAAAAATTCCCGGGAATTCTGGCCACCAGGCTGAAGGGCAAGAGCACATTCCGGCTGTCGCTACGCTTCATCGACCCCGACATGGAGACGCGCTACTCCGTGGAGAAGGAGAAGCAGAGCGGCGCCGCCTTCAGCTGCTCCTGCGTCGTGCTGCTCTTCACCGCCCTGGTGGAGGCCGTCATCGACCCCTGGTACGGCCCGGGGACACCGGGGGACACCTTGGGTGGCACTGGGAGTCAGGGGGGCATTTCCTGGGGAGGTTGGTGAGGGGGCGGATGCACATGGCCATTCCCAACCCCATTCCCATTCCCATTCCCCATTCCCATTCCCATTCCCATTCCCATTCCCATTCCCATTCCCCATTCCCCATTCCCATTCCCCATTCCCCATTCCCCATTCCCATTCCCCATTCCCATTCCCCATTCCCATTCCCCATTCCCCATTCCCCATTCCCCATTCCCATTCCCATTCCCATTCCCATTCCCCATTCCCATTCCCCATTCCCATTCCCCATTCCCATTCCCATTCCCCCATTCCCATTCCCCAATTCCCATTCCCCATTCCCATTCCCCATTCCCCATTCCCATTCCCATTCCCATTCCCCATTCCCCATTCCCATTCCCCATTCCCCATTTCCCATTCCCATTCCCATTCCCCCCATTCCCATTCCCCATTCCCCATTCCCATTCCCCATTCCCATTCCCATTCCCATTCCCCATTCCCATTCCCATTCCCCATTCCCATTCCCATTCCCCATTCCCATTCCCCATTCCCCATTCCCCATTCCCCATTCCCATTCCCCATTCCCATTCCCCATTCCCATTCCCCATTCCCATTCCCATTCCCCATTCCCATTCCCATCCCATTCCCATTCCCATTCCCATTCCCATTCCCATTCCCCATTCCCATTCCCATTCCCATTCCCCATTCCCATTCCCATTCCCATTCCCATTCCCATTCCCATTCCCATTCCCCATTCCCATTCCCCATTCCCCATTCCCATTCCCATTCCCCATTCCCATTCCCATTCCCATTCCCATTCCCCATTCCCATTCCCATTCCCATTCCCCATTCCCCATTCCCCATTCCCATTCCCATTCCCATTCCCCATTCCCATTCCCCATTCCCATTCCCATTCCATTCCCATTCCCCATTCCCCATTCCCATTCCCATTCCCCATTCCCATTCCCATTCCCATTCCCCATTCCCATTCCATTCCCCATTCCCATTCCATTCCCATTCCCCATTCCCATTCCCATTCCCCATTCCCATTCCCATTCCCCATTCCCCATTCCCATTCCATTCCCATTCCCATTCCCCATTCCCATTCCCATTCCCATTCCCATTCCCCATTCCCATTCCCATTCCCCATTCCCATTCCCATTCCCATTCCCATTCCCCATTCCCATTCCCCATTCCCATTCCCATTCCCATTCCCCATTCCATCCCATTCCCCATTCCCATTCCCCATTCCCATTCCATTCCCCATTCCCATTCCCCTTCCCCATTCCCCATTCCCATTCCCATTCCCATTCCCATTCCCATTCCCATTCCCATTCCCATTCCCATTCCCACCCCGTTGGTCACCGTTGCCCATTCCCGCACAGGTTGGTGACAAACTACGTCACCTTCGCCGTGGGTGAGGTGCTGCTGCTGGTGCTGACGCTCTGCTCCTTGGCCGCCATCTTCCCGCGGGTGAGAGGGGACGCGGTGGCCTCGCCCGGGTGGCCGCGTCACAGCCCCGGTGACCGGAGTGTCCCCGCAGGCCTTCCCCAAGAAGCTGGTGGCCTTCTCCACCTGGATCGACCGCACCCGCTGGGCACGCAACACCTGGGCCATGGCGGCCATCGCCATCGTCACCGCGGCCGACATCGTGGACATGGTGAGGGGACCTCATGGGTGTGGCGCGAGGTTGGCCGTGGTGGCACTGTGGTGACGTGGACCCAGCTCAGCCACCATGGGGAACACAGGGTGGTGGCCAATGGGACAATGGGGCCGCCATGTGGTGGCTGTGAGGATCAGCCCAGATATTGCAGCTCCACCCCCATGGTGGCCCTGGTGTGTCCCTGTGTCCCCAAGCTGAGCCCATCCTCGTGTCCCCATGGCTGCCATGGGGACCATGGGGTGGTGGCCAATGGGACAATGGGGCCACCATGGGGTGCTGGGTGCAAGAAGCACCCCAGATGTTGCAGCTCCATCCCCATGGTGGCCATGGTGGTCATGGTGTCCCCATGTCCCCATCCCAGCTGCCATGGGGACCATGGGGTGGTGACCAATGGGACATTGTGGCCACCATGGGGTGGTGGCTGCAAAGAGCAACCCAAATATTGCAGTTATGTCCCCATGGTGGCCCTGGTGGCCGCTGTGTCCCCATGTCCCCAAGCTGAGCCCATCCTTGTGTCCCCAGCTTGGCTACCATAGGACCATGGTGTGCTAGCCAATGGGACAACGGTGCCACCATGGGGTGGTGGCTGTGAGGAGCAACCTTGTTATTGCAATTATGTCACCCTGGTGGCCATGGTAGCCACCGTGTCCCCATGTCCCCGTCTCAGGTGCCGTGGGGACCAGGAGGTGGTGACAAATGGGCAACGGTGCCACCATGGGGTGGTGGTTGTGAGGAGCAGCCCAGATATTGCAGCTCCATCACCCTGGTGGCCCTGGTGACCACTGTGTCCCCATGTCCCCAAGCTGAGCCCATCCTTGTGTCCCCAGCTCGGCTGCCATGGGGACCACAGGGTGACCAATGAGACATCGGGGCCACCAAGGGGTGGTGGCTTTGAGGACCAGCCCAGATATTGCAGTTATGTCACCCTGGTGGCCATGGTGGCCACCATGTCCCCATGTCCCCACCTCTGCTGCCATGGGGACCATGGGGTGGTGACCAATGGGACATCAGGGCCACCATGGGGTGGTGCCTGCAAAGAGCAACCCAAATATTGCAGTTATGTCCCCATGGTGGCCATGGTGGCTCTGTGTCCCCATGTCCCCATCCCAGCTGCCATGGGGATGATGGGGTGGTGGCCAATGAGACATTGGGGCCACCATGGGGTGGTGGCTGCAAAGAGCAACCCAAATATTGCAGCTCCACCCCTTTGGTGGCCATGGCTGCCACGGTGTCCCCATGTCCCCACCTCTGCTGCCATGGGGATGATGGGGTGGTGGCCAATGGGACAATGGGGCCACTGTGGGGTGCTGGCTGCGAGAAGCAGCCCAGATATTGCAGCTCCATCACCCTGGTGGCCCTGGTGACCACTGTGTCCCCATGTCCCCAAGCTGACCCCACCCTGGTGTCCCCAGCTCGGCTGCCGCCGCGCCCGCTGGCCGGTCACCAACGTCACCTCGGGGCCACCGCGCGGCAGCGGCGGCTGCACGGAGCAGCCCAAGTACTACAGCTACATCGCCCTGCTGGCCCTGGTGGCCACCGTCATGCTGGTGCAGGTCAGCCACATGGTCAAGCTGACCCTCATGGTGCTCATCACCGCCGCCACCGGCGCCCTCAACTTCTCCGCCTGGGAGCCCATCTTCGACCACTACGACCGCCGGCGCGGCCAGCACAGCTCGTAAGGGCTGGGGAGGGGACGGGGACGGGGACGGGATTCCATCCGGAGAATCCTTTCGGATGTGCCGTCGCTGCCGGCAGGTCGGTGCTGGTGCCCTCCAAGTATTCCATGACCGCCATGATCTTCGTGGTGATGCTCAGCTTCTACTACTTCTCGCGGCACGTGAGTGCTGGGAGGAGAGCTCTGCTCCCTCCCTTCCTTCCTTCCTTGGGATTCATTCCTTGGGATCCCTTCCTTCCTTGGGATCCGTTCCTTCCTTCCTTCCTTGGGATTCCTTCCTTGGGATTTCTTCCTTCCTTCCTTGGGATTCCTTTCTTCCTTTTTTGGGGTTCCTTCCTTCCTTGGGATTCCTTCCTTGGGATCCCTTCCTTCCTTGGGATTCCTTCCTTCCTTCCTTGGGATTCCTTCCTTGGGATTCCTTCCTTCCTTGGGATTCCTTCCTTCCTTCCTTGGGATTCCTTCCTTCCTTGGGATTCCTTCCTTGGCATTCCTTCCTTGGGATTCCTTCCTTCCTTGGGATTCCTTCCTTGGGATTCCTTCCTTCCTTCCTTGGGATTCCTTCCTTGGGATTCCTTCCTTCCTTGGGATTCCTTCCTTCCTTCCTTGGGATTCCTTCCTTCCTTGGGAGTCCTTCCTTCCTTCCTTCCTTCCTTCCTTGGGATTCCTTCCTTGGGATTCTTTCCTTCCTTTTTTGGGATTCCTTCCCTCCTTCCTTGAGAATCCTTCCTTCCTTCCTTGAGATTCCTTGAGAATCCTTCCTTCCTTCCTTCCTTCCTTCCTTCCTTCCTTCCTTCCTTCCTTCCTTCCTTCCTTCCTTCCTTCCTTCCTTCCTTCCTTCCTTCCTTCCTTCCTTCCTTCCTTCCTTCCTTCCCTAGCTTCTTCCTTCCTTTTCCTGCCCTTTCCTCTCTTTCCCTCCTTTTTCTTCTCCTTTCCTCCTTTTTTCTCCTGTTTACTCCCGTTTCCTTCCCCTTTTACTCCCTTTTCCTCATTTTTTCCTCTCTTTTCTTCCTTTTTTCTCTCCTTTCCTCCTTTTCGTCCTTTTTTCTGCCCCTTTTTCTCCCTTTTCCTCCTTTTTCTTCCCATTTTCTTTCCCTTTCCTTCCTTTTCCTCCTCTTACCTGCCTTTTCCTCCTCTTCTCCTTCCTTCCCTCCCTTTTCCATCTTCTTCCTTCCTTTTCCTGCCCTTTCTTCCCTTTTCCTCCTTTTTCCTCCTTTTTTCCCCGTTTTCTTTCCCTTTTCTTCCCTTTCCTCCCATTTCTTCCCCCTTTTCTTCCTTTTCCTCCCTTTTCCTCTCCTTTCTTCTCCTTCCTTTCCCTTTTCTCCCTTTTCCTCTTTTTCTTCACTTTCCCTCCCCTTTTCTCTTCCTGCCTTTTCCTGTCCTTTTCCTGCTCTTTCCCGGCCTTTCCCTTCCCCTTCCTCCTTTTCCTTCCCTTCCCTTCCCTGATTTCCTTCCCTTCCCTGATTCCCTTCCTTTCCCTGAATCCCAAATTCCCAAATTCCCTTCCCTGACTCCTTCGAAGGTCCAAGACACCGGGTTTTATCCCAGGCCCACCCACAGCACCTACAGCTTTTCCAAGGAAACCCCCCGAAGGGTTTTCCAGCCCAATCCAATTCTGGAAACACCCCAATCCCATCATCCCATTGCATCCTCTTATCCCATCCCCAATCCCAATCCTAATCCCAATCCCAATCCCTCTCCATCCCATTATCCCATCCCACTTCCAACCCTGCTCCATCCCATTATCCCATCATCCCATCGTCCCATCATCCCATTATCCCATTATCCCATCATCCCATTATCCATCCCAATCCCAATCCCATCCTATCCTATTATCCCACAATCCCACAATCCCATTAATCCCATTTATCCCATCATCCCATTATCCCACTGTCCCACAATCCCACAATCCCATTATCCCATGCCATCCCAATTCCAATTCCAATCCCAGTCTCAATCCGGGTCCCATTATCCCATTATCCCATTATCCATCATCCCATTATCCCACACTGCCATTATCCCATTATCCCATCATCCAACAATCCCATAATTCCATTATCCCATCCCATCATCCCATTATCCCACACTCCTATTATCCCATTATCTTGTCATCCGTCATCCCGTCATCCCACAATCCCACAATCCCATTATCCCATCCCATCATCCCACAATCCCATTATCCCGTCCCATTATCCCATTATCCCATCATCCCATTATCCCACAATCTCATTATCTCACAATTCCATTATCCCACAACCCCACAATTCCATTTTCCCATCCTGTCATCCCATCACCCCATTATCCTATTATCCCACAATCCCACAACCCCGTTATCCCATCCCATCCCATTATCCCATCCCATCCCATCACCCCATTATCTTCTTATCCCACAATCCCACAACTCTGTTATCCCATCCCATTATCCCATCCCATCATCCCATTTTCTCATTATCCCTCTATCCCACAATCCCACAATCCCACTATTCCCATTATCCCTCTATCCCATTATCCCACAATCCCACAATCCCATTCCCAACCTCTCCACCCCTCTCCCATTCCCACCTCGGTGCCGCCCTCACCCCAAACCCTTCTGCCGGGGCTTTCCCCACCCTCCCACCACTGCCTGGGATCCCAAAGTGGGCGGGACCGGGAATTCCCGCATAATTCCCGCATTCCCAAATTCCCGCATTCCCAATTTCCCGCATTCCCAGGTGGAGAAGCTGGCCAGGACCCTTTTCCTGTGGAAGATCGACGTCCATGACCAGAAGGAGCGCGTCTCCGAGATGCGCCGCTGGAACGAGGCCCTGGTGGCCAACATGCTGCCGGAGCACGTGGCCCGCCACTTCCTGGGCTCCAAAAAGCGGGATGAGGTCGGTATTCCCGCTTTTCCGGCAGTATTCCCACTTTTCCTGGAATTCCTGCATTCCTGGGTGGTTTCCGCCTGCAGATCCGGCGATTTTTTGGCCGGAAATTCCGGGTGGGCGCCTTTGGGTGGGCGGTGATGTTCCACGGTTGGGTTGGGATTCACCAGAGCTCTTCTGGGATTTGGGATTGGATCTGTCCCTATCCTGACTCCTCTCCAGGAAGGAATTTTGGGAATTCCCTGGGAATTCGGGACTCCAGGCAGGGTCTCCCTTCCCTTTTCCATCCCTGAATTCCATAAAAATCCCTCAGGATGGACCCAGAGCGTCCTTGATCCCAGAATCCCGGAATGGTTTGGGATCCATGGATCTTCGATCCCATCCCATTGCAATCCCACCATCTCAGGGTGCTCCAACCATTCCTTGGACACTCCCAGGGATCCAGAGCAGCCGGGAAAACCTTGGAAAACCCCCTTGGATGGGAATTCCCAAATTCCCAGTGAGATCCAGGGCTTTAGAGTGATCCAGAACTTAGGGGAGGAGTTTTCCCTTGGAATTTTCCACGGGGGGCAAAAGGAGATCAAATCCCTAACAACCGCTAATCAGTAATTAATAATCAGTAACCAATAACTAATAACCAACCATCAATAACCAACAACCAATAATCAATAACCAACAGCCAACAACCAATAACCAACAACCAATAAACGATAACCAACAATGAATAACCAATACAACCAATAACCAATAGCTAATAACCAACAACCAATAACCAATAATTGATAACCAATAATTGATAACCAACAAACAACAATCAATAACCAACAACCAATAACCAAAACCTAATAACCAATAATCAATAACCAATAACCAATACCCAAAAACCAATAACCAATAATTGATAACCAACAACCAATAACCAATACCCAACAACCAATAATCAATTACCAACAACTAATAACAAACAACCAATAACTAACAAATAATAATCAACAACCAACAACCAATAATCAATAACTGATAACCAACATCCAAAACCCAACGACCAATAACCAAAACCCAATAACCAATAATCAATAACCAACAACCAATAACCAATACCCAACAACCAGTAACCAATAACCAACAACAAATAACCAATAATTGATAACCAACAATCAACAACCAATACCCAACAAGCAAAACCCAATAACCAATAACCAATAATTGATAACCAATAATTGATAACCAATAATTGATAACCAACAAACAACAATCAATAACCAACAACCAATACCCAAAAACCAATAACCAATAATTGATAACCAACAACCAATAACCAATACCCAACAACCAATAATCAATTACCAACAACTAATAACGAACAACCAATAACTAACAAATAATAATCAACAACCAACCACCAATAATCAATAACTGATAACCAACATCCAAAACCCAATGACCAATAACCAAAACCCAATAACCAATAATCAATAACCAACAACCAATAACCATTAATTGATAACCAACAACCAATACCCAACAACCAATAACCAATAATCAATAACCAACAACTAATAACAAACAACCAATAACTAACAAATAATAATCAACAACCAACCACCAATAATCAATAACTGATAACCAACAACCAATAACCAAAACCAGATAAACAATACCCAATACCTGACAACCAAAAACCAATAACCAACAACCAATAACCAATACCCAACAACCAATAAACAAAAACCAATAATTGATAACCAACAACCAATAATCAATAACCAACAACTAATAACAATCAACCAATAGCTAACAAATAATAATCAACAACCAACCACCAATAATCAATAACTGATAAAACCCAATGACCAATAACCAAACCCCAATAACCAATAATCAATAACCAACAACCAATAACCATTAATTGATAACCAACAACCAATACCCAACAACCAACAACCAATAATCAATAACCAACAACTAATAACAAACAACCAATAACTAACAAATAATAATCAACAACCAATAATCAATAACTGATAATCAACAACCAAACCCCAACAACCAATAACCAAAACCCAATAACCAATAATCAATAACCAACAACCAATAACCAATACCCAACAACCAGTAACCAATAACCAACAACAAATAACCAATAATTGATAACCAACAATCAACAACCAATACCCAACAACCAAAACCCAATAACCAATAATTGATAACCAATAATTGATAACCAATAATTGATAACCAACAAACAACAATCAATAACCAACAACCAATACCCAAAAACCAATAACCAATAATTGATAACCAACAACCAATACCCAAAAACCAATAACCAATAATTGATAACCAACAACCAACAACCAATAATCAATAACCAACAACTAATAACAATCAACCAATAACTAACAAATAATAATCAACAACCAACAACCAATAATCAATAACTGATAACCAACATCCAAAACCCAACGACCAATAACCAAAACCCAATAACCAATAACCAATAACCATTAATTGATAACCAACAACCAATACCCAACAACCAATAACCAATAGCCAATAATCAATAACCAACAACAAACAACCAATAACTAACAAATAATAATCAACAACCAATAATCAATAACTTATAATCAACAACCAAACCCCAATAACCAAAACCCAATAACCAATAATCAATAACCAACAACCAATAACCAATACCCAACAACCAGTAACCAATAACCAACAACCAATAATTGATAACCAACAATCATCAACCAATACCCAACAACCAAAAACCAATAACCAATAACCAATAATTGATAACCAACAATCAATAACCAATACCCAACAACCAAAAACCAATAACCAATACCCAACAACCAGTAACCAATAACCAATAATTGATAACCAACAAACAACAACCAATACCCAACAACCAAAAACCAATAACCAATAACCAATAATTGATAACCAACAATCAATAACCAATACCCAACAACCAAAACCCAATAACCAATAACCAACAACCAATAACCAGTAGCCAATAACTGATAACCAACAACCAATAACCAAACCCCAAAACCCAACAACCAATGACCAATAACCAATAAGCAACAACCAATAACCAACAACCCATACAACCAATAACCAATAATCAATAACCAACAACCAATAACCCAAAACCAACAACAAATAACCAACAAATGATAACCAACAACCAATATCCAACAACCGATAACCAACAACCAACAACTGATAACCAACAACCACTAACCAACAACCAATAACCAACAACCAATAACCAGCAACCAATAACCAACAACCAACAACCAACAACCTAAAAACAATAACCAATAATTGATAACCAACAACCAATAACCAAACCCCAAAACCCAACAACCAATAACCAATAAGCAACAACCAATAACCAACAACCCATACAACCAATAACCAATAATCAATAACCAACAACCAACAACCGATAACCAACAACCACTAACCAACAAACAACCAACAACCTAAAAACAATAACCAATAATTGATAACCAACAACCAATAACCAAACCCCCAAAACCAATAACCAATAATCAATAACCAAAACCCAATAACCAATGACCAAAACCCAACAACCAACAACTGATAACCAATACCCAACAACCAATACCCAACAAGCGATAGCCAATAACCAACAACCAACAACCAACAACCTAAAAACAATAACCAATAATTGATAACCAACAACCAATAACCAAACCCCAAAAACCAATAACCAATAATCAATAACCAAAACCCAATAACCAATGACCAAAACCCAACAACCAACAACTGATAACCAATACCCAACAACCAATACCCAACAGCCAATACCCAACAAGCGATAACCGATAACCGATAACCGATAACCAATAACCAATACAACCAATAACCAATAATCAATAATCAATCGTGGACACGTTCCCAATTCCTGGCATTCCCGGCATTCCCAGGAGCTGTACAGCCAATCGTACGAGGAGATCGGGGTGATGTTCGCCTCGCTGCCCAATTTCGCCGATTTCTACACGGAGGAGAGCATCAACAACGGCGGCATCGAGTGCCTGCGATTCCTCAACGAGATCATCTCCGACTTCGACGCGGTGAGGAGGCGCCGCCGGGAATTTCCGGTCGGGAATGGTGGGAATGGCCGGGTGGGATGGGGAGTGTCCACGTGGGATCAGACTGGGAGTGATGGGGAATATCCAGGTGCGATCAGACTGGGAATTGTGGGGAATATCCAGGTAGGAATCGTGGGGAATATCCAGGTGGGACCACACTGGGAATTGCGGGGAACATCCAAGTGGGATCACACCAGGAATCATGGGAATATCTAGTCAGGATCAGACTGGGAATTGTGGGGAATATCCAGGTGGGATGGGGAGTGTCCACGTGGGATCAGACTGGGAGCGATGGGGAATATCCAGGTGGGATCGCACCAGGAATAATTGGGAATGTCCAGGTGGGGTCAGGAAGGGAATTGTGGGGAATATCCAGTTGGGAATCACAGGGAATAAATATCCAGGTTGGATCAGACTGGGAATTGTGGGGGAACATCCAATCAAGAATCATGGGGAATAAATATCCAGGTGGGATCACACTGGGAATGGTGGGAATATCCAGGTGGGATCAGACTGGAAATTGTGGGGAATGTCCAGTGGGGATAATGGGGAATATCCAGATGGGAGGGGTAAAATCCAGGTGGGATCAGACTGAGAATTGTGGGAATATCCAGTTGGGAATCACAGGGAATATCCAGGTGGGATGGGGAATATCCATGTAGGATCAGACTGGGAATAATTGGGAATATCCAGTTGGGAATCACAGGGAATACCCAGGTGGGATGGGGAACATCCAGGTAGGAAGGGGAATATCCAGGTGGGATCAGACTGGGAATCATGGGAATATCCAGTTGGGAATCATGAAGAATATCCAGGTGGGATGGGGAATATCCAGGTGGGATCAGACTGGGAATTGTGGGGAATATCCGGATGGGATAGGGAATATCCAGGTAGGATCAGGAATATCCAGGTGGGATCAGACTGGGAATCGTGGGGAATATCAAGTTGGGAGTCATGGGGAACATCCAGGTGGATCACACTGGGAATTGTGGGGAATTACTGGGTGGGATGGCAGTGGGAATAATTGAGAATATCCGGGTGGAATCGGACTGGGAATTGTGGGGAATATCCAGGTGGGAATCACAGGGAATAAATATCCAGGTGGGATCACAGCAGGAATGATCAGGAATATCCAGGTGGGATGGGGAACGTCGAGGTGGGATCACAGTGGCCGTGATCAGGAATATCCAGATGGGATCAGACTGGGAATTGTGGGGAATATCCAGGTGGGAATGGGAAATATCCAGATGGGATCAAACTGGGAATAATTGAAAATATCCAGGTAGGATGAGACTCATGGGAATCATGGGAATATCCAGTTGGAAATCATGGGGAATAAATATCCAAGTGGGATCACACCAGGAATCATGGGGTATATCCAGGTGGGAATTTTGGAGAATATCCAGGTGAGATAGGGAATATCCAGGCGGGATCAGACTGGGAATAATTGGGAATATCCAGGTGGGATCAGACTGGGAATCGTGGGGAATATCCCGATGGGATGGGGAATATCCAGGTAGGATCAGGAATATCCAGATGGGATCAGACTGGGAATTGTGGGAATATCCAGTTGGGAATCACAGGGAATAAATATCCAGGTGGATCACACTGGGAATTGTGGGGAACATCCAGGTAGCATAGGGAACATCCAGATGTGATTACACTGGGAATAATTAGAAAAATCCAGGTGGGATCACATCAGGAATCATGGGGAATATCCAGGTAGGATCAGACTGGGAATCATGGAGAATATCCAGATGGGATAGGGAATATCCAGGTGGGATCACAATGGGAATCATGGAGAATATCCAGGTGGGATAGGGAGTATCCAGGTGGGATCAAACTGGGAATTGTGGGGAATATCCAGTCAGGAATCACGAGGAATGTCCAGGTGGGATAGGGAATATCCAGGTGGGATCACAATGGGAATCATGGAGAATATCCAGGTGGGAATCTCAGGGAATAAATATCCAGATGGGATCAGACTGGGAATCATGGGGAATATCCAGGTTGGATCATGCAGGGAATTGTGGGGAATACCCAGGCGGGATGGGGAACATCCAGGTGGGATCACACAGGGAATCATGAGGAATTTCCAGGTAGGATAGGGAATATCCAGGTAGGATCAGGAATATCCAGGTGGGATCAGATCAGAAACAACGGGAATATCCAGGTGGGATCAGACTGGGAATTGTAGGGAATATCCATTCGAAAATCACAGGGAATATCCAGGTGGATCACACTGAGAATCTTGGGGAATACCCAGGTGGGATGGGGAACATCCAGGTTGGATCAAATGGAATTTCCAGGTGGCATAGGGAACATCCATGTGGGATCACACTGGGAATAACTGGGAATATCCAGGTGGGATCCCTGGGATCCACCCGGCCGTTCCCGCCGCGATCCCGGGATTTGTGTCCGTGCCCAGCTCCTGGACGAGCCGCAGTTCCGCTGCATCACCAAGATCAAGACCATCGGCAGCACCTACATGGCCGCCTCCGGGGTCACGCCCGACGCCGGCACAAACGGATTCGGAGCCAAGGTCGGGCCGGGATCCGGCCCTGGGATACCCCAGGGGATTTTGGGATCTGTCCCTTCCTCCTTGTCCCCATCCTTGTGTCCCATCCCTGTGTCACATCCCTGTGTCCCATCTCCATGTCCTATCCTTGTGTCTCATCTCTGTGTCCTATCTCCATATCTCATCCCCATATCCCATGTTCATGTCCCATGTCCATGTCCAATCCCCGTGTCCCATTCCTCCATGTTCCCATCTCCATGTCCCATCTCCATATGCCATCTCCGTGCCCCATCCCTGTGTCCCATCTCCATGTCCCACCTCCATGTCCCATCTCCATGTCCCATTTCTGTGTCCCATCTCCATCTCCCATCTCCCATCTCCGCATTCAATCTCCATGTCCCATCTCTGTGTCCCCAAATCCATGTCCGATCTCCATATCCCATCTCCACATCCCATCTCCATCTCCATATCCCATCTTCATTTCCATCTCTCATCTCCATGTCCCAGCCCCACATCCCATCTCCATCTCCATGTCCCATCCCATCTCCCATCTCCATGTCCCATCTCTGTGTCCCATTTTTGTGTCTCATTTCTATGTCACGTTTCCATCTCCCATCTCTGCATCTGATCTCCATGTCCCATCCCCGTGAGCCCAAATCCATGTCCCACCTCCATATCCCACCTCCATATCCCATCTCCATATCCCATCTCCATCTCCATGTCCCATATCCATGTCCCATCCCCATGTCCCATCCTTGTGTCCCATGTCCATGTTCCATCTCCGTGTCCCATCTCCATGTCCCATCCCCATGTTCCATCTCAATATCTCATCTCCTCATCCGATCTCCATGTCCCATCCCCGTGTCCCCAAATCCATGTCCCATCTCCATTTCCCATCTCCAATCTTGGTGTCCCATCCTTGTGTCCCATCCCCATGTCCCATTCCCATGTTCAATCTCCGTCTCCATGTCCCATCTCCATCTCCCATCTCCATTTCTCACCTCCATGTCCCATCTCCCATCTCCATGTCCCATCCCCATGTCCCATCTCCATATCCCATATCTCATCTCCATGTCCCATCTCCATCTTCATCTCCCATCTCCATCTCCATGTCCCATCCCCATGTCCCATCTCCATCTCCATGTCCCATCTCCATGTCCCATCTCCATCTTCATGTCCCATCTCCATCTCCATGTCCCATCCCCATGTCCCATCTCCACGTCCCATCTCTGTGTCCCATCCCCGTGTCCCCATCTCCATGTCCCATCTGCAAGTCCCATCTCTGTGTCCCACCTTTATCTCCATATCCCATCTCTGCATCTGATCTCCATGTCCCATCCCTGGGTCCCCAAATCCATGTCCCATCTCTATACCCCATCTCCATCTCCCGTCTCCATTTCCCATCCTTGTGTCCCACTTCCATGTTCCGTCCCCATATCCCATCTCCATGTCCCATCTCCCTCCTCCATCTCTCACCTTCATCTCCCATCCCCATCTCCTATCCCCATCCCATCCCCCCGCCCCACCTCCCCCATTCCCGCCCCCCGGGATTCCCGGTAAGCCTTGGCGCCGTTCCGACATTCCCGCCATTCCGTCGGCGCAGGCGGAGCCGCGGTCGGAGCGGGAGCGCTGGCAGCACCTGGCCGACCTGGCCGACTTCGCGCTGGCCATGAAGGTGACGCTGATGAACATCAACTACCAGTCCTTCAACAACTTCATGCTGCGCATAGGCAAGTCCGGGAAAAACTCCGGGAATTAATTAATTATTCCGGGAATTAATTATTCCGGGAACGCCGGCGCGATCCGTGTTTTCCATCCGGGATAAACAGGGATGAACAAGGGGGCGGTGCTGGCCGGCGTCATCGGCGCGCGGAAGCCGCACTACGACATCTGGGGCAACACGGTCAACGTGGCCAGCAGGATGGAATCCACCGGCGTCATGGGCAACATCCAGGTGGGAACAACCTGGGAATCGTCGGGAATGTCCCACAGGGAGTTGTTTGGGAATATCCGGGTGGGAGTATGGCAGGAATTATTGGGAATGTCCCACCAGGAGTCATTTGGGAATATCCGGGTGGGAGCAACCAGGGAATTATCGGGAATGTCCCACCGGGAGTCATTTGGGAATATCTGGGTGGGAGCAACCAGGGAATTACTGGGAATGTCCCACCGGGAGTCATTTGGGAATGTCTGGGTGGGAGCAACCAGGGAATCATCGAGAATGTCCCACCGGGAGTTGTTTGGGAATATCCGGGTGGGAGCAACCAGGGAATCATCGGGAATGTCCCACTGGGAGTAATGAGGGAATCATCGGGAATGTCCCACCAGGAGTCGTTTGGGAATATCTGGGTGGGAGTACGGCGGGAATTACCGGGAATATCCCACCGGGAGTCGTTTGGGAACATCCGGGTGGGAGCAGAGCGGGAATTAACGGGAATGTCCCACCAGGAGTCATTTGGGAATATCCGGGTCGGAGCAATGAGGGAATCATGGGGAATGTCCCGCTGGGAGTCGTTTGGGAATATCCGGGTGGGAGCAACCAGGGAATCATGGGGAATGTCCCACCGGGAGTCGTTTGGGAATATCCGGGTGGGAGCAACCAGGGAATCATTGGGAATGTCCCACCAGGAGTCATTTGGGAATATCCGGGTGGGAGCCACCAGGGAATCATCGGGAATGTCCCACCGGGAGTTGTTTGGGAATATCTGGGTGGGAGTATGGCGGGAATTATTGGGAATGTCCCACCGGGAGTCATTTGGAAATATCCGGGTGGGAGCAACCAGAGAATCATCGGGAATGTCCCACCGGGAATAATGAGGGAATCATTGGGAATGTCCCACCAGGAGTCGTTCGGGAATATCCGGGTGGGAGCCACCGGGGAATTATCGGGAATGTCCCACCAGGAGTCATTTGGGAATATCCGGGCAGGAGCGCAGTGGGAATAATTGGGAATGTCCCACTGGGAGTCACAGGGAATAAATATCCAGGTGGGATCACACTGGGAATCTTGGGAATACCCAGGTGGAATCACACCGGGAATAATTGGGAATATCCAACTGGAAGTCACAGGGAATGTTGGGAACATCCAGGTGGGATCATAGCGGGAATTATCAGGAATATCCAGGTGGGATGGGGAATATCCGGGTGGGATCACTCCAGAAATTATCTGGAATATCCAGCTGAGATCACACCAGGAAAAACTGGGAATATCCCAGTGGGAGTCATGGGGAATGTCGGGAATATCCAGGTGGGATAACACTGGGAAAAATTGGGAATATCCAACTGGGAGTCATGGGGAACATCCAGGTGGGATCACACAAAGAATTATTTGGAATATGCAGCTGGGAGTCATGGGGAATCTTGGGAATATCCAAATAGGATCACACCAGGAATAATTGGGAATATCCAACTGGGAGTCACGGGGAATAAAAATTCAGGTGGGATCACACTGGGAATAATCGGGAATATCCCACCGGGAGACATGGGGAATCTTGGGAATATCTGGGTGGGAGCACCCTGGGAATCGTGGGAATATTCGGGTGGGATCACAGCAGGGCTTCTCTGGGAATCTCAGGACTCCAGGAAGGGTCTCCTTTCCTTTTTTGTTCCCTTTTCCATCCCCGACTTCCATAAAAATCCCTCGGGATGGATTCTGAGCGTCCTTGATCCCAAAATCCCCAACACCTCCCACGATCCCAGGATGCTCCAAGATTTCCTTGGATGATCCCAGGGATTCTCTGGGAATTCCAGCCCGGCCAGGAATTCCTGCCCAAGCTCCCCTTTCCCACTGGGAATTCCAGTCCCACCCCTCCAGGCCTTTATCCCCAGTCCCGGCTCTCCTTTCCCTCTGGAAAAGGCTCCCAGCATTCCCTGGATCCTGCCCTGATCCAGCTGTACATTCCCAGCTCTCCCAGCCTGGGATTGGATCCAGCCCCAGCCCAGTTCCTCTCCGGGAAGGAATTTTGGGGAATTCCCTGGGAATTGGGGACTCCAGGCAGGGTCTCCCTTCCCTTTTCCATCCCCGAATTCCATAAAAAATCCTTCGAGGTGGATCCTGAGCGTCCTTGATCCCAGAATCCCGGCATGGTTTGGGATTTGGGATCTGTGGACCTTCAATACCATCTCATCACAATCCCAGGCTGCTCCAACCTTTCCTTGGTCACTCCCTGAGGAATTCTCTGGGAATTCCATTCCATCCCATCCCCATCCCTATCCCATCCCCATTCCCCATTCCCCATTCCCCATTCCCATTCCCCATTCCCCATTCCCATTCCCATTCCCATTCCCATTCCCCATTCCCCATTCCCATTCCCATTCCCATTCCCCATTCCCCATTCCTCATTCCCATTCCCCATTCCCCATTCCCCATTCCCATTCCCATTCCCCATTCCCATTCCCATTCCCATTCCCCATTCCCATTCCCCATTCCCATTCCCATTCCCATTCCCATTCCCCATTCCCATTCCCATTCCCATTCCCATTCCCATTCCCCATTCCCATTCCCCATTCCCATTCCCCATTCCCCATTCCCATTCCCCATTCCCATTCCCATTCCCCATTCCCATTCCCCATTCCCATTCCCCATTCCCCATTCCCCATTCCCATTCCCCATTCCCATTCCCCATTCCCATTCCCCATTCCCATTCCCATTCCCCATTCCCCATTCCCATTCCCCATTCCCCATTCCCATTCCCATTCCCATTCCCATTCCCCATTCCCATTCCCCATTCCCATTCCCATTCCCATTCCCCATTCCCATTCCCATTCCCATTCCCATTCCCATTCCCATTCCCCATTCCCATTCCCATTCCCATTCCCCATTCCCATTCCCCATTCCCCATTCCCCATTCCCATTCCCATTCCCCATTCCCATTCCCATTCCCCATTTCCCCATTCCCATTCCCATTCCCCATTCCCATTCCCATTCCCATTCCCCATTCCCATTCCCCATTCCCATTCCCATTCCCCATTCCCATTCCCATTCCCATTCCCATTCCCCATTCCCATTCCCCATTCCCATTCCCATTCCCCATTCCCCATTCCCATTCCCATTCCCATTCCCAATTCCCATCCCCACTCCCTGAGGAATTTTTCCTTGCTAAAAATCCCTCACAATTCCCCATCCCGGACCTACAATCCGTCCATTTTTTCCCCCCACATCCCATATCCCATGGGAAATTCCCAGATTCCCGTTTTTCCATGCAGGTGGTGGAGGAGACGCAGCTGATCCTGAAGGATTACGGATTCCGCTTCGTCCGCCGCGGCGCCGTCTACGTCAAGGGCAAGGGGGAGCTCCTGACCTTTTTCCTGAAGGGCCGGGAAAAACCGGGATCGCTCCTCGGAGCCGCCGCCGTGCCCCTGCCCCACCAGGTGCTGGAGAATTCCTGAGAATTCCTCGGGAACTCCCACCAGGATCCCTTCGGCGCGGCCCTTCCCGGGTTTTTTTTGTTTTGGGATTTTATTCCGCGGAAAAACGGGAAAGGCGGATCCGCGCCCGCCGGGTTTTTTTCGGTTTTTCCCCCGGGATTTTCCGGCCGGAGCGATTCCAGGAGATCCAAACTCAGGGATGGTTGGGAAGACTCCGCGTTCTCTTTTCCGGGATTGTTCCCGAGGGTTGCTCCCGGATTCCTCACGGCAGGGAGGAGCTGGGGGAGCTCGGATCCGGCTGGGATGTGGGGGAGGACGGGAGTTGTGTAATTCCAGATCCATAAATTCGATCGGAGAAACGACGGGATCTTCCTTTGTGCCCCGCGGCCGGGATCGGGAGCGGGATCGGGATTGGGATGGGAATTGGGATCAGGACTGGGATTGGGGATCTGGAGCACAGTCGGAATTGGGATTGGAATCAGCATTGGGATTGGGATTCAGGTCAGGATCTGGATCGGAATTGGGATGGGAATTGGGAATTGGAATTGGGATTGGGATCTGGATTGGAATTGGGATGGGAATTGGGATTGGGATTGGGATTGGGATCTGGATCAGGATCAGAATCAAGATTGGATCTGGAGCACAATCGGAATTGGGATTGGGATCAGGATCAGGATTGGGATTGGGATTCGGATCTGGATCAGAATTGGGATGGGAATTGGGAATTTGAATTGGGATCTGGATCTGGATCGGTATTGGGATTGGGATTGGGATTGTGATCAGAATCACAACTGGGATCAGGATTGGGGGATCAGGGTTGGGATCAGTATTGGGATCAGTATTGGGATCAGGATTGGGATTGGGACTGGGATTGGGATTTGGATTGATATTGGGATCAGGCTTGGGATCAGAATCAGAATTGAAATCATTATCGGGATTGAAATCAGGATCAGGATTGGGATTGGGATCAGGGTCGAGATCAGAATTGCAATCAGAATTGGGAGTGGAATTGGATCAGAATCGGGATTGGGATCAGGATCGGGATCAGGATTGGGATTGAGATCAGGATTGGGATGGGGATTGGGACTGGGATTGGGATCAGGACGGGGGATTGGGGTCGAGATCAGAATCAGGATTGGGATTGGGATCGAGATTGGAATCAGGACCAGGACTGGAACCTGGATCAGGGTCAGGATCAAGATTGGAGCAGTCAGAACCCGTGGGGCGCAAGAGGAGGCCGGTCAAGGTTTATCCCAACGGGGCCGAGGAGGAGTCGGCGGAGAATTCCCAGCTGGAATTCCGGCGGGAAGAGCCTTGGGAAGAGGAGGAGGAAGAGGAGGAGGAAGGGTTCCCGAAATTCCCGTGGAATTCCCGGAAGGAGAAACGTTACGGGGGTTTCATGAGCTCCGAGAGGATCCGGACGCCGCTGGTGACGCTCTTCAAGAACGCCATCGGGAAGAGCTTTGCCAAGGATGGGCAGTGATGGGAAAATCCCGGAAAAATCCTGGAAAATCCCGGAAAAAAACCCAGAAAAAAACAGGAAAAAACCCGGAAAAAATGGGAAAAAACCCGGAAAAAAACGGGAAAAAACGGGAAAATCCCATGGGGTTTCTGCCCCTCTGTAGTGTCCCCTAATCCTTCCTAATTAAAAAATAAAAAAGCGTTTAATCCTTCCTAATTAAAAAAATAATGATGATAATCCCGGGATTTGGGGTGGGAAAAGGAGGGGTGAATTCCCGAGTTGGGAATTCTTGGAATTCTGGGAATGGTGGGATCCCGGGAAATATTGTGAAGGGGGAAATTCCCGAAGAAATTTTAAAAAATATGGATGAGGGAGCTGGGAATTGCGGGTGAATCCAAAGGGTGGGAATGGGTTGGGGGGCGGGAATATTTGGGAATGAGTCGGAATTCCAAGGTTGGGAATTCTGGAAAGAAAGTGGGAATTTTTCCTTGGGGAAAAGGGAGCAGGGAATGGATTCCCAAGGGAAAAGGGGGGATTTGGGGAAGGAATTCCCGGCCAGGCTGGAATTCCCAGAGAATTCTCAGGGAGTGGCCAAGGAAAGGTTGGGAAATCCCAGGATGGTGGGGTTGGAATGGGATGGGATTAAAAATCCATGGATCCCATCCCAAACCATTCCGGGATTCTGGGATCAAGGACGCTCAGGATCCATCCTGAGGGGTTTGGATGGAATTCAGGGATGGGAAAGGGAAGGAGACCCTGCCTGGAGTCCCCAATTCCCAGGGAATTCCCCAAAATTCTTTCCCGGAGAGGAGCTGGGATGGGGCTGGATCCAATCCAGCAGAGCTGGGAATTTTGGGAATTCCCTGGGAAAGGGGGAAGAGTTTGGGAAGAAATTCCTGGAGTATCCCAGCGTATCCCAGTGATCCTAAAAACCACCAAATCCCTCAAAAAGCCGCTCAAATCCCCCCAAAACTCCAAATCCCAAAGAAAACATCAAATCCAAAAAAGTTCCCCAAAATTTCCCCAGAAAATCCCAAAAATCCATCAAATTTGGGAGGAATTAGAGAAGGAATTCCCAGAGAATCCCTGGGAGTGTCCAAGGAAAGTTTGGGATGTGCCCTTGCCCATGGAATGGGATTTCAGGTCCCTTCCCATCCAAACCGTTCCAGGATTCCTGCAAATCCAACATTTCCTTGGAAAAGCTCTGGAGCCCCACCCGTTATCCCAGGAAAAATCAGGTTGGGAATCAGGAATGAGGCTTTGGAATTCCATCGCTTCTCTTGGAGCTGATCCCAAATCCGGGAATGCCCCCGGCTCCCCAAATTCCATGGGCACCGGTGCAATCGATCCCGATCTCGATCCCGATCCCGATTCTGATCCTGATCCCGATCCCAATCCTGATCCTGATCTTGATTCCAATCCTGATCCTGATCCCATTTCTGATCCTAATTCCCGACTCCCAGTTGGAATCCCGATTCCAATCCCGATTCTGATCCCTATCCTGATCCCAATCCCAATCCTGATCCCTATCCTGATCCCAATCCCAATCCTGATCCTGACCCTGATGCCCATCCCGATCCTGATTCCATTTCTGATCCCAATTCCTGACTCCCTGTTGGAATCCTGATTCCAATCCCAATTTTGATCCCTATCCTCATCCCATTCCCGATTCCGATTGCGATTCCAATCCCAATCCCCAAACCAATCACGATCCCCATCCCTGTTCCCACCCTGATTCTGATTCTGCTCCCAATCTCGATCCTGACCCTGATCCAGATTCCAGTCCTGGTCCTGATCCCAATCTCGATCCCAATCCCAATCCCGATTCTGATCTCAACTCCAATCCCCCATCCTGATCCCAATCCCAGTCCCAATCCCAATCCCCATCTCAATCCCCATCCCTATCCCCATCCCAATCCCAGTGTCCCATCTTGATCACAGACCCAATCCCAATCCTGATCCCGATCCTGATCCTGATCCTGATCCCGATCCCGATCCTGATCCCTATTCTGACCCAATTCCAACCCAAATTCTGATCTCGACCCTGATCCCAATCCTGATCCCAATCCCAGTCCCAATTCCGGTCCCAATTCCAGTCCTGATCCTGATTCCCATCCGAATCCTGATTCTGACCCCAATCCTAATCCTGATCCCGATTTCCATCCTGATCCTGATTCCAACTCTGATTCTGATCCCGATCCCAATCACAATCACAATCCCAGTCCCAATCCTGATCCAGATCCTGATCCCAACCTCGATCTCATCCCAGTCCCAATCCTGATCCCGATCCTAATCACAGTCCCAGTTCTGATCCCTATCCTGATTCCAGTCCCCATTCTGATCCCAATCCTGATCCCGATTGCAATTCCAATCCCATTCCCCAAGCCAATCACGATCCCCATCCCTGTTCCCATCCTGATTCGGATCTGGTCCCAATCTCGATCCTGACCCTGATCCAGATTCCAGTCCTGGTCCTGATCCCAATTCTCCATCCCAATTCCAATCCCGATTCTGATCTCGACCCCAATCCCCCGTCCTGATCCCAATCCCAATCCCAATCCCCATCCCTATCCCCATCCCAATCCCAGTGTCCCATCTTGATCACAGACCCAATCCCAATCCCAATCCTGATCCCGATCCTGATCCTGATCCCTATTCTGACCCAATTCCAACCCAAATTCTGATCTCGACCCTGATCCCAATCCTGATCCCAATCCCGGTCCCAATTCCAGTCCCAATTCCAGTCCTGATCCTGATTCCCATCCGAATCCTGATTCTGACCCCAATCCTAATCCTGATCCTGATTTCCATCCTGATCCTGATTCCAACTCTGATTCTGATCCCAATCCCAATCCCAATCACAATCACAATCCCAGTGCCAATCCTGATCCAGATCCTGATCCCAACCTCGATCTCATCCCAGTCCCAATCCTGATCCCGATCCTAATCACAGTCCCAGTTCTGATCCCTATCCTGATTCCAGTCCCCATTCTGATCCCATTCCTGATCTTGATTCCAATCCCAATCCCCAAACCAATCACGATCCCCATCCCTGTTCCCATCCTGATTCTGATTCTGCTCCCAATCTTGATCCTGACCCTGATCCAGGTTCCAGTCCTGGTCCTGATCCCAATCTCGATCCCAATCCCAATCCCGATTCTGATCTCGACCCCAATCCCCCATCCTGATCCCAATCCCAATCCCCATCTCTATCCCCATCCCAATCCCAGTGTCCCATCTTGATCACAGACCCAATCCCAATCCCAAACCTGATCCCGATCCTGATCCTGATCCCGATCCTGATCCTGATCCCTATTCTGACCCAATTCCAACCCAAATTCTGATCTCGACCCTGATCCCAATCCTGATCCCAATCCCAGTCCCAATTCTGGTCCCAATTCCAGTCCTGATCCTGATTCCCATCCGAATCCTGATTCTGACCCCAATCCTAATCCTGATCCTGATTTCCATCCTGATCCTGATTCCAACTCTGATTCTGATCCCGATCACAATCACAATCCCAGTCCCAATCCTGATCCCAACCCCGATCTCATCCCAGTCCCAATCCTGATCCCGATCCTAATCACAGTCCCAGTTCTGATCCCTATCCTGATTCCAGTCCCCATTCTGATCCCAATCCTGATCCCGATTGCAATTCCAATCCCAATCCCCAAGCCAATCACGATCCCCATCCCTGTTC
>JAJEOU010002454.1:0-12897 GCA_021534815.1 Acrocephalus arundinaceus
TAATAATTTCTTCATCCATCAGTAAAGACACAGTAACACACAGTGGTGGGAGCCTGACACAGGAGGAATTTAGTCTAAAAATGAGCCTGTTTTGTTTGAGTTATTGGGACAACTTGCTGCCTTATGTCAGTCACGCTGCTGTTAACGTCACTGTGATTCCAGAGCCATAATGTTTTCTTCTCCTATGAAACTTATTTCATTTGTGGCATAATCCACTATATCTTCCAATTTACAGGAAGAATTATTCCCATGTTGTTGCCTCCTTTCACTGTGATCTGAAAAAAAGAGCGAACATGAAGATTATCATAAATAAACCACATCATTAAAAGATTAATCCACCTAAGCCTGAAGAACAGTATTTTATTTCTAGTTTCTAGAAATGTATGCAACTTGGTTCTAATTTGCATCCAGCATTAGATTTAGAACTAGCTGAGGCTAGAATTATGAGCTAACTTTATGCTGCTCAAATTAAACTTGCTACTACATTTAGTTTGTTTGGATTTTCATTTCTTTTGATTGAAATTAAGCAGCACACTCATTTATAACACCTCCTTTCTCACCCTGAGCTGGCACCGAGGATTAGGCCCTGCTTGGTAACTTTCATTTGAGTCTCTTCTATTGAAAGGTGAAAATGAAACAGTACTGTCTACAGTATTTCATTTAAAAAAATCCTAAGTAACCACAGAAATATCAGGCTTAACATAACTCGAAACTTCTTGACTTTCTTCCGCCTCCTTTGTTATACCTCAAAAATTAAGATCATTACTCCAGTTCTTATGAACATTGATTGCTTTATGAGTAATTGAATAAATGACAAGTGGGTAGTCCAAGAGCTCACTGAGCTTTACTAACATTGTGTTTCACTATGGTGTGCGTGCATATTCCACAATTAAAATAAGCCCAGTTTAATACATTTTCCTGTTCTTCCCCTGCAAACAAAACCCAAGCCATGCATTTCTGCCCAATGAGAAAGTTGAGTTTGGACCTACAAAGACACAGCCAAAGAACTGCTGCTTGCATCCAAATTGGAACAAGAAGCAGTCTCCAGATCCTTCCTTCTCTGTCACAAACCAGCTGTAGAGTTGTAACTCCTACTCACCTGCATATTTCTTGTGCATTTGAATAATACAGGCAAGGATACTCATTTCGTCATCTCCTCAGCTACATATTTTCACATTTGTGATAAAGAAACACTTTCAAGCTCTAGCCCTGTGACAAAGATTCTTGAAATTAGGAATGTTTAGTCTGGGGAAAAAAAAAATAAAAGGGCTCAGGGAACCTTATCACTCTCTGCGGCGACATGAGAAGAGGTTGCAGTCAGGGGAGGTTCATCTCTTCTCCACCCCCCAAAAAAAGTAATAGGACAAGAGAAAGCAGAGTCGAAATGTGCCAAAGAAGGCTTAGACTGAATATTAGGAAGAATTTCCCCACTGGAACAGGATGCCCAGAAGAGTCACATTCCCTGGAAAGATATGAAAAGTGTGTGGATAGAGCACTTCAGCACATAGTTTAATGATGGACTTAATGACCTTAAGGGTCTTTTCCAACATCAATGATTCTGTGAAACTAAATAAAATTTCAAATTTCTTAGAAAAAGCCTAACAAAGACAATATGAAATCACTTCTTTCAAGAGGCCGTCTCTAACTTGGCCTTAAAAAGGAGGATGACCTGTTAAAGCCATTATACTTTTCCTCAAGCTGCCCCAGTCTCCAGTGGAGGGTTTTATAAGAGAAAACCTAACTTAATTGGTTAAGTCAGCTGGAGACATTCTGGCTAATGGTGAGAGCCACTGAAGAACATGATGGATAAGTCCATATCCTGACAGAAAGGCAGGGTATTTGTAGTGTTCTTGGGGGTCTGGTAGGGGTCTTAAATCTCTGCTGGAAATGTTGTGAAAAATGAGTATTGTTGTGACATTTTGCATGTCAATTTCTGGGGGGGTTTTTTGTTTTGGGGTTTGGTTTTTTGTTTGTTTGGTTTTGTTTGCTAGTTTGGTGTTTTTGTTTTTGTTTTGTGTTTTGTGGGTTTTGGTTTTTTGTTGTTTTTTGTGTTTGTTTGTTTGTTTGTTTGTTTTGGGGTTTGGTGTTGGTTTTTTGTTATTGTTTATAAGTAAGACTTCCTAAGGAGAGGCTGGACTAGATTTATTCAAGTCCATCATGGCGAGTCTGGGAGGTACCAACACATTTACATTGCTGTGGGAGTACTGGGTTAACTCTGACGCTGTCCCTGGCTCTCCTCGGGATGTTTGGGGTCACAGTCTGTTGCTATGGTAGCAGTGGCTTACTGGGTGTGTTTGGGGTGTCTGCTCTCTCAGGGCACTCTGCAGAGCATCTTCGTGGTGGAGAGAAGCCTGAGGAGGCTCTGGAGGCATAAACTGGTTTTGGAGGGATTGCCTGTCCTGAGGAACTTCTCCTGCAAACGCGACTGTGGTGGTGGGTGAGTTAATAATACCCTGTGACCAAACCAGAACTAAAACCCCCTAACTCTCTCTTTTTTCCACCTGTTTACCCTTAAAATGTTCAAAGTCATTACAGGAACAACCACAAGGTGTCAAAATTGTCCCACATTCCAAGTACCTGTCCCAGAAAACAGTGTAATTTCTACACTCAAACTCTGCTGTCGTTTACAGTGATCACAAGGGCTCACAAGTTGTAAGCCAAGGTGCTGAAAAGATGTATGGTTACCATGCATGTGTATATCAACTTTAAAATTAAATTAAGCTTGACAAAGGGGCTTTCCACATCAGGAACAAGGGATAAAAAAGAAAGTGGAGAGCTTCTGCTTATATAAATAAGGTAGAGTGTAAGAAAGTGATTTCAAAAACTGCAGGGTTTGGGACGAGGTTTAATGAGGAAGAGCCAAAAGGATGTAAACCTGCACTTTACTCCCCTGAGGGATTTTTTCAAGTGTCATAGACTTGCAATAGCATTTACTTGTATCTGGGACAGGACTGGTGCCCATAAGGGGATGTGAAGGGAGATGTATCAGAGACAATAGTGTGGTTTTCCCTGGATGTGCATGAGGGTAGCACCAACTTCCTTCTGAGAGTTACCTGTATTGTAGCCTGGATTTTCTCATCAATGCTATAATGTGTGGTGCTGCTTTTAAAGGGTTTGTGTCCTGGGAATTTTGTACCTCTGCCCAATCAAGGATGTGGTGTTCCAAGTGTTCTGTCTATGTATTAATCTGGATTTGGGTTCTTGGTGCTTACACTGTGCCTACAGAAGAATCCTAAAGAGTTATAATCTCTCTATAGAACTGAACATTACTAATTCAAAACTGTATTTGAGGTTAAAATTCCCTAAACGTAAAAGAATAAAAAAGTAAGGTGGTACTTTGAATAGGCATTTACCTTACTAATCCGTCTTATAGATCCTGACTCTTCCTTCTGGCACGGGGCTTGGAGAAAAGGACTTTACCCGCAATTCTCGGTAGGCTACCAGCCTGGGATCCGAGAGACAGGAACCCCTGGGAGTGTCTGGGACATCCCAGCTCTTTGGCAGCCTGGGGACTCCTGGGATGTCACCATGGAGCCCCCATGAGTGCCTGTGACAGATGGGTGCCTTTGCAGCCCAAGGTGCCCTGGGATGTCCTCATGGAATGGCTGTGACTGTCTCTGAGCACAGGGCTCTTTAGCATCCCCAGAAAGCCCTGGGAGGTCTCAAGGATCCTCGAGTCCAACTCCTGGCCCTGCACAGGACACCCCAACAATGCCAGCCTGGGCCTGGCAGCGCTGTCCAAACGCTGCTGGAGCTCCCAGGGCCCTGGAGTTGAGACCCATTCCTGGGAGCCTGGTCAGTGCCCCAGCAGCCTCTGGGGGAAAAACCTTTTCCTCACATCCAACCCAAACCTGCCCCAACTCAGCTCCAGCCCTTCCTTCCACTCCTGTCCCTGGGATTCAGAGGGAAGAGGTTCCCACACCCCAGCCAGGGACGCGCTCCCAAGGCTGTTCCAGGGCAGCCAGGGCTGGCACCAGCTGCGATGCTCGGTTTCCATGGGCCAGGGTTTGGGAATGGGATTCCCCAATTTTGTGCTCCCACTAAAACCGTGTCACTGCTCGCTGCCCTCCAGCCTCCCATTGAAAGTACAAAAGACAAAGATCTCAGGCTGGGATAAGAACAATTTAATGGGAACAGAAACAAGATAAGCAAGAAATAGGAACAGAAACAATATTGATAACAAATGGGATAAAACTAACAATATAAAGGAAAAACTACAAAAACATCAACTGGCTTGTCCCATCCTGCCTGGAAAGGACACCCTTCACCTTGAAGGAGAGATAGAGTCCCTTTCCTAGCCCTGGTAATGACTTGAGATGGGATCAAATACAATGATGGGGCCATGGCCAGACCCTTATGTCCTTAAATCCCACCTCACATCACTGTCAGGGGCAGGAAAAAGGGACAGGTGTCCTCTCACAATGAATCACAGGGAACTGTGGGTCAGTAGGGCTCTTCCCAGTGTGCATCTACTGATGGGGGATGAGGTTGGAGATGCACATGAAGCTCTTCCCAGACTCAGGGAACTCGCAGGGCTTCCCTTACTGGTGACTCCGTTGGTGTCGGGTCAAGGCAGAGCTCTGGCTGAAGCTCTTCCCACACTGGGGACACTCATAGGGCCTCTCCATAGTGTGGATGCGCCGGTGGGTGATGAGGGTGGAGTTGTGCTTGAAGCCCTTCCCGCAGTCAGGGCAGCGGAAGGGCCTCTCCTCAGTGTGAATGCGTTGGTGCTTGAGGAGATCTGAGCTGGTCTGAAACCTCTTCCCACACTGGGGACATCCATAGGGCCTCTCTCCAGTGTGGGTCCTCTGATGGACAGTCAGGTTGGAGCTTTTGCTGAAACTCCTCCCACATTCCCCACATTCATACGGCCTCTCCCCAGTTTGGTTCCTGAGGTGGTGGATCAGGTGGGAGTTGTTGCTAAAGCTCTTCCCACACTCCAAGCACTCAAAGGACTGCTCCCTGTCATGAAGCTGCTCATGGACCACCAACTCTGAGCTCTGGCTCGATCTCTGGCCACGTTCCTGGCACAGTATGGGCCTTTGCTCCTCAGAGCAGCCTGAGATGGGTTTGGAGCCCTTCCTCATGCCAGATCTCTGGGGTTTTTCCTCCTTGTTGGATTCCTGCACCATGGAGCCGCTCAAAATGTCCTCATCCATGAGGTCCCGCCACAGGGATTTTCCCTCCCAGGTCTCTGTCCTCAGCTCTTTGTCTGAGAGAGGAAGGACATGGAGAAGATGAGATTTCCCTCCATGCCAGAGGGAAGGGGAAGGAGATCCCCTCAGTGAATCCCTGGCAGGACAGCGTTGGCAGTGGGGTTGTCCTGCAGCCGGGGGCCATGGTGGGCTGGGAGATGGAGCAGGAGAGAGGGGGAAAGGGGCAGTGACTGCCTTCTCACCTGCCTGGCTTTCCCGGGGCATCTTCCTCTTCCTTGCAGTCTCCTTCTCCATCTGGTCAAGGTTTGGGAATGGGAAATCCTGGTTTGGGGAAAAACAACAGATGAGCACATTGAGTTTAAATGTTCCTCTGCCCAAGTCCATCTCTAGAATCCACCAGACATGTGGTGTCCATATAAACCTCCCAAACACTAAGATTCAGCCCTGAACATGCCTCCCAGGAATTCCCTATCCCTGGTCTCTCCCCTTTGGTGTTAAAGGATCCCCCCTATCCCAGCTGCTGGGGGTCACGCTTGTATTGAGGGTCCCCCATCTACTCAGTCCCAGCCCTCCCCAGGCTGCTGGGAGTCCCAGGAATACAAAAAGTTCCTCTTTTCAACCTCCCAACTTAGGGATGCTGGGGGATTTTGGGGTTCCTGGGGTCCCTTCTCCCCTTTTTCTGTGCTTCAGGTTTCAAGGGGTCCAAGGAGTCCCCCCTGCCCCCCTGCAGGCTGTTAAGGGTCCCACAAATCACGGCACTCCACCCACTCTGGGCTCCCCACTTTGGGGTCTTGGGGGACACAGGGCTCTGCTCCTCCAGGCTGCCTCTGCTGGCAGCTGCCACTGGGACCCCCCCAAGGTCCCCCCAAGGGGCATTTTCCACTCAACTTTGCAGCTCCTCATTCTCCAAACCCCCCCCAAAGAAAACCTCAGCTCAGCGACCTCCCAGATTATCTGGGTCAAGCTCCCTGTCTTGGTTTGGAAAGACAGGTGTCTGCTAAGGAAGGCAGGAGCCTCCCTTGAAATGGAAAACATAAACCCACACATAAAACCCACATAATTTTGAAATTATGGCTCTCATGCAAAGATATGGGAATAACATTTCTTTAGTAAGAAAATTAAACTAAAAATTCAGTAGTAAGAAAAAGAAATGCTGACAGAGTCAGAATACAACCTGACACCCGGTTAGGCAGGGTGTTGGTAGCAGTGCAATCAAATCGTGGCTGCAGTCCTCCTGGAGTCACAGATGTGGTTTTGTTGAAGCAATGATCCTGTAGAAGGGTGTAGTTTTCCTCTGAAGGTCCAGGGGTGGTGGACATGGGTCTGGTGTTCCTCTGGGAATCCAGTGGAAACAGGCTGCTTCTGGTGTGTTAAATCTCAGATTCTATCCAGGTAGGAATGCTTGGCTCCTCCCCCTGGGTGGAGCATCTCACAATGGGATGATGGAATTTGATCAGTGATGCAGTGAGACAAGATGGCCCATTAAGATAAGATATCTCCCTGGAGGGAGTGTGGGTGGTGGAAGAGATAAAGAACACTGCCCCACCTGGTTTGAACAGCTGGCCCATGAACAGAAGATATCCCCCCAGAGTTGTGAGAAATGGGTCATGGAACAGTTCTTACTTGGGATCTCCTGTTGGTTTTGTGTTCAAACTGGCACACTGGGGAGAAGTGGGACCATGCTGGGAACTGCTGTGAGCAGGTTGGAGTGACTGATCTGCACTGTGAGCAACTGGGCATGACTGGGACTGTGCTGGGAGAGACTGGCATCATACTAGGAGTGACTGGGACTGGGACTAGACATGGGGAAACTGGGAGCAAGTGGATGAAAGTCGGAGCAACCTGGACCATGCTAGGGGCAAACTGCATCAAAATGGGGAAGGACTGGCAGTGACTGGGCTCATACTGGGAGTGCCGAGGAAACTCGAACCACACCGGGGGGCAACTGGGCTGATTCTGGGAGCAGCCACTTCTGTCACTGGGACCCCCAAACCCTTTTCCTGGCCACCCCACCTCTCCCAGACCCACCATTTTCTTTGGCCCTGGGAGCCCTGGACTCCTACTCCTGCCTTTCCCAGCACCCAGCCTATCCTTCCCATATCACTGAGGACACTTGGGACCCCTATTCCCAGCCATGCTTGGTTTTTCCACCTTTTGATGGGAATGGAGACACCTGGAACCTTGGAGCTCCCTTTCCTAAGCACAGGAACCCTTTTAACCCCACCCATCCCACATCTACCCATCCCCACCCTCCACCTTTCTCAACCCTGGAACCCCCAAACCCCCTTCCCTGCTCTCCCAGCTCTCCCTGTTGCCCCTTTCCTTCACCCATGACCCTCCAGACCCCAAATCTCCATGTCCCCCCAGTTCTCCTCTCCCTGCGGTCCCTGCCCGTGGCGCTGTCGGAGCCCGGCCCGGGGTTCCCCCAGTTCCTGTCCATGGGGTCCCTGGATGGGATCCCCTTCCAGCGCCGCCACAGCCAGCGGGGCCGGGAGGAGCCGCAGCCGCCGGGGATGGCGGCCGGAGCCCAGCCGGGATATTGGGATGGCCGGAGCCGGCACAAGGAGCGGCACCGGCACGGGGCCAGCAGGGAGCTGCAGATGCTGCAGGAGCGGCTCAGCCAGAGCGGGGCTCAGGGCGGGGAGCCGGGGCTGGGGGATCTGTGGGGCTGCCATGGCACCTGTGGGACTGCAGTGGGGATCCGTGGGGCTGGGCCGGGATCTGGGGCGCTGGGATGTGCATCCATGCGGATCCAAGGGGCTGGGATGAGGCTCTGTGGGTCTCAATCAGACTCTGGGGCCCTGTGGGGCTGGAATGTGGGTCCGTGGGGCTTGGACACAATTCCAAGGGTCTCCGTGGGTCCAATCCCTCTCCAGGTCTCCACACACTGCAGGAGGTTTCTGGCTGTGACCTCCTGTCCCACGGGAGCGTCCGTGGATCCGATCAGCTCGGCTCTGAAAGGTGGGAATTCCTCTTCTTCCAGGTGGGATCCAGGGGGGTTTCTGGTGGCTGATGGTGCTGCCCAGGTCACCAAGAGGCGCTGGGAACAGGATGAGATGGAGGCTGAGGAATTCATAAATCCCCTGGGGCACACCTGCCTGGAATGTCTCTGGAAATATGTCAGATATGGGCAGGAGGTGCTGGAGCATAAAGGTGAGGAGGGTAAAATTCCCATGGGAATGTGGGATTTGGAAATGTGGGATTTGGGAGGGCAAAACTTGGGAAGATGGGAATTCCCATGGGACCTCCATGGATGGATCCCAGTGCTGTCCCATTTCCATGGGATTTCTGTAGATGGATCTCACTGCCATCCCATTCCCATGGAATTCCATTCTCATCCCTATCCCACTGCCATGGAATTCCTTGGATGCATCTCACAGTTATCCCATTCCAGAACCCCCTGATGTCCATGTGTCTGGAAAAGTGGAACACGGGATCCTGACTTTGTCCTGCTCACGTACGGATTCCACCCCAGCACCATCGGGATCAGCTGGATGAAGGGGGATGGAATCCGGGATCGTTCCCAGCAGCAACAGCACCTTCCACACCTGGGCCTGGATGGAGGCGCTGCTGGAGGAGCAGGAGCAGCAACGGTGCCGGGTGGAGCATCCCGGAATGCCAGAGCCCAGGATCTTCTCCTGGGGTGAGGCTGGGAATGTGGAATGTGGGAATTGGGAATTTGGGAATGTGGAGTAGCAGGATGGGGGTTCCCCTTCTCTCCTCACCATCCTGTGCTTCCCAGAGCTGGAACCCAGTGGGAATCTCACCCTGGTGGTTGCTGTGTCCATCATCACTACCATCATCATCATTCTCCTCATCAGATTTGGCATCTGGAGGCTCCAATCCGGTTCCCCCAAACCCATCCTGGGGGTCTCCCTGTTCTCCTCTCCCTCCCAAGACTGCTGGGGGTCCCCCCACGACGCACCCACCCCCTTAAACTCCTCCTGGGTCTGCACACGGGGACCATGTCCCCTCCCCCAGGATGATGAGGGGTCCTGGGCTGAGCCCCCCACTCAGCCCAGGGTGTGGAGGGAACTGGGGGTCCTGGTGCTGGAAGTGGCTGCTCCCAGGATGAGCCCACTTGCTCTGTCCGTGTGGTTCCAGTTTCCTCAGCACTCCCAGTATGAGCCCAGTCACTCCCAGAATGATCCTGGTCACTTCCCCTCACTGCCTTGAGGATCCATCTTGCTCCCAGTATGAGCCCAGTCACTCCCAGTCATTTCCCATTATGATGCAATTTGGCCCCAGCACAGTCCCAGTTGTTCCCAATTGCACCCACTATTATCCAGTGTGTTCCCAGTTCTCCCAGTTGTCCCCAGTACAGTCCCAGTCATTCCCAGTATGATGCCAGTCTCTCCCAGAAGGGCCCCAGTCACTCATACTTGTGCCCATTTCCCCCATCGTGTTCCCCCAGTTCTCCCCCAGCACATTCCCAGTGGCTCCCAGTGTGGTCCCAGTCATCACCTGCATGGTCTCAAGCACTCCCAGTATATCCCAGTTGCCCTGAACACTCTTGTAGTCATTGCCAGGAATTCCCAGTTACCCCAGCTTGGTTCAGTTGCCCCCAGTTTTATCCCAGTCAGTGCCAGTACACCCCAGTTGTCACCAGCATGCAGCTTTTTTTTCTTTTTCGTTCCCAGTTCCTCCCAGTGTAAACACATTTGGCTCCCAGCATGGGTTTGGTAACCCCATGTCAAGGTCCAGTCACACACACTATAGTCCCAGAATCATTGTAGCCACACCCATTATGATCCAAGTCATGCTAGTGCAATCACAGTCAGTCCCAATTACTCCCACTATGAGGCCAATGGCCCACAGAGTGATCCCAGTTGCTTCCTGTCAATACCAGAATGACCCCAGTAGCCTCCAGTATGATCCTCATGGCTCCCAGTCTCTCCCAGTATGTCCCAGTCTCTCCCAGCATGCTCCCTGTCATTCCCAGTTCCTCCCAGTTACTTTCAGTGGGATTCCAGTTGCTCACAGCCACTCCCAGTCAATCCTAGAAGGAGTCCAGTCACCCTCAGTGTTATCCCAGCTGCTGCCAGAATAGTTCCAGTTGTTCCCAGTTCCTCCCAGTATGGTTCCATTGTCCCCAGGATAGTTACATGCTCTTCCAGTGAATCCCAGTTTCCTCAGGAAGGTTCTGGTTTCCTCAGAATGATCCCAATCTTTCCCAGTTACTCCCAGTTGCCTCCAGCATGATCCCAGTTTCTGGCAGTTGCCTTAAGTGTAGTCCCAGTTGCTCCCAGTATGATCCCAGTTTCCCCAGTTGTGGTCTCAGTCCCCTCAGCATGGTTCCAGTCCCTTCCAGTTACTCCTAATGTGTCCACATTTTCCTCAAAAAAGCAGCTCCCAGTAACCCCCAGTCAGGATCTGTTCACACCCATGTTAATCCCAGTGGCTCCCAGGATGAACCCAGTACGACCCAGTCACCGCCAGTTTGGTTCCAGTCACCCCCACTATGACACCAGTCATTCCCAGATACTCCCAGTATTATTCCAGTCATGCCCTGAGTGACTCCCTGTCACTCCCAGTTTTAGCCCAGTTGCTCCCAGTCACTTCCAGCATGGTTCCAGTCACAGCCAGCCCCTTTCCAGTCACTCCCAGTCTGATTCCAGTAGGATCCCAGTATGACCCAAACACGGGCACAGCTGCTCCCATTTACCCCCACTGTGGTTTCAGTCTCTCCCAGTGTATCCCAGTTGCTCCCAGCATGTTCCCAGTAAC
The DNA here is from genome assembly GCA_021534815.1 of Acrocephalus arundinaceus. Taxonomy (NCBI): domain Eukaryota; kingdom Metazoa; phylum Chordata; class Aves; order Passeriformes; family Sylviidae; genus Acrocephalus; species Acrocephalus arundinaceus. Next base: position 10,884 of record JAJEOU010002454.1, read on the forward strand.
TCCCAGTTGTCCTCAGTTGCTTCCAGCCTGATTCCAGTTGCTCACAGCCACTCCAAGTCACTCTCAGTGCAGTCCCAGTTACTGCCAGTATGATCCAGTATGATCCCAGTCTCCTCTAGCATGGGCCCAGCTTCTTCCACTAAGATGCCAGAAGGATCCCAGTTTCCCCCAAGCACCTTGCAGAGCCCCAGCCATGCTGTTTGCCCCCAGCCTGCCCACGGCCAGCCTGGGGCTGCTCCCGGGGCTTTTCTGTGCTCAGCATTGGCCTGGGCAAAGTGTTCTGGAGAGAGCCTGGGCAAGGAGCCTGCAGCCCCCAGGCCCTGGCCTGAGGCGTCAGCGCTGCCCCAGCAGTGCCCATGGCCTGTCCCTGCTGCAGCCCCGGCACTGCCACCCCCAGCACTGTGCCCGGCCCCGAGAGCACTCAGGCCCTACAGCAACACCAGGGCCAGCAGGGCAGCGGGGCAGGGCCACGGCAGCAGCACTGGCAACACCAAGGGCTGCTGCTGCTGCTGCTGGGCACAGCTGCTGTGCCAGCACTGATCTGCCCCCAGCTCTGCACACAGACATTGCTGCTGCAGCTGCAGAGAAGGGAACCAAAGGGGGATCTCTGCAGAAAACTTGGCTGGGAGATTGTTTAGTTGCTTTAGAGCCACCAAGAGCGCAGCCCCTCATTGACACAGTCTGTAGCCTCAGGGAAGGTGGAAAGAAACAAAATGAGAAATGGCACAAACAATTGTTTTATGGACAAGATTAAAAAATATGAAACACAGGGAAAAAAAACATAACCAAAAGCTATGAAAATACAACTTTTATTACAAGTGATTTGCAGAAATTGGCCAGCACTTTAATATTTCTTAAACCATCAAGTCATCAGTCTCCACAGTGCAGCCTTGAGCTCCTGGTTCCTCAGGCTGTAGATGAGGGGATTCAGGGATGGAGGCATCACCGAGTACAGAACTGACAGGGCCAGATCCAGGGATGGGGAGGAGATGGAGGGGGGCTTCAGATAGGCAAACACTGCAGTGGTGACAAACACAGAGACCACAGCCAGGTGAGGGAGGCAGGTTGAAAAGGCTTTGTGCCATCCCTGCTCCGAGGGGATCCTCAGCACAGCCCTGAAGATCTGCACATAGGAGAAAATAATGAACAAAAAACAACCAAATCCTAAAGAGGCATTAACTGCAATGAGCCCAAGTTCCCTGAGGTAGGATTTGGAGCAGGAGAGCTTGAGGATGTGTGGGATTTCACAGAAGAACTGGCCCAGGGCATTGCCATGGCACAGGGGCAGGGAAAATGTATTGGCCGTGTGCATGAGAGCATTGAGAAAGGCACTGGCCCAGGCAGCTGCTGCCATGTGGGCACAAGCTCTGCTGCCCAGGAGGGTCCCGTAGTGCAGGGGTTTGCAGATGGACACGAAGCGGTCGTAGCACATCACGGTCAGGAGATAGAACTCTGCTGTGATAAAAAAGGAAAGAAAAATAGCTGAGCAGCACATCCTGTGTAGGTGTTGATCCTGGTGTCTCAGAGGGAATTGTGCATGGCTTTGGGGACAGTGGTGCAGATGGAGCCCAGGTCGGTGAGGGCCAGGTTGAGCAGGAAGAAGAACATGGGGCTGTGCAGGAGGTGGCCGCAGGCTACGGCACTGATGATGAGGCCATTGCCCAGGAGGGCAGCCAGGGAGATGCCCAGGAAGAGGCAGAAGTGCAGGAGCTGCAGCTGCCGCGTGTCTGCCAATGGCAGCAGGAGGAAGTGGCTGATGGAGCTGCTGTTGGACATTTGCTCTTGCCGGGCATTGGGTACTGCCATGGAGAAAAGGACAGGGAATAGTTAGAGAAGATAGCTGTAACCAAAATAAAATCTGTTTCCCATACATCCACCCCTGGAACACACAGACACCCTTTTTTGTTTAAGAGTTCTGCAGTTTTCTTTTTAAGCTCCTACGCATCTCCCCTGGTAATCTTGGATATCAGAAACCCTCAGGATTTCTGCCGTCCCCAGGGAAAAGAAGATAGGG
>JAJEOU010000291.1:0-181304 GCA_021534815.1 Acrocephalus arundinaceus
CCGGGGAAGCAAGAACAAAGTTGCCTTCAATTCCTCCGGAAAAAAAATCCTTGAAATCCTTTGTTTTGTGGGAAATTGTGTGGATACAGCAGTGGTGTTCATCAGGATAAAACTATGGGGCTGAGGAGCAGAAAATCTGCGCTCAGAGGAACGAAATTCCCTCACGCGGCCTCGGTGCAATTGTGCCAAATGTTCCCTGTGTGTCCCTTTTTGTGATCCTACAAAAAGCTCTGGTTCCTCTCAAAAATCTGGGACACACAGGCTGGAATCCGACCCCGTGCTGCAGCATGGAAGTGCCTTTCAATGGGATCAGCTTTTCATCCCCTGCCTTTCTCCTCCTTTCTCGGCACTCAGTGTTGACCCAGCTAAATCCTGAAAGTGCTGGAAGGATCCTGCTGGGGCTGGACAAAGATATCCAGGGATAGATGTCACAAGTGCCAGGGCTGGGTTGGTTTGAACCAGGCCGTGGGTGCATCAAACACTTGCTGAAAGTGCTGCCAGAGCCCAAATTTACTGATAATTAAAGAAATAGAAAAAAATTATAAAAATCTGTATATATATATATAATATATATATATATATGTACTGTGGCTGCATCAAACACTTGCTGAAAGCGCTGCCAGAGCCCAAATTTACTGATAATTAAAGAAATAGAAAAAAATTATAAAAATCTGTATATATATATAATATATATATATATATGTACTGTGGCTGCATCAAACACTTGCTGAAAGTGCTGCCAGAGCCCCAATTTACTGATGATTAAAGAAATAAAAAAAATAATATAAATGTGTGTGTATGTATATATATATATATATGTACCATGGCTGCATCAAACACTTGCTGAAAGCACTGCCAGAGCCCAAATTTACTGATAATTAGAGAAATAGAAAATATGTATATAAATGTGTATATATATATAAAAATGTATATAAATGGACCGTAGCTGCATCAAACACTTGCTGAAAGCACTGCCAGAGCCCCAATTTACTGATAATTAGAGAAATAGAAAATATGTATATAAATGTGTATATATATATAAAAATGTATATAAATGGACCATGGCTGCATCAAACACTTGCTGAAAGTGCTGCCAGAGCCTCAATTTACTGATAATTAAAGAAATAGAAAAAAAATTAAAAATGTGTGTATATATATATATATATATATATATATATATGTACTGTGGCTGCATCAAACACTTGCTGAAAGTGCTGCCAGAGCCCAAATTTACTGATCATTAAAGAAACAGAAAAATAATTATATAAATGTGTATATAAATATAAAAAAATATAAATGTGTATATATAAATAAAAAAATATAAATATACTGTAGCTGCATCAAACACTTGCTGGAGGCACGGCCAGAACCCCAATTTACTAATAATTAAAGAAATACAAAAAAAAAGTGTACATATATATATATATATATATATATAAATGGACCATGGCTGCATCAAACACTGCCAGAGCCCCAATTTACTGATAATTAAAGAAATGGAAAAAAAAAATAAATGTGAGGGGGAGAAGAGGGATGAGGAATGCTCGTTTTCTTTTTTCCAACAGCGTTTTCTTATCAGGGAACAGACATTGATTGCATCAAATCCCAGAATTTAAGTATCTCGGTTGGATCTTGCCACCCCTGACTCCTTTTAAAGCCACCCCAAGGTTTGCTAAAAATATGGAATGCAAGCCTGGAGCGCTGGACTGCTGATCCTTTCACACCTTAAATTGGGATTTGTTCCATCATTTTATTAAAATTCAGTTCTCTGCCCAATTTTGGGTAACTCCAAGGAGTTGTTTGGTAAATAAGTTGGTTATTGAAGCAGTTGGAGGCGCTCACCTGGAAAGGAGAAGCTCCAGGGAGAGCTCAGAGCCCCTGGCAGGGCCTGAAGGGGCTCCAGGAGAGCTGCAGAGGGACTGGGGACAAGGCCTGGAGGGACAGGAGCCAGGGAATGGCTTCAAAGTAGGATTTGATGGGATTTTGGGCAGGAATTGTTCCCTGGCAGGGTGAGGAGGGGCTGGAATTCCCAGAGAATTTGTGGCTGCTGGGATTGTTCAGCCTGGCCAGGAGAAGCTTTGGGCTGAGCTCAGGGTGGCCTTGCAGGGCCTGAAGGAGCTGCAGGAACCCTGGAGAGAGACAATTCCCAAGGGCTGCAGGGACAGCACACAGGGAATGGCTTCAAACTGAAAAATGACAAGTTTGGGTGTGATGTTGGGAAGAAATTCATCCTTGTGAGGGTGAGGAGGTGCTGGGCTGGAATTCCCAGATTTGCTGTGGCTGCCCCTGGATCCCTGGCAGTGTCCCAGGCCAGGTTGGACACTGGTGCCATCCCTGTCCCTGGCTGGGAGTTGGACCTGGATGATTTTAAAGCCCCTTCCAGTCCAAACCATTCTATATTTTTATGCAAAGCAGTGTTTACAAAGGAAAAAAAAATAAATATAATGATACAACCTCTACTCCTTAATTGCTCAGAACTCGAGTTTCTCACTGCCAGCCAGTTCTGGCATCAACTCCTCCTCCTTGTTCCCTCAGAGATCGGATTGCAAACCTAACACACTTGGGCCCTTTCCAGTTGGAAATTCCCCGTGGCACATTCTGCCCCAGAGTGGCTGCATCTCTCTCTGGAGAGAGCTGGAACAGGAATTTCAGCTCGTTTCATGTGGGCTCTCCAGCGGCTCCAGAGCCAGGAGAGGCTGAACCTGCCCAAGGAGGGATCCACAGCCTGAGAGGGGCAGAGCTGCCCCAAAACTGTGGGAAGGACAGGAAAAAGTAGCCAAGATTTCAGCTTTTAGGGCTGAAAACAGGCTGCTGTTTAATTCCCAGCTCAGCAACTTGGGTTGAAAACTGGAACAACCGTAATTATCCACAACTTTCTGAGCCAGACGATTGAATCACTCGGCTGAGCAGACGCCTCTGGGGATTTGCAATAGAGCTGTGTTTGGGTTTTTTTTTTGTTTTTTCTTCTTTTGTAGCACATGGAGAGGCTGTGTGGGAGCATTAAAACGCTGCATGGGGTGGCCCTGTCATTGCTGGCAGAGTTGTCACTTCCTAGCACTCGTCAGAGTTTGGATAAACCAGGAGATAAGTCAGGAGATGAATTGGGAGATAAATCCCCAGTCAGAGCTACCAGAGGGGGGTGATCTCAGTCCTGCTAAGCATGAGGAGTGGGAACTGTGGGGTGTCCCATGGTGGGATCCTCAACCTCCCAGTTAACAACTGTGCCCTCCTCTACAGAATTCCAGGAATCCCTGAGGCTGGAAAAGCCCTCCCAGCCCAGGCAGTCCCAGCTGTGCCCCATGGGCACCTTGTCCCCAGCCCAGAGCACTGAGTGCCACCTCCAGGTGACACCTGCAGGGATCCCGGGCACTGCAAAGCTCCCTGGGCAGCCCCTGCCAAGGCCTGAGCACCCTTTCCATGGGGAAATTCCTGCTGCTGGCCCAGCTGAGCCTCCCCTGGCCCAGCCTGAGGCCGTTCCCTCTCCTCCTGGCCCTGTGGCCCTGGCACAGATCCCAGCTCCCAGCTCCCAGCTCCATGCACACAATCCAACACTCCAGGGGGACTCCAGCATTTGAGCTCAGCCCTTTTCCTGCTCTCCCTTGTCAATCCCCACACAATTGCAACATTTCATGGGTTACAGCCTGAGGAGGCCGCACAAGGATGCAAAGAAATTCCAGCTCCAGAGGTTTCCAGACACACTTGAGTGTTGCCCTTTTCATTGCACACCAGGATCCCTCATGCCAAGGCCTGAGCACTGTGGGAGGGAAAAAATGTTCCCAATGTCCACCCTGAGGCTCCCTTGGGCCAGCCTGAGGCCGTTCCCTCTCCTCCTGGCCCTGTGGCCCTGGGAGCAGAGCCCGACCCCCCCGGCTGTCCCCTCCTGGCAGGGACTTGTGCAGAGCCACAAGGTCCCCCCTGAGCTTCCTTTGCTCCAGGCTCAGCCCCTTGCCCAGCTCCCTCAGCCCCTCCTGGGCTTCCAGCCCCTTCCCCAGCTCATCACAGAATTCCAGAATCCCTGAGGCTGGAAAAGCCCTCCCAGCCCAGGCAGTCCCAGCTGTGCCCCATGGGCACCTTGTCCCCAGCCCAGAGCACTGAGTGCCACCTCCAGCCCTTCCTTGGACACCTCCAAACCTCCCTGGGCAGCTCTTTCCAAGGCCTGAGCACCTTTTCCATGCAGGAATTCTTCCTTCGGGTGTGTTTTACAGCCAGTAAATGCTGTGAGGTGACACAGGTGGGTTTCCAAGCACAACCAAACAAATAGAAGAGCCCCACTCTGCTGTCACACAAGATCTCTTAGGCTGAATTCATCACTTAATTGCAGTTTTTTAGTGAGCCAGCCCAGGTTTGTTGTAGGATTGGAAGTTCAACTGAAATTTCTGGTGGAAACTCCCCTCGTGCTCCTTTTCCCCCCGTACAGGCAGAGAGGATCAGCTCCAGGCAGTGGATACACACATTCCCAGGGGGAAAAACCTCCTGGTTTTGTTCACAGCTTATTGCAAAGCTGCCTCTTTTCCACAAGAACCACTCCAGCTCCAGGAAAAACAAAAAAAACCAAAAAACCAAAAAAAAAAAAAAAAAAAAAAAAACAAAAACCCCCACAAAAAACAAAAAACAAAAAAAACCCAAAACAAACAAATAAAACAACCAAAAAACCAACCAACAAAACAAACAAACAAAAAACCCACAAAAAAGGGCAAAAACAAAAAACAACCCCAAAAAACCTCCCCAAAACCCCCACAAAAAACCAAAAAACCAAAAACCCACAGCGGGACTGAAATGCCAGAAGCCTCCCCCTTATCATTTTTCCTTTTTCCCTTCCAAACCTCGCTCATTTCCTCCCCGTGAACCTCGGGCTCCGTTTTTAGAGGCGGGCAGGAGGGATCTCAGCCCTGTAAAGATCTCGGCTCTGTGTGACCGAGCCCGTGTCCCACTGTGGATATTCCGGTTTTAAAAGTGAGCCGGGGCCTGACAGCGATACCACATTAAACACGTCTCCTATTGATCCTTTCTAACCTTGCAAAAGAGCTGCTCGGCGTTAAGTACCTTTTACTCCAGGGTTTCTGCTGCTGTCGGGAGCAGCAGATGTTAAATATCCTCAAAGGTCAGCGGAGAGGGCAGCTGGGAGGTCACCGAGTGATAATTTCTTGGGATAAATAGAAATGTTTCCCTCTCTGCCATCAGCCTCGAGGATAAAACTTTCAGCGGCTCGCCCTGAAAGGTGTTTGCAATATTTATAAATAAAAGAGAATTAATAAAAATTAATAAAAGCTCTGCTTTCCCCGCCACGTAGAATTTGGGATGTGTCACAAAAGCGGCTCGGTGTGTCAAATGATTGAGCTGATGACAAGAGGGCTTTGAACAGAACAAAGGTTGGGTTTCTAAAGGTGGATTTTCAGCCTGTCCTCCCCACTACTAAAGGCCACCTGCTCTGCACAAAGACCTGAAAGGAAACCACCTGCTCCAAATTGAGGGGTAAAAAAATCATCTGTAGCTAATGAGAGACCAAAAGCCATCCTGCTTTTCAGAGCTTCCCTTTGGCTCTCTGCTGGCTCTGGACAGACGGGGCTGGTGTTTTCCTTTCTTCTGGAACGTCCTCTGGATCTGCTCTGGGTTTGATTTCCAGCACCACTGAGGAGGTGTTGGTGCTGCAGGGAGGGCAGAGGGGGCTTTGCTGAGCTCTGCCAGCCAGGTTCAGCTGCCCCACAGCCACTGAAGGGATAATCCACATTTTTAGCTGAGACGTGGCAACTTTTCCCACATGAGGAGCTGCTCTGTGGGCTCAGCCAGGAATTTGAGGGGTTTTCTTTTACAGGAGCTGCAGGAGTGACACGACAAGGGGTTTTAAACTGCCAAAGGGCAGGGATAGGTGGGATTTTGGGAAGAAATTCGTGGTTGGGAGATGCCCTGGGCTGGAATTCCCAGAGCAGCTGTGGCTGCCCCTGGATCCCTGGCAGTGTCCCAGGCCAGGTTGGGCATTGGGGCTTGGAGCAGCCTGGGACAGTGGGAGGTGTCCCTGCCATGGCAGGGGTGGCACTGGGTGGGATTTAGGGTCCTTCCAACCAAAACCATTCCATGATTCCCTGATTCCATGATTCCACGATTCCGTGATTCCACATTCTCAGCAACCACTATCAGAGGTAAAAATCAGAGGTAAAAATCACATTTTACAAGGAATTGGAGTGACAGGACAAGGAATCACGGCTTTAAACTGAAAGAGGGAAGGTTTGGACTTGATATAAGGAAGGAATTCTTCCTTGGCACAGGTTTCCCAGGAAAGTGGATCTGCTGTGGATCCCTGGCAGTGTCCCAGGCCAGGTTGGACACTGGGGCTTGGAGCAGCCTGGGACAGTGGGAGGTGTCCCTGCCATGGCACTGGATGGGCTTTAAGGTCCCTTCCAACCCAAACCATTCTGGGATATTCCATGAATCCACAATCTGCTCTTTTTCTGCTTGCACTGGACAAAGGAAATGTCCATTTTTCCTCATTTATGTTCCTCATTTAGGAGAAGATCCAATGAGTATTTTCTCAGCTTCTGGTAGCTGCTTTTTTGTTTTTAAGCTTTGCTTGGTTTGGTCTTTCCCCTTCTTTCTCTCCACCAAGATTTTGTAAACAAACATCCCCCAAACAACCAACAAAGCAGAGAAACAACAAGCCCGGGGTTGGGTACAAGCAGCAGCTTGAAACGAGGTGAGGGTGCAATGGAGATGTGAGAATCCTGGTGCCTGCCAAAATTCCCATGTGAGAGAGGAAAATTAAACCGAGGAACTCATGCCAGACACCTCGGAGGTTCTTTGTGGGAACCAAGGGGGTGGACATTCCCTGGCTGGAATAATCTCCGTGTGTGTGAGTAATTCCCTCCGTGAATTTTGAGTAAGGCCTTAGGAAGCTGGGCTGGTTTGGGGCTGGGAATGGTGTGTCCAGTGATATTCCTTGGCTTTAACTCTTTAGGTAAAATTATTCCCAAATGTTAATTGGTTTTGGTGAAAGTATCAGTCTGAGGGGAGGCTCCTTGTCCTGTAAAAGTTTGGAGGATGGGAATATTCCCTTCCTTAAATGGGCAGGAAAATGAAAACCTCAGATATCCCCAAGGCAATCATCTAAATGATAATTTAAAAATTAAACATCTCAGCTGAGGGGTTTTATTTGAACCATTCCCATTTTTAATGTCGTTTGGAGTCGGCTCCTGTGAGTCACTGATAAGCTGAGTTTTCCTTCAGACCAGGAGCTGATTCTGTCACACAGATGGAGGAACAATGCAGGGAATTATAGATGTGTCTGCTCTGGAAGGAAACTTTTGTTTTCTTACTCTTTTGCTTCTCTGAAAACGGCATTTTTCAGGCAAAAATCAACTTCTCCAGCCTCACCATTGACTTCCCTATATTTGTTTCGAGAGGGATTTTCTAGCCTGAGTTCTTCTTCCCTTTGAACAGATTTTAATGCAGCATTGCTCTTTACCCTCTGCTCATTTTTCTTCACCATCTCCTCTGCTGAAACTGATAAAAAAAAACCTCTGGAACAGATGAGCAGATGATGCCCATCACATCCTTTCTCCTTTTTATTATATTCCTTTTTTTTTTTTTTTTTCAATAACAGCAGAGCACCAACTCTTTTTCCAGCGCTGCAGGCTTTGACCCTTGGAGATTTTTCTTGTCCAAATGTTGGCCTTAATTAGAGCCTCACTCTCCTCTCCAAGTGCTGAGGTGAGGTCGGCTGGCCTCTCGTTCCTCTCATCACTCTCAGCTCCTTTTATTCAGTCCGAGCCGCTGCAGCCACTTCGCAGTCCCCAAGAACTGCTGCCGTTTCAAGCCCTCGCTTTATCTCCCTTATCAGGATCTTTGCTTTTCACACTTCATTTAAGCAGATTTCGAGTCCCGGCCTCTTTTGAGGCGAAGAAAATCTCCTTTAACCTTTCCACACTCGCTCTCCTCTGCTCTATCCCCCTGCTGCGCTCGGGGCTGGGCTCTGACTCGGGGGTTTATCTGCCTGAAAAAGGATTTGTGTGGGGATAAAAAAGGGATTTGTGTAGGGATATCTCCTGATAAGAGGGAGATTTGCAGCGCGGCGGGAAAACACAGCCCAGCAGCACCACAGAGAGGGATTACCCTAATAATTACCCTAGTAATTACCCTAATAAGGATCCTAATCTTGTATCGCTGCAGCACCGTGGGGTTTAATTCTCTTTTTTTCCTCACAGAAGCAGAAACTTTGGCAGAGGCAGGAAACAGTAGGGGCTGGAAGGTTGGGTTGTGCTGGGGAGGTCCTGTTTCCCCTTTTTCCCCTCATCCTTGCATTTGGAGCAACGGAGCATCCCAAAAAAATCTCCTCTGCCAGGCTGGGCAAACACAGCTTCCCCAGGGGAGAGAGGAAAACACTTCAAGGAATTCCAGAATGGTTTGGGTTGGAAGAAACCTTAAAAAAAATAAAATAAAAAGTGCAACATCTCGAAGTAAATGAAGTTCTACTTTATTGACTTTAAGGAGAAAGTCACTTCCTTATCTCCCTTCATGGGATCATGGAATTCCAGAATGCTTTAGGTTGGAAAGACCTTAAGGATCATCCAGTGCCATGGCAGGGACACCTTCCAAACCCTGTCCAGCCTGGCCTTGGGCATTGCCAGGGATGGGAAATCCACAACCTCTGAGGATCCTGCAGGTCCCTGAGCCTGGCTGTCCAAAGTCTTGGAATGAAGCGTGGAATTTAAGTCAAACTCTTTGTGGAATCTCACAGGGTGGTTTTCCGTCTCCTCCTGCTATGGAAGCACAAAATGTTTCGATTTCTTTGTGCCCAGTGGTGACCACACAGTTCCTGTGGGAATCTCACATGCTTGGGAAGCTTCTGTGTCCTCCAGCAGAGACCTGAATGTGCTGGAAGTGAAACCTTCCCAATTTGTGGTGTTGAATTCCTTCCCTCTTTTCTCTGCCAGCGCTTCGTGTCTCTCCACTGAGGGATCAAAGAGGAAGCTCAGGAGAAGTGATCTCAGAGAGAAATGCAAGACTTTTGACTGAAGCCACTCAATGCCCAATGATCAAGGCTTTAGGGGTTTGCACAAAGCCAAGGAAAAGAATTGGGCACTACAAACAGAGCCCTTGTTTCCCTTAATTCCCTAATTCCTTTCCTCCTCATGAATTCCAACTGGGCACCGACATCTTTTGTGTCTTCCTGGGAGTCAAAATGGTTTCAACTTTGCCCACTCTGCTGTGACTGTCCCCAGCAGTGGTTGCAGAGCCCTGAGTGCCTGGAATTCCTCAGGGTCCAGCCTGGCTTTTTTGTCCTGGGGGAAAAAGGAAGGGAAAGCAGCAGGGAAGAACAGCGAGAGGAATCTGCTGAGCAAGCACTGAGGGTTGAATTTCCAGGCTAAAGAGAACATTTCGGGAAATTAGGCAAGGAAATCAAGCATTCTCCTCAGGAATGACCGAATTCCTCTGAACAAACCGATTCTGGCGTGTTCAGCCCAAAGTATTCCAAAGTTAGGAGTCAGAGGGAAAAAATCCCTCCGATATTTTTTTTCCCCTAAAACCAGAATTAATAAATGCTAGATTTTTTTTTTTTTCTAATTATATTTCCCTGGTACAGCACTAAGATTGTTGACCCACATTTTCAAGGCTTTTCCAGGTCTCCTTCTTTTGATCCTGGAAAAGCGCTGGGACTCGATGGCAAATATCCATTGCCGTGAAATTCCCGATCATCTCATGAGAGGTGGTGACATCTCAATCCCTTTGCAGGCATTTGAAGTCCAGAAAAAGCCAATTTTGCTGCTTTTCCAAGGCAGGGTTTTCCATGGAGTGTGATTGTGCAGAGTTAATCCCTAATACCATCCCAGTACCACAGTGGTGATTAAAGGAAGGCTGGAGAGGGACTTTGCACCGGGGCATGGAGTGAAAGGAAAAGTGGGAATGGCCTTGAACAGAAGGAAGGCAAAGTTAGATGGGATCTTGGGAAGGAATTGTTCCCAGAGCAGCTGTGGCTGCCCCTGGATCCCTGGCAGTGTCCCAGGCCAGGTTGGACATTGTGGCTTGGAGCAGCCTGGGACAGTGGGAGGTGTCCCTGCCATGGCAGGGGTGGCACTGGATGAATTTTAAGGTCCCTCCCAACCCAAACCATTCTAGGATTCTGGAATTTTCCCCCCTGGCTCCCTGTCATCACAATTTGGGACACTTTTTACTCCTTAAGTGGGCTCAGAGCACGAATTTGCCAAAACTGCTTTGTGCAGGTGTCAAAGCTGGTTAGGGAGCAAACTTCAGAGGGATCCTGCCTGGAAAACGCGTGCAAAGATGAAGCTGCTCCCTGAGAAAAAGAAAAGCTCGGCCTTGGCACAACCCCAGCTCCGCTGGCATCGTGTTTTTAGAGAGCTTCTGCTTAAATATCTCAAGTGTTTGCTCAGAGGTTGAGTTTCAGCTTTGGATTCTGTAAAATCAGGGCTCAGCCATTCACTGGGAAGTGGGGAATAAAATTCCTGCTGCTTTCAGAGCAGGATTAACGATTTAGGGTTGAGGGAGAGCTGGGCACTGAACTCTTGGGGTTCCCAGTGAGTTCTGGGGGTGCCAAAAATGCTCTGGTTTTGGCTGTGGAAAAGGGGATTTTCAAAATGCACTTTTGGAAAGGAGATCAGTGAAGAATTGTTCAGTGGGAGGTTGTGGACTCCCCATCCCTGGAAGTGTCCAAGGTCAGCTTGGACAGGGCTTGGAGCAGCCTGGGATGGTTGAGTGGAGTCCATAAAGCCAATTTTAAATAAGAAGAGCAATACTAACAGGGGCAAAATCCAGCAAATGTAATGATTGGAACTTTAAAAGATGTGCAGGTGATTCAGCTTCAATTGCAAACTTAACCAAAGTAATTTCCTCGAGCCTGTGCTGTCAGGAATAATATCCTGGTGACCTAACCCTGGGCTAGAAGAAATCCTCCTTCTTTAAACAGTTAATTGGAAAAAGATATATGGCTCCAAAGTCTTTGTTTTGTAGATCTGGACTAACTTTGATCTCTTTGTTCTGAGATCAGCATTAAAACAGGTCTGAGATCAGCTTCTCTTTCTGGTTAAAAACAGCAAATAAATAATCACTGTGACACTTCCACCAAAGCCAAAAAAGCAGGGGGGAAACGGTAAAGAATTTTAAATTACCTCCGTGGTTCTTTGCTGTTTTGTTGTATTTATTTGTGGAAAGCGTGAGGCCACCAGTGACTGCAGGCCTGAGGCCCGAGGTGGCTCTGAGAGAGGGAAAAGAAGGGAGGGGGGGTGGAAATGAGAGGACCTCGGTGCATTAAAAATCACTTTCTGTGGAAACAATTAGTGCAGTAAGTGGATTCTCGAGGCTGGGCAGGGAGATCACTTACAAGCACCAGCTCTGCTAAAACGCCCATAAAGAGTTCCGCACTTCTCAGAAGCCGGCGCGGAGACGACGCCGCTTATTGGAAGTCACCGGGCCCATTTCACGCCGTTCCTCCGTGGAAATTAGCTCATGTTTGGGTCGTGCTCAGCCTTCCAAATTGCCAAAATCCCCCGGGGGTGGGGGGTTTGCTGGAGGGAAACCTGCCGGGGTGGAGACGCTGTGGGCAGCGCCGGCGGGGCGGCGTGTGGGGCGGGTTGAGGTTTGGGGTGACCTCTGTGGGGTCACGGGCGGCTTCCTCCTCCTCTGAAACCTTTCCAGAGCCGTGGCTTAGATAAAAGTCTGGGTTTCCCTTCCCTTTCCCTCCCCTTGGTCTGTAATGGGTAACTTGGGAGAGCTGGGCTTTGTAAAAACCTCAGGAGCTTGAGTTTTGACCTTGGGAAACCAAAGAGAGCCTTGTGTGGCTTGAAGGAGGGCCTGTGTTTTTATTTGCTCTCTGTTTTATCACTTCACCCCATAATTAGCACTTTGGGCAGGTAAATATCACCCCATGAATGTCAGCTAAGAGGAAGCTTTAGCTGTTCTAGATTATCTAATTATTGCCCACTGCAGAAACCCTTCCAGACATGAAGTCCTGGCTGAGCTGGATTAGATTTTAGGCTTCAATCCCAATTCTTTTGGGTTTGAACTATCAGCAACTGAGAAAGAACCATATAAAAAAAAAAAAAAAAGTGAAAATTAATTATTAACCCCAAATCCCACATTTCAGGCACTTTTAGTCTCATTCTACAAAACAAAATTTAATTTTGTTCCTACAGAAGTGTTCAAAAATTGAGAAGGATTTTAGGCTTCAATCCCAATCTTTTTGGGTTTGAACCATCAGTAACTGAGAAGGAGCCACATTTAAAAAAAAAGTTAAAATTTAATTATTAACACCAAATCCCACATTTCAGGCACTTTTAGCCTCATTCTACTTGGAAATTTAATTTTGTTCCTACAGAAGTGTTCAAAAATTGAGAAGGATTTTAGGCTTCAATCCCAATCCTTTTGGGTTTCAACCATCAGCAACTGAGAAGGAACCACATAAAAAAAAGAAGTGAAAATTAATTATTAACCCCAAATCCCACATTTCAGGCACTTTTAGTCTCATTCTACAAAACAAAATTTAATTTTGTTCCTACAGAAGTGTTCAAAAATTGAGAAGGATTTTAGGCTTCAATCCCAATCTTTTTGGGTTTGAACCATCAGTAACTGAGAAGGAGCCACATTTAAAAAAAAAGTTAAAATTTAATTATTAACACCAAATCCCACATTTCAGGCACTTTTAGCCTCATTCTACTTGGAAATTTAATTTTGTTCCTACAGAAGCGTTCAAAAATTGAGAAGGATTTTAAGCTTCAATCCCAATCTTTTTGGGTTTGAACCATCAGCAACTGAGAAGGAGTCACATTAAAAAAAAAAAGTTAAAATTTTATTATTAACCCTAAATCCCACATTTCAGGCACTTTTAGTCTCATTCTACAAAACAAAATTTAACTTTGTTCCTACAGAAGTGTTCAAAAATTGAGAAGGACTTTAGGCCTCAATCCCAATCCTTTTGGGTTTGAACCATCAGCAATTGAGAAGGACTTTAGGCCAGACCTATAAATTCTTGCAGCAAGGAGAAGTGTCAGGGAATTCTTCTCACACCCAGGAAAAGCTCCAATAAATTTCTGAGGTGAGCTGATTCTCCATCACTGGAATTTTTTAGGAACAGGTTTAAACAGTGCTGCTGATACAGGGTTTTTTTTTTTTTTCCTTTTTATCATTTGCAAATGAACTTTAACATCGGTTTTATGTCCCCTTGCCGTGGTGAGCAACTCCATTTTCCCACTTCTTATTCCACTTCTTGAAGGCTCTACCCAAAAGCTGACACTGTTCTTTAAAGCAAATGTTCAAATTACTTCCTTCACGGGAATTCTTGGATTTTTATTATCTTTTTTAATCAAATCACGACTCATTCCAGATGGTTTGGGCCGTCCTGCTGAATTTGTCCCTCCTACTCAGCAACACAAGGAATTCCATGTTTAGGGGTGTGAGTTGTGCAAAAACAGGGAAAAAATTTGGCTTTTGAGCGAATTTTTCTGCCCTCAGATTGGAAGGAATATTAAATCTCATCTCATTTCAATCCCCCCATGGTGGGCAGGGAACCTTCCACTACCCCAGGCTGCTCCAAGCCCCATCCAACCTGTCCTGGGACACTTCCAGGGATGGGGCAGCTGCTCTGGGCACCCCGTGCCAGGGCTTGCCCACCCTCCCAGGGAGGAATTCCTGCCCAAGATCCCATCCAGCCCTTCCCTCTGGAAGTTTGAAACAATTCCCCCTACTACAACCTCTCTCCATCTTCATTTCTCTTCCTTCGTGTTCTCATTCCAGTTCTCACCCCGATCTCTTCCTTCACCTCCAAATCTGCCTCTGAATTCCTGAGGCAGAAAATCAGAATTTTCACCTTTTTTTTTGAGAAGATTTGCAGTTTTTCTCCCTGCCGAGTTCTCCTGCTGCTCCACAGCCAGGAGAAGGCCCAGGGTGGGGTGAATTGCTGCATAAATCCCAGCCCTTCTCCTCTCTTAACCTCGGCTTAGCTAATGCAGAGGAGCAGCCCAAGCAACCGGGTTCAACCCAGGCCAAGCCCAACTCCATTTGGCAATTAGCTGGGAAGAATTTTGCTGCACATTTGGCCTAAAAATAATTTGTAAATTGACCAGAGCCTCGCACACGGAATGGTTGCAGATATTTCAGGGATTGATTTCGCATGAATAATTCAAGTGGAGCGAGGAGACAAAAGTCTCTCTTAAATATGTGGGGTTTTTGAGATGCATTTCGAAACAGGGAGAGGAACAACTTCATTCTGAGCAGTTTTGGGGTTGGTTCTTCTCAGGATTCAGTGATACCCTTAAATAGGGAAAAAATAGGATCAAATCCTGCTTTTTGTTATGATTTGACTCTCTAGAGTTATGAACCTTTATGGGATCTTTTCTGTTTCTGGGTTTGGGCAAAGATACTTTTGACCTGCAGGATTTTGTGTTTCCTGAATATTCCAGATGTTAATGGGTGTCACTGCCTTTGATGATTTCACTGGTATTAGAAAAGCTAATTTGGAGCAGGACAGACTGGAAGGGGCCGCCATGGAGCAGCCCAAAATAACACCAAAAGGCAGAATCCCAGGGGAAACAGAAAAGTTCTTATAAAATCCTTTTAAAATCCTGTAAAAATCCTTTAAAAATCTTGTAAAAATCCTTTAAAGATCCTTTAAAAATCCTGTAAAAATCCTTTAAAAATTCCTTTGAAAATCCTGTAAAAATCCTTTAAAAATCCTTTGAAAATCCTGTAAAAATCCTGTAAAAAACCTTTAAAAATTATTTTTAAAATCCTGTAAAAATCCTTTAAAATCTTTAAAAATCCTGTTAAAATCCTGTAAAAATCCTTTAAAAATCCTGTAAAAATCCTTTAAAATCTTTAAAAATCCTGTTAAAATCCTGTAAAAATCCTTTAAAAATTCCTTTGAAAATCCTGTAAAAATCCTGTAAAAATCCTTTAAAATTATTTTTAAAATCCTGTAAAAATCTTGTAAAAATCCTTTAAAAATCCTGTAAAAATCCTTTAAAAATTCTTTAAAAATCCTGTAAAAATCCTTTAAAAATCCTTTAAAATCCTGTAAAAATCCTTTAAAATCCTTTAAAAATCCTTTAAAATTATTTTTAAAATCCTGTAAAAATCCTGTAAAAATCCTTTAAAATCTTTAAAAATCCTGTTAAAATCCTGTAAAAATCCTGTAAAAATCCTTTAAAAATTCCTTTGAAAATCCTGTAAAAATCCTTTAAAATCCTGTAAAAATCCTTTAAAATCTTTAAAAATTCCTTTGAAAATCCTGTAAAAATCCTGTAAAAATCCTTTAAAAATTATTTTTAAAATCCTGTAAAAATCCTGTAAAAATCCTTTAAAAACCCTTTAAAAATCCTGGAAAAATCCTTTAAAAGAAAGATCTACTCTGATAGTCCATGGAACAGAAGACTGAATTTCCCACTGATGCAAAATACCACAAAAAACACGCTAAGAACAGCCCTGCTGAGCCTGAGATCAGCTTGATCCCAGGTAGATCAGAGCACCTGAATTCCTTCCCCTGTGCCATTGGGAGGAGATGAAAATCAGGCAAAAATTCAGAGAAGAAGCCACAACTTTCCAGCTGGAATCTTGGAAAGAAGAGACACTCATCACAGCATCAGCTTTTTTTTTTAAATAAAACCAAGACCTTTATTCCATCATTTAGAGTGTTCTGTTCCTCAGAGCATAAAAGCTGAAATTCCTGAGAACGGCACTTGCTGCGAATTTTCTGTCAGATTTTAATGCTCTCCTCCAATACCCAGAGCACAATTACCATTCTGCCTAATGGGTAGTGGGGATCTGTGGTACCCTGCCCCCTCTCTCCCTGCTCTGTAATTCCATGGAAATTCCTCAGGGATGCTCCTGGGAATGAGGATTTTAATTGCTTTGCCTGGGACTGGGAGAGGGGTGGGATGGTGTTACACCCACGAGCTGTGCTGCCCGTTTTCTGTCAAGAGCGTTTGCACTGATTTTTAACTGCAGGGCTTTGATATTTCCTGTTCTTTCCTCAGCCTGATTCAAAGCTCATTCCTGGTTTTTCTGCAGTGATAAATGGTTTTCCATGAAGCAGATGAAAGCTCCAGAGCTCCTGTGTCTACTGCAGGTATCCCTCAGCTGACACAAAAATTAAGATTTTAGGGTGCAACACATCTCTTGGTTTACTCTGAGTTCATTTTAGTCCGTTTTCCCTCTATTTTCCAAATGAGTTTTCAAGGAATTGTTGATGGGATTTGATGACTGGGGATCATCTTGTTCAAACTCCATTTTTTTGGGTAATTCTAGGGCTGGGAACCCACAGGAAATGGAACTTTCTGTGTTTCTGTTCATTGCCTTTCTGTCCTCATTTCACTGGGATTTCTTTGCTCTCCTGCATCAAAACCAGATTGTCCCCAAACTTCTCTGCTTGGGGCTGAGCCATCCCATCTCTCTCAGCCTGGAATATCATGGAATGATGGAATGTCCTGAGCTGTAGGGATCCACAAGGATCATCCAGTCCCACCCTGTCCCTGCCCAGAGCCCCCAGCAATCCCAGCCTGGGCATCCCTGGCAGCGCTGCCCAAAGGCTCCTGGAGCTGTGGCAGCCTCGGGGCCGTGCCCATTCCCTGGGCAGCCTGGGCAGTGCCCAGCACCCTCTGGGGAAAGAAGAACCTTGCCCTAAAATCCAACCTCAATCCCTCCTGGCACAGCTCCAGCTGCTCCCTGGTGCTGTCCCTGTGCCAGGAGCAGAGATCCCAGCTGGCCCTTGGGATGTTGGGATTGTCCCAGCTCAGGTTGGTGGCTGTGCTGGGTTCAGGGATGTTCTCTGTGTCCCAGGAATTGGGGTGCTCCTGCTCTGCCAGGCTGGGAGTAGCACCGGGAGAAAACCCCAAAATGGGAATTTCTGCTTCCCCATTGTCCTGCACGCTCAGCTTGGAGCTGGTTCAGAGGATCACAGGATCCTGGAATATCCTGAGTGGGAATAAACCCACAGGGATGATCCAGTCCCACCCTGTCCCTGCCCAGAGCCCCCAGCAATCCCAGCCTGGGCATCCCTGGCAGCGCTGCCCAAAGGCTCCTGGAGCTGTGGCAGCCTCGGGGCCGTGCCCATTCCCTGGGCAGCCTGGGCAGTGCCCAGCACCCTCTGGGGAAAGAAAAACCTTTCCCTAAAATCCAACCTCAATCCCTCCTGGCACAGCTCCAGCTGCTCCCTGGGTGCTGTCAGGTCACAGGAGCAGAGATCGGAGCTGTTCCTCTTTCAGTGTCCCATTAAGAAGAGGCTGGGATGTCTTGGAGGCATTGGAGTGACAATTCCTCACCCTGCCAGCAAAGGCAGGATTTTTATCACCAGAAATCTCACTCAAATCTGCCTTCTGGTGATTTTAGTGCTCTAAAAATCACATTGAAATCATCATAACTGCTGCAGATTTGACTCAGTTTGCTCTTTTCTCCAGGTTGAATAAAACTTCCAACATTTTCCATTTCCTTCATTTCTCGTTCCTCTTGATCAGGGCCAAGCTCTCATCCCAACACCAGGTCAAGGATCTAATGCTGAAAGTTTGATTTCCAGAAACAGACTTACCAAATTATGAATTCTGACTTTGAATTCCACTGAATTCTGACTGTCAGCTGTTAAATTTAAGAAAACTTTATCCACAAAATTGATAGGAAATCTGAGTGTTTTCTCAGAGTAAAACCTTTACCCAGCTGTTCCATCCTCTGCAGACCAAACTGAGTCTGACCTCAGGGTAGAACTTTGTTTTGGGGCAGTTTTTCAAGGTTTTAACGTTTTGAGTGCATTTTGAGTTCATACTGAAATGAAAATAAAATTTTTGGAGCATGTTTAGAAAACCAGAATATGTCAAAATATCCCTACAGAGCCAGGTCTTTGTATTTCCTGCTGTGCAAAGCTACTTATTTTCCATGTAATCCTGGGAAATGGATATTTCTGTGTTGGAGTTTGAGCAATTTTTCATCCCATGTAGTTCTGAAAAAGATGAAGCCAAGTCTTGAATGAGTTTAGAGATGGTTTGGGTTGGAAGGGACATTAAAACCCACCCAGTGCCACCCCTGCCATGGCAGGGACACCTCCCACTGTCCCAGGCTGCTCCAAGCCCCAATGTCCAACCTGGCCTGGGACACTGCCAGGGATCCAGGGGCAGCCACAGCAAATCTGGGAATTTTATTCCAGCCTCTCCCCACCCTGCCAGGGAACAATTCCTGCCCAAGATCCCATCTAACTGGATGGAAAAATAATCAGCACTGGAGAAAAATCAAAATTTAATATCCTCTCACAGTTCTCAGTGGCCTCAGGGTCTGATCCTGTCTTTAATTTTCGTCATTTTGAATAAATCTCCCACTGAACTCCATAAAAACTTTGGAATTAAACTCTGTGCTCAATGTGGCACCAGCAGAAAAGATATCCAAATATTCCTTTAGTTTATGTGGGCAGAACGAGAGGAAATCATTGCTTCATTTTTATTAATCACTGATAGCCATTATCATTAATATTGAAAAATATTGGTTTTCCATGGGTTTTGGGTTTGTTTTTATTTTTGGTTGTTTTGGTTGGAATTTTTTTTTAAGATACAGGAAGGATTCTGGTGTTGTTCAAACCTCTAAATATTGAGTTTACCTCAATATTTAAAATATATAAATATATTAAAAAATGTTAAAATCCACATGAAATAAAATCTTCTGTGTTAAATCTTGAACATTAAAACAACAACAACCATTATTAATATTGAACAATAAATATGAATAAGTGTATTTTTTTAGAAATTATCTCTGGCCTTTGGACAAAACCTTCCTTTCCCTCTTTTCCCTCACGGATTTGGGGAGGAACAGGAGAATCCTGCATTTCTCACTGCTGGGATTCCCAAAATTCCTCCCCCTGTCTGGGGCCAGCTCGGAATCAATCCAGGCCCTCCCCATTCCCCATTCCCTGCCTTTGGAGCGCTCAACATTTCACCGGGACCTTGTAGCAATTAGTGCTGCTCGTGTGATGCAGACGCTGTGTTGACTGAGCCAATTAAGAGATCAATTAGTGCAGAGAGAGAGGGAGAGGGAGAGAGGAGCTCTGGGGTGACTTTGGATTTCAACCCTGGCTGCTCGCAGAGGGAAAATCAGTTCTGTGCTGATTTTTATTTTTATTTTTTTTCCAGCAGCTCTCCAGAATCGGAGTCACGGATTAATTTGGGTTGGGGATCTCCAAGATCAAGGCCAATCTTGGATCAATCCATTAAAAAATGGATTTCTTCCCCCAAGGATGATGATTTGATGGCACTAAATAGGGATTTTTCGGAATTGGAATTGCCAGCAAGCTCCAATGTCTGGGTTTCTTTTTGCGTGCTAAAATTGGAATAAAATTCGCATTAAATCAAAGATTACAACAAAATCTTTAATGAGCCAAACACATCCCTATTTTCACCAAATCCAAGTCACTTTTCAATGGGAATGGAGCTGAAATTCTTCATTAAATAATTATTGTTTGCCTGTTATTTCCTGGCCAGAAGGTTCTGGATGAAAATACCAAGTGGACGTAATTCCATTGGCTTGGTTTGGTTTCCTAAGCCATTTTTTTGGGAAAACTCCTGTGCTCTGCTGGAGCTGAGTCACTGCAGCAGTTTCAGGAGGAACTTGGAATTCCTGGAAGTGGAGAGGCCAGCAGAGGTGAAACTCATAAGAAAGTCTCAGGAAATGATAAATTTCAGGAACACCATTCCTGCTTCCTTTGAGGAACAGCGTTTGGGGAGCTCTGGGTCACCAGAAGGGCTTGAAAATAATTGATGGAGGTCCTGACCGAGCAAAACCAAATTAAAAAAAGAGTGGAAATTAACTATTAACCCTAAATCCCACATTTCAGGCGCTTTTAGTCTTGTTCTGCTTGGAAATTTAATTTTGTTCCTACAAAAGTGTTCAAAAATTGAGAAAAGAAATATTTTTTAGTCCATCTCTGTCTTTACATCACAAATTAACTGGGGTTTGGTTTTGTTTCTTTGGTTGGTTGGTTTTGGGTTTGGTTTTTGTCGGTTTAAATGAATTTTATTGTTTTAATGCTCAAGATTTAAGAGATTACCACAAGAATTTATTTCTACTTGGATTTTAAAAGGGTCAGGCACAGCAAACTCGATGTTTGAACAACACCAGAATCCTTCCTGTATCTTAAAAAAAAATCCAAACCAAGCAACGAAAGGCAAAAACAACCCCAAAACCTGTGGAAAACAAGTCTTTTTCAATATTAATAATAAAATAAAATATTAATAATAAAAGCTATCAGAGATTAATAAAAATGGAGCAACGATTTCCTCTCGTTCTGCCCACATGAACTAAAGGAATATTTGGATATCATTTCTGCTGGTGCCACATTGAGCACAGAGTTTAATTCCAGGGTTTTTATGGAGTTCAGTGGGAGATTTATTCAAAATGAGGAAAATTAAGGACAGGATCAGCCTCTGATTGAGGCCTCTGAGAATTGTGAGTGGACAATAAAATGTTAATTTTTTTCTCCAGTGATGGGAACACCAGTTTAGGCCACACGGATCAGGCTCACTCTTGTTTAGGTGGGGATGTTGGAAAAATAATTTGTCTGAGCATCCAATCCCCAAATTTAAATATCTGGGTTGGATCTTTCCACTCTGATTCCATTTTAAGCCACCACGAGGTTTGCTAAAAATATGGAATGCAAGCCTGGAGCACTGGACTGCTGATCCTTTCCCACCTTAAATTGGGATTTGTTCCATAACTTTATTAAAATTCAGTTCTTTGCCCAATTTTAGGTAATTCCGAGGAGTTGTTTGGAAAATAAATTGGTTATTGAGGCTGTTGGGGGTGCTCACCTGGAGAGGAGAAGCTCCAGGGAGAGCTCAGAGCCCCTGGCAGGGCCTGAAGGGGCTCCAGGAGAGCTGGAGAGGGACTGGGGACAAGGGAGGGAGGGACAGGACGCAGGGAATGGCTTCAAAGTAGGATTTGATGGGATCTTGGGAATCAGGAATTGTTCCCTGGCAGGGTGAGGAGGGGCTGGAATTTCCAGAGAATTTGTGGCTGCTGGGATTGTTCAGCCTGGCCAGGAGAAGCTTTGGGCTGAGCTCAGGGTGGCCTTGCAGGGCCTGAAGGAGCTGCAGGAACCCTGGAGAGAGACAATTCCCAAGGGCTGCAGGGACAGCACACAGGGAATGGCTTCAAACTGAAAAATGACAAGTTTGGGTGGGAAAAAATCCTTCCCTGTGAGGGTGGGGAGAGGCTGGGCTGGAATTCCCAGAGCAGCTGTGGCTGCCCCTGGATCCCTGGCAGTGTCCCAGGCCAGGTTGGACATTGGGGCTTGGAGCAGCCTGGGACAGTGGGAGGTGTCCCTGCCCATGGCAGGGGTGGGATGAGATGATCTTCAATATCCCTCCCATCCCAAACTATTCCTGAATTCCATGATTTTATCTCCTATGGTGTGAAATCAGTGTCCCAGGAGCTGAAATGCCAATCTCTGTGCAGTGGGGTTGATCCATCTCCCTCTGGATTTGGCATTTCTGCGTGGAATGTTTCACTCTCTGTCACAAAGAAATTCAGTAAAATAAATAAAATTCCCAGCCTTTCATGTCCCAGGGAATTTTAAGATCACAAATCCCAGCTTTGGGAACACATGTTTGGCTTGCCAATGAAAGCAGCCGCTGGAAAAACAAACCAACCCTTCCAGGACACAATTCTCAGCTTTTCTTGCCCTATCACAGACCAGAGAACAGCCAGGAGGCATTTCTGAGTGACCCTGGAGTCATTTTCACCCTGGTACAGTTGTTGGCCTCAAAAAAGCCGGGAATAGGATCGGGAACACGGGCTCAGGAGTTTTCACACCAATAGGTGGCAGGCAGAGCTCAGGCGTGTCGGGAATCTCCAACTCCAGCGTGTTCCAGGGTGGGGTGAGGGGGTTGGGTACAGCTGGAGCTGGGCAAACCCCGGGAGGTTCAGGGTGATGGCAGCACCCCCCAAATCCCACCTTCCTTCAGGGAATTCTGATGGATTGGGAGGCAGAGGGAGCAAGGATGGGAATAGTTGGGGTTTAACAGCTCCAGGGAACTGGAATGTTTGGTTGTTTGAAGGTGTCGGCCTGGGCTGTTTGAAAACCAAACTGGTCAAACATCTCCTGCTCAGGTCACCCTGGTAGGGCAGGAAAACTGGAGCAGTCGGCGGCCACCTGTGTCAGTCACAGAATTCCAGAATTATCAAGGCTGGGAGAGCCCCTCAGGGTCACCCAGGGCCACCCCAGCAGCACCAGCAGCACCCCAAACCCTGTCCCCAAGGGCCACCTCCAGCCTCCTCCTGAGCACTGCCACAGACAGGGACTGCAAACCTCCCTGGGCAGCTCAGCCCAAGGCCTGAGCGCTCTGCCAGGGAAATTTCCTTTCCCAATCTCCACCCTGAGCCTCCCCTGGTGCCATTTGAGGCCGTTTCCTCTCCTCCTTTCCCTTGGGATATGGAAGAAGCCCCCCTGAATCAGAATGATATTAATTAAAATAAACCACAGAGCAACATGCAAATATCTATCTTTATTTTAACAAAGAACGATAAAAGTGAGGACACAAATCAAACACATCAATAATAACTGCTCTCAGCCCATGGCAGCACCATCACATTCCCAAAGCTCCACGGCTTCACTCCCTGGGGTGAAAGGAAGGCCTGGAGGCCTCAAACCCGGTGCTCAGAGCAGCCCCTGCAAATCTGAGTGGGCAGAATCCCAGGATCACAGGATCATGGAATCATCAGGGTGGGAAGGGACCTCAGGATCACCCAGGGCCACCCCAGTGCCACCAGCAGAACCCCAAACCCTGTCCCCAAGGGCCACCTCCAGCCTCCTCCTGAGCACTGCCACAGACAGGGACTGCAAACCTCCCTGGGCAGCTCAGCCCAAGGCCTGAGCGCTCTGCCAGGGAAATTTCCTTTCCCAATCTCCACCCTGAGCCTCCCCTGGTGCCATTTGAGGCCGTTTCATCTCATTTTTTTCCCTGCCCCTCCTGTCAGGGACTTGTGCAGAGCCACAAGGTCCCTCCTGAGCCTCCTTTTTTCCCCCAAACCACCCCAAATCTCTCAGCTGTTCATCCCAGGATTTGTTTTCCACCCCCTTTCCCATCTCCATTCCCATCTCTAGACACACTCCAGCCCCTCAATGTCCTTTTTGAAGTATTCCCACAATATAAAAATACCAAAAAAACTCATCCCAAAACAAATTTTAAAAAAGGCAGTGGAAAGTAACTATAAACTTAAAATTTTCTTGTTCAAAACTCCCCAATTTCACTCAAAATTCATTATTCTGAAGGAATACAGCATTTATTGACTCTTTCCCAGTCCTTCCTTCCCAGATCTCTCCTGTGAACACAACTTTAAGGCAGGACTGAGCAAATGTCCTGACCACAACGGGAGCACAGCTTTAGGCAGGGCCAAATCAGGGTGAAGTGGAAATTAAGAAAAATCCCACGTGTTTTTCCAGCCAATTAAAGCACCAGGGAAAGTTTGTTTATTAATTAAACCTTTCCCAGACATTGAGAAAAAAAAAGTGGGATGATTTTAGGGTTTTAGTGCCTTTTTAAGGATATTTTTGCTGTTGTGTTAAGTGATTTAAATAAATTGTTTTCCCAGGGACCTGGGAAGTGACAAGTTTTATATTATCATGGTCTCACAGAAAGGCTGGGAATTATTATCCCTTTACTGCAGGGATGGGAGCATGGAGAAATAAATGGAGAGAAATAAATGGAGAAATAAATGAAGAAATAAATGGAGAAATAAATGAAGAGAAATAAATGGAGAAATAAATGAAGAGAAATAAATGGAGAAATAAATGAAGAGCTGAAGGACACCCAGCAAGCCTGGAAATGTTCGGGTGAAGAAAACAAATTTTATTTCCTACCAGGTCCTGAACGCAATAAATGTCTCCACAAAGCCCAGATGAATCAATCATGGAATTCAGGGATGCTTTGGGATGGGAGGGACATTAAAAATCATCTCATTTCACTCCTGATCATCTCACACCTCCCACTGTCCCAGGCTGCTCCAAGCCCCAATGTCCAACCTGGCCTTGGGCACTGCCAGGGATCCAGGGGCAGCCACAGCTGCTCTGGAATTTCATTCCAGGGCCTTTCAACCCTCCCAGGGAACAATTCCTGCCTGAAATCCCATCCAGCCATGCCCTCTTTTCCTGTCCCTTCAATTCCTGATGAAAACTCCATTTCCATGCTCCCTGTAGCCCCTTCAGATTCTGGAATTTTCTATGAGGTCTCCACACAACCTCCTCTTCTCCAGGCTGAACATTCCCAACTTTCCCATCCTGTCTCCATAGGTGCTCCAGTCTCCTAAGGAGCTTTGTGGCCTCCTCTGAACTTTTCCCAACATTTCCTTCTCGTGTGTCCTTCTCATGTTGGGGACACCGGAGCACTCCAGGTGGGATCTCAGAAGTTTTTAGGTTTTGCAGAGCATAAAATCCAGCCCAAAGTAGGTTGAAAACCAAATATTGTGCAATTCTCAGCATTTCCCTGTGCAGAGGGAAGAGTTGAGAAGCACATGGAAAAACCAGGAGGATTGAGATCCCTTGGGTGTTTATTTGGGACTGGTGGGGAGTCAGGAAATGCTTGGAAAGAGGAACCTGTGAGTGGTTTGAGCTGGGGATTGGGATGGTTTTATGTCTCCTTTATTGCTTAAACCCAAAGCAGGCACAGCCAGTGACTGTCACTCAGTGGAAAAAAATATTCCTGGGTGGATTGAATACCTCTTTTTTTCTCTGGTGACCTGACAGCACCCAGGGAGCAGCTGGAGCTGGGCCAGGAGGGATTGAGGTTGGATTTTAGGGCAAGGTTCTTCTTTCCCCAGAGGGTGCTGGGCACTGCCCAGGCTGCCCAGGGAATGGGCACGGCCCCGAGGCTGCCACAGCTCCAGGAGCCTTTGGGCAGCGCTGCCAGGGATGCCCAGGCTGGGATTGCTGGGGGCTCTGGGCAGCTTGGCCCTGATCAAGAGGAATGAGAAACAAAAGAAATGGAAAATGTTGGAAGTTTTATTCAACCGGGATGAAAGAGCAAACTGCGTCAAATCTGCAGCAGTTATGATGATTTCAATGTGAGTTTTAGAGCACTAACATCACCAGAAGTCAGATCTGAGTGAGATTTCTGGTGATAAAAATCCTGCCTTTGCTGGTGGGGGAAACTCAGAGGGTGAGGAATTTTCAGTCCAAATCATCCCAGCCTCTTCTTAATGGGACACTGAAAGAGGAACAGCTCCGATCTCTGCTCCTGTGACCTGACAGCACCCAGGGAGCAGCTGGAGCTGGGCCAGGAGGGATTGAGGTTGGATTTTAGGGAAAGGTTCTTCTTTCCCCAGAGGGTGCTGGGCACTGCCCAGGCTGCCCAGGGAATGGGCACGGCCCCGAGGCTGCCACAGCTCCAGGAGCCTTTGGGCAGCGCTGCCAGGGATGCCCAGGCTGGGATTGCTGGGGGCTCTGGGCAGTCTTGGATGATCCCTGTGGATCCCTTCCAGCTCAGGATATTCTGTGATTGTATAGAAATTCAAAATATGTCCGTGTGTCCAAAATTGGAAAAAAAAAACCCTGTGTAAATCCTGTGCAAAATTCAGTTGAATCCATTCCCAGCATTAGAAAAGTTGAAGCTGTGGCTGCCCCTGGATCCCTGGCAGTGTCCCAGGCCAGGTTGGACATTGGGGCTTGGAGCAGCCTGGGACAGTGGGAGGTGTCCCTGCCATGGCAGGGGTGGCACTGGGTGGGATTTGAGGTCCCTCCCAACTCAAACCCTTCCATGATCCCATGCAAAGTCCAATGTTCAAACAATTTGAATTTCCAAACTGCCTTTATCCTACATTTTCAAAATTTAAAAATGATCCTGAACTGGGAAAGAAATATTTGCCCTAAGTTGGGGCAAGTCTTGGTGCAGATCTTTTCAAATCTCTACAAGTTTTATAAAAATTTTGTGGAAATGCCAGTTCTCCCCTCTGAGCCATTCCCAAATGCAAATTCCTGCGTGTGGAGCTTTCTCCGGCTGGAAAAATGTCTCAGGGAGTTGGTGCAACCCTCTCTTTGTGCCTGAAACGAAATAAAAACCTCGTCCTTATGTAATTCCAAACATGTTCCATCAGGCAGGTGAACGCAGGGCTGAGAGTTCAGCAGCAGTTTACCTTTGGAGGGGGAGGAACAATTCCTGGGGATAAATCCCGCTGAAAGACGCCTCCAATTATGGCTGAGCCTTCCTCCAAGAGCCCGGGCTGGGAGAAGCCCAAAATTTCCTCGTGTCATTTCCTCAAAAAAAACCATCCTCAGGAGTTTGGATGTGAGCGTGGAGCAGGGAATTGGGAATGGGAGCTCCTGGGGTCGCCCTGAGCTGCGGGAGGTGATTCCAGACACTTTTCATCACCCTGGCTCGGAGTCTCCCTCAGTCCTGGGCACGGAGCCGAGACAGAGCCGGGTTTCAGCCTGAGCCAGACTTAATGCTCCATTACCCTGCCCACCTCTGCACAGGAGAGAACAGCTTGAACATGAGGATTTAGCATTTTAAGCCCTCATAAATTATCCAGGGGCTGGAGCGTGGAAATAATTCCCGATGTGTGGCCTTGTCCCCATCCCCTGCCCCGCGAGGTGGGTGGGACACCAGGAATTTCCTCCTCGGCCTTGCCCTGTCCTCATTCAGAGCCTTTGAAGTGGGTTCAGGACAGGTTTTTTGGTTTTTTTTTTCCTCAGTTTATTCACTGCTGATGTGGGTTTCCCATGGGATTTTCCTGGGGTTGTTACCTGACGGTGACATCCAAAAACCTGCTGGGTGTAAAAATCCCGAGCCTCCAGATGAAAAAGGCTCCACAGGAAAATCCTGAGGATGGGAGGGAATATTTCTCCACTCAGAGAAGGCACAAATTCCACTGAAACAAAACCATTCCTGGGAATGCCAAGGGGTAATAAACACATTCTTTCCTAGGAGAAAGGGAAGGGCAAAGGAGCAGGTCTGGAGTTTGGAGCTGCTGCCAAGCAAACACCCACACGGAGCAGGGAGAGGCTGGGCTGCCACGGGCCACCCTCCAGTTCAAAGCCAATTCCTGCATCCCTGCAGGACCACATTCCCTGCTCTGCATCCCTGCACGACCGCATTCCCTGCCCCATCCAGAGCCACCGGCAAGGGATGACACCACATTCCCTGCTCTGCCTCAAAAGCGTCCTCAGGAGTTTTGTGACTCAGCTCCTTCCTCCCTCTCCTTTCGGGATAAGGAGCTTGTCAGGAGCACCTCACCTCTGGATTCCCTTCTGGGAAAACAAAAGGGAGGTGTCACCAATTTTTTCCTTCGCTTAACACGCTTCTCCTCCAGTCACACACGCCTCTGTTCCACTGCCTGGAGGTTTTCCCATGCTCAGGGAAGCCAATGGAGTGAAATTCCAAGTTGGAGAGCACTGGTAAAAATGGCATCGTGCTCAGCTGTGGAGCCAGAGGGCTTTTGGCTGCTCCTGAGGTTTTATCTGGGTCTGGAAAAGTTCACAGTGGCAGGAGGAAAAAAAAGGGAAAAATAAAGTGTGGGGTTCAGGGAAGGGATTGGGATCAGGACAGGGATTGGGATTGTGCCCCTGTGCCCCCTCAGGTGGGACCCCACCTGCAGAGCTGCCCCAGCCCTGGGGCCCAGCACAGGGAGGACGTGGAGCTGCTGCAGAGAGCCCAGAGGAGGCCCCAGGATGAGCAGAGGGCTGGAGCAGCTCTGCTGGGAGGAAAGGCTGGCACAGCTGGGATTGTTCAGCCTGGCCAGGAGAAGCTTTGGGCTGAGCTCAGGGTGGCCTTGCAGGGCCTGAAGGAGCTGCAGGAACCCTGGAGAGAGACAATTCCCAAGGGCTGCAGGGACAGCACCCAGGGAATGGCTTCAGACTGAAAAATGCCAAGTTTGGGTGGGATGTTGGGAAAAAATCCTTCCCTGTGAGGGTGGGGAGGGGCTGGGCTGGAATTCCCAGATCAGCTGTGGCTGCCCCTGGATCCCTGGCAGTGTCCCAGGCCAGGTTGGACATTGGGGCTTGGAGCAGCCTGGGACAGTGGGAGGTGTCCCTGACATGGCAGGGTTGTAACAAGATCATCTCTAATATCCCTTCAATCCCAATCCAATCTGGAATTCCATGATGGGCAGACTTGTGAGGATGAGGAGAAATCAGGGATGAAGCCATCCCGCAGCAGGAGGCACAGGGAACACTGAATGCTCAGGGGGATGGAAGAAAAGATGCAGGAAAAAAACAACTTTAAAAGGTGTGGGATGATCAGAAGTGGTGGAATTCCAGAGTGGGAAAAGCAAAACTTTGGGGAAGGACAACCAGGCTGGATGGTTGGCATGACCACACAGAACACAGCCTGAATTTCTCACTCCTTTGGGATTTTTGTCCCTGACCATTTAATTCAGAGAGATCCCAACTCTGCACACTTGACACTTTGTTAGGCAGCCTCCAGCAGTGCTCAGGGAACGTTTTGGATGCCAGGATTTCTCATTCCTTTGGGAAAGAGGGATCACCAACAGCTCTAACAAGTGCCCTGGCTATCCCTGTGAGAGCTGACTCCATCAGGAATGGGAGGAAATAACCTTCTCCGCATGGAACACGCTGCCTTGTAGAGAGAAAAGATTTCATTAAAACCAGGCCCACCAGAGCTTGCTTGAACAATTTTATAGCCCCTCAAATGTAAAACATATTTAACAGCGGCCCTTTCGCAGCGTTATAAGCTTATTTATTAGTCTGTGCGTGTTCATAAATCCTCCTTCAATCCTCCTTTCTGTTTTTCCAAATTAACACGTTTTCGAGGAAGGAGATTACAAGAGAGATGATGAAGTGCCAGATTTGATCTCCCAGATCTTTTGTGCTCCTAAAGGAAAAAAAAAATCATTAAAAACAAGGAATGAACGAGGCAAACACCACAGAGCTTTGCTGCTGGTGCTGATCAGGGTGAGAAAGCTGCCTTGCTCCTACTCCTGTCCTCAACCCGTTTTGGGCCAATATCCCAATATTCCAGTGTTCCAATATTCCAATATTCCAGTGTTCTAATATTCCAATATTTTAATGTTCCAATATTCAAATATTTCAGTGTTCCAATATTTCTGTATTCCAGTGTTCCAATATTCCAATATTCCAGTGTTCCAATATTCCTGTGTTCCAATGTTCCAGTATTCCAATATTCCAGTGTTCCAATATCCCAATATTCCAGTGTTCTAATATTCCAATATTTTAATGTTCCAATATTCAAATATTTCAGTGTTCCAATATTTCTGTATTCCAGTGTTCCAATATTCCAGTGTTCCAATATCCCAGTATTCCAGTGTTCTAATATTCCAATATTTTAATGTTCCAATATTCAAATATTTCAGTGTTCCAATATTTCTGTATTCCAGTGTTCCAATATTCCAATATTTCAGTGTTCCACTATTCCAATATTCCTGTGTTCCACTATTCCAATATTCCAGTGTTCCAATATCCCAGTATTCCAGTGTTCCAATATTCCAATATTCCAATATTCCAGTGTTCCAGTGTTCCAATATTCCAATATTCCAGTGTTCCAATATTCCAACTCATTCTGCACAATGTCTTGGTTTGGACAGACAGGTGTCTGCCAGGGAAAGCTGGAGCTGGTTTTCCTAATGTCCAGTCCAACCTTGCCCCACCTCAGTTTAAAACCATTCCCACTGCCCTGCCATTCCCTGTCCTATAAAAATCCCTCTCCCTCCTTTTCCTAAATCCCTGGAAGGGCTCTAAGGTGTCCCCAGAGCCTTCTCTCCCTCGGGTGAACTTAAACATTTACCTTTTTACCTGCTTTTTAAAATATTTCTTTTTAAAATACACTGCCTGAAAGGGAGAAATTTTGGGAAAATCTGCTGATTTAGTGGGAACAAGTGAAACATCAAGAAATGTTGGTTGTTCCTTCTTTAACGGTGCAAATCCCCCAATGAACCCAAAAATTATCAGCAGATTTTGAGATGTTTGCAATGGAGAATTGATCAATCTGGTCACTGATTAACGTTGTTTTCACCCTTAAATAATCAAGGCTGTAAACCAAAGCAGAACAAAACAAAATAAAACAAAACAAAAGCCTCTCTAAACCAAACCCACACCCCCACCAAGCTTAATTAGAGCCACATTCCCCCAATTCGCAGCTGAACGTTTTTGAAATGGGGCTGCAGCTCCTTCCAATTATGCAGAGCAATTAGAGAAGCTCATCAAGACATTCTGAGGTCTCATTAGGGAGAGTGTTGGTTGCTGCAGACATCTTCAGAGATTTCAGCGGTGTCTGGGGCTCGTCTCCCCCTCCCAGCCGCGTTCCCACTCTTTGGGAAGAGTTAGACCGTGACTCCCTGCTCCTTAAACACTGCTCAATGCTCTCAATTTGTATTAAATATTATTCGTTTATATTGGGTGATTTAAAAAAAAATCTGATTTTTTTTTGTGCTGTCAGAGGCTTGAAATACAAAAAAAAAAAAAAAGACAAAAATCCCCCCAAACTCCACTGAATTTAGCTGGTTTTTTAGCTTTAATAATTCAGCTTTCTCAGGGAGGTAAATATGATTTCAAAGACAAAATTGTTGGGTATTTCCTTATGGGAAAACAGTTAACAGCCTGTGCCTGAATGGTGAGAAATATAAATTTATAAATGGCAATTTGGGTGAAGAAAGAGCTGAAATAAAAAAAAAAATATATTTTCTTAGGAAAATATGATTTATTTTACAGGAGATTTTGAACTGGATGAGAAGGAACCTTCTGCTTGTGGAAAACAATGCTGGGGATCAAAGATAAAATAACAAACTTTGCTTAAGAAGTTGTTTTTTAAGGATAATTCATTGTATTTCTCTTTATTTGTGTTGGTCCATCCATCCCTTGCTGTTGTTTGGGCTCTGGTTTTGTTTTTTTGCTGCTCTCACTGTCATGGAAAATGTTGCCCAAAGCCAGACAGCCAAGAGATAAGAGCAGAGCTTTTCCGGGATATTTCGGTTCATTTTGGAATGCTGCACTGAAGTTTAGGGAGAAAATTTATGGCAGAGGCCAAATAAATTATTTCAGGGAGAGCTGATTTCTAACTTCAGGAGGCAGAGGGATGGAGGAGTAATTCCAGAGGGTAAACAGGACATTCCAGCTGGCATGGGTGGCATTCCTCAGGAGCTCCACCTTGCATGGTCCCCAGCGATTCTGGCACTCATGGTGGTGCAAGAAAATCAAGCTCAGAAACGTCTTTGTCATTGCTGTCACTTTAATCCACTCCCAGGGTGCTCTCAGCTGGTTATTCCCAAACTGGGATGTTGGGGAAGATGAATCAGGAAAGCTTTATAAATGTGACTGCTTAGACTTAGAGAATATGAAACCTATGAGTGAAATAGAATTGAAATCGAGTTTTGATGTCTAAGATGCCGAGCTTTATTCACTGAACAACTGGAAAACAATGGTATGGCCAGCTGAAGGTTAAACAATTAAATTAATTGATTAAATAATTAAATTAATTGATTAAACAATGCCCTTCTCCTTACCAAGAGCCCAAGGGTCAGAGCAGACCCTGCTGGCTGGGCAGGAGGGGTCCCAAGAGTCGTTTTTAGGGTTTAAAATATAACACAGGATGGTAATGTAGTGATTCTTACAGGCTGTGTGTAAATGCTGTAGGATTTGTGTCTTGTGCTCAATTGGTTGGTGTAAATCAGAATATTCAGCATAGAAGATTTAATGGATTGTAACGGGAACTTCACTCTTTTTGTTCTCTCACTCTCTTCTTCTTCTCTTGCTCCTCTTCCTCTTCACTCTCTTGGACCTGCTCTGAGCTGTGGCTGGCAGTTTGTAGCACACCCACGCCCTGTGCAATGAACTGCACACTCCAAACCCAGCCCTGACTCCAGAGATCTCTCATCTCTGTTTGTCCCATCACCATCCCGTCCAACCTCATGCCCACACTGGGATTTATAAAATAGCAGCAGCAGGAATATTTAGAGTTTTTTGGGAAAATCACAGGCCTGAATTTTGCCTTCAGAGGTTCACAGGATGGTTTAGGATGGAAGGGACACTAAAGCTCATCTCATCCTACCCCTGCTGTGAGCAGGGACACCTCCCACTGTCCCAGGCTGCTCCAACCCCAATGTCCAACCTGGCCTTGGACACTGCCAGGGATCCAGGGGCAGCCACAGCTGCTCTGGGCACCCTGGGCCAGGGCCTGTGGGGGAAATAGTAAAGGTAAGAAGACTTTTGTCAGAACCCAGGACATCCCCCTGGCTGCCCTGGGTGATCCAGGACCCTGGCAAGGGGTCCAGAGACAAACCACGAGAGTTTGATTAGAACAGTATTAATTCATCACTGGGTGTAAATGTAAAATTTTGGAGTTTAATGAGGGTTCAAGAAGGCAAGATGGAGGAATCTGGGTGTGCCCCTGTCCTTCTGCTTCTTCTTCTTCTTGCCCTCCATCTTCTGCTGTGGTTATGGCACTTTTGGATTAGTTTAGCACAGCAGTGCAGTGTCTAACACAGGTGATGGGTGTTGGTATCTCACTATAAACACAGATCACAGAATATCTGGGATAAAAAATTACGACCGCCCTCGGGGTGGGCAGTCAAAAATGATCCAGCACTGCAGCCAGCACCCAAGTGAGAATAAAATGTACCAGATAAAAAACAATAAACAACCTTGAGAACCTTCATGGACACATCCCAACTCTCTCTTCTGGCACCGGGGCTTGGGAGAAGGACTTTTAGACAACATTCTCGGGGGTTACCAGCCCAAAAACCAAAAGACTTTCAGAAGCAGTGAAAGCCTCAGAAACAGAACGAGCAGAGAACTTTGAGCTACCTGGAGCTGCAAAGCCTGAAAGAAGAGAAGATACAACAGCACAGCAAGCAAGGACATGAAACGATGGTTTGAGTTTTTAGGCTTGGCTAAGATAGACCTTAGGAAGAATATCCCTAGCAAGACAGCAGAAATATTTTAAGCTTAATAACGGTGTGTTGTGTATTGTTAATTGAAAACACACAAGCAAGCGTTGTTTGAAGCAGGTGTGCGTGTGCTTTTAGTGATTGGCCAGAACAATTGTTTGTAAGCTTTGACAACGTGCCATTGGCTGGGGAGTTTTTGAAATGCCCTGGAACAAAGAGATCTTTGGCTGCCCGTGGTAGATGAGAGCAGGAACCATCTCCTGTATCTCGTCCTGTAGCCAAGACTGGTGCCTGAAAAAAGCTCCTGATGTGTCCTGTCCCATTTGTGAATGGGACAACACAGGGAACAACTCCTGATTCCCAACATCCCACCCAAACTTGTCATTTTTCAGTTTGAAGCCATTCCCTGGGTGCTGTCCCTGCAGCCCTTGGGAATTGTCTCTCTCCAGGGTTCCTGCAGCTCCTTCAGGCCCTGCAAGGCCACCCTGAGCTCAGCCCAAAGCTTCTCCTGGCCAGGCTGAACAATCCCAGCTGTGCCAGCCTTTCCTCCCAGCAGAGCTGCTCCAGCCCTCTGCTCATCCTGGGGCCTCCTCTGGGCTCTCTGCAGCAGCTCCACGTCCTCCCTGTGCTGGGCCCCAGGGCTGGGGCAGCTCTGCAGGTGGGGTCCCACCTGAGGGGACACAGGGACACAATCCCAATCCCTTTCCTGATCCCAATCCCTTTCCTGATGGCCACGGGGGGCTCTGGGCTGGGGCAGGTCCAGCTCTCACCACCAGAACCCCCCCGGGGCTGCTCCATCAGCTCATCCCCAGCTGGATCCATCCCAGGGGGATCCAGGTTGGTTTCCTGGCCAGCAGGACAAGGCTTTGGGCCTGAGAGAGGCCTTTGACCTGCTCTGCTCTTCCTGCAGACCCCGAGATTCCCTAAAGGTGATGGAGGTTTCTCCATGCAGGTGCTTGCCCAGTCCCAAGAAGGGAAAGGTGTTCCTATAATTCCCTGAGATGCTCCTGCATTTCTGACCATGCCAAGAACCTTTGGATGCCTTCCCACAGAGCTCTGGATGCAGAAATGGAAAGAGAGGATAAAAAATAAAATCTGGAATGCTAAACCTGGAAGATGCTGCTTCGTTTGTCCCCTCATCCTCATTAATTTATGCCACAAAATTGGAGCTTCCTAACGAGGACAAAGAAAGCTGAAGCACCAGGACATCAAAAATCACTGCAGAGATTCCTGAGATTTCAGAGATGCCAGGCTTGGGGAGGAGGGCAGAAAACCTTTTGGGAATGTGGAGCAAGAGAATTCTTTAATGAAAAGTGAATATTTTTGATATGAATCATCTCTTTAGCTGAGACAAACCAGAGATATTTATTTTCCAGGCTGGGATCTTTGAAATCTGTGCCCAGTTTTGGGTATTGATTTTGATGCGGAGGAATTTTTTCTGTTCCTTCTGTCATCACGAGACAGGAGTGAATTACAATTGATTTCACCATGGATTAATTATATTTGAGCTGGATTAATCACTAATGAAAGTATGGCTGCTTTGATAATTTACTCCAGCACCAAGCTCAGTCTAAACATGAGGAAAAAATTGGTTTATTGGGGATAATCCACCAGGTTTTCCATCAGTTTGTGCCACCCATTCCCACCTCTGCCTCTGCAGTTCCCAGAAATTGATGTGGATTTGTTTTCTAGGTAGAAAATAGTATTTCTATTAAATACTAATTTTAAAAGAAAATTAGTATTAGAAAATTGTAATAAATACTAAATTTAAATACTATTTTAAATTTAATTTTGGATGGCTCAGATCTCCCTTTTCCGGAGTGCCAGGATAGGAACTTCCTTCCATTTTGGATAGGAAACTCCTGGCTGAGCTGAGGGGTGACCACGTTAATCTGCAGCTCCCATGGATTGAACAACAGGAAGCCCCAGGATCCAGGATCATCTCCAGCTGATTTCCTCCTTTTTAAACTAAGGGAGATTTTTTAGTTAGAAATCTCCACTCCACATCAGAGCACATCAATCTTGGTGGGTTTTTCCAGCCCAGGCTCAGCTTTAATTTTTGTCTGCCCTCAACTATGTCAAGATCAATTAATCCTGGGTTTAACTCTTAGGCAGTCACACTAGAATGGGTTTTGAGTGAAGCAAAAATGGAATTAATTCATGCACATAATTCCAAACGCCTTTGCTGCTGTATCTGTGTATTTAAGGCCTGGTTTATTTTAGTTTGAGATCCCAAAGCTCAGCCCAAGCTGCCTGGATGGGGCTGGAACTGGGTTTTTTTTTTTACCCAGAAAAAATTCTGCTCCTCAGTTCACTTTTTATTCCAACGGATTCAATAAATCCCTTTCCAGCCCAGAAGTGAGAGCTGCCTCTCTGTCACATCCCAGGGAGTTTTGTCTTTGCCCACAGAAGCTTTTGAAAGAGTTCCACCTCCCAAATGAAACCCGAGAGCCATGCCAACATTTTCTGTGCTTTATCCGTGGATTTTAGGTCTCATCTTAGTTTGAGATCCCAAAGCTCATCCCAAATTTCCTGGATGGGGCTGGAGTTTCTGGATTTTTTTTATCCAGAAGAAATGCTGCTCCTCAGTTCACTTTTTATTCCAGTTCCCTCACACAACTGATTCAATAAATCCCTTTCCAGCCCAGAAGTGAGAGCTGCCTCTCTGTCACATCCCAGGGAGTTTTGTCTTTTGAAAGAGTTCCACCTCCCAAATGAAACCCGAGAGCCATGCCAACATTTTCTGTGCTTTATCTGTGGATTTTAGACAGGTCTCATCTTAGTTTGAGATCCCAAAGCTCATCCCAAGCTGCCTGGATGTAGCTGGAACTGGGATTTTTTCATGGATTAAACAAAATCTCAGCTCTGAGGGCAGCAGATCGAGGCACCACTCAGGGCATTCCTGGAGCTGTGGTGGCCACAAACTCCTCTCTGCCAGGGAAAGAGGGAGTGGGGAAACATCCCAACCAAAATCCAGGGCAGAAGGAGGAGGAGGAGGAGGAGTGTGAGGTTTTTATCTTCTTTTCTTTCTCTTAGAACTGGGATTAAGGCACAAGAGTCACAGTTTGTGTTTGGACTGAGATGTTTATTAATTCTTATCTATGTTACAGTCTCAGAAGCTGAGTTGTAGCTAACAAAGTGAAAAATGGTTCTGTATCTCTTTCCAAGTTTTTTAAGCATAATTTGTCCAATTATGAAATGACACTAAATTATTTTTACTTTTAACCCAATAACCAACCACCCATGGCCCGCAATGTGGATTTTTCTACCCAATTACAAAATCCCACCCAGAGCCATGAAGGAGAAGGTGAAAAAGAAAGACTGGCCTCTGCCCTAAATCCTCCACCTTGCTTTATAGATCTATTACTATATTCTAAATCCTTAAAATCTAATATTTTAGTAATATAATAAAGAAATATTATAAAGTAAAATACTTTAAATTATTTTAAAGGAAAATATTTTAAAGTATTTTAAAGTATATTTAAAATATTTTTTATTTTGAAGTAAAATATTTTAGTAATGTCACCCTGTGATCTCACACACTTCTATCCAAACTGCACCCCCACAATCCCAGCGCTGTCACTCAATTTTGGGAGCTTCTCCACGGCCTCAGGTCAGTGCAGGGTTTGCTTGGGGGTCAGTGCCTGGCAGCACAGAAATCCTGGAATTCTCAGTTTCAAACAGAGGAGGAGGAGGCCCAGCCCAGCTCTCCTCCCCTGAGCTGGTGGCACCTCACCGGAGTCACGGAGCCCTGACAATTCCCCATCCCGAGGGTGAAACCACAGGGTCACCCTTCTTCTTCCAGGCATGAAAATCCACCCCTGGCGTGTGCAGGCAGCGTGGGGAGTGCTGGAAATGAGAACCTGATCCGGCCGGGAAGTGTTTTCCTGAAATAATTTTTCTATTTTTAGTAAATAAACACCTCGCTGAGGCAGAGATGTTGCGCAAGGCCCTGGCTCTGATTATTGTAACTTTAATCTTGCAAATTTAGGGGGCGCCTGTAGCTTCACTTCATCGAAATGGGCAACTTTTAGCCAGTGAAGAGTTAAATTTTCCATTGGGGAACCCCCAAATTCAAGAAAATCAGGGAATTTTGGGGGAAACGCAGCCTGTGCTGCAATTCCAAGAGGGAATCACTGATTGCCAGGGGATGGCAGGAATCCACAGGGATATAAAACAGGATCAGGGGGAATATTTGGGCAACTTTTAGCCAGTAAAGAGTTAAATTTTCCATTGGGAAAACCCCAAATTGAAGAAAATTGGGGAATTCTGGGGGAAACACAACCCGTGCTGCAATTCCAAGAGGGAATCACTGACTGCCATGGGACAGCAGGAATCCACAGGGATGAAAAACAGGACTGAGGGATATTTGGGCAACTTTTAACCAGTAAAAGATTAAATTTTCCATTGGGAAAACGCCAAATGGAAGAAAATTAGGGAA
Organism: Acrocephalus arundinaceus; assembly: GCA_021534815.1. Taxonomy (NCBI): domain Eukaryota; kingdom Metazoa; phylum Chordata; class Aves; order Passeriformes; family Sylviidae; genus Acrocephalus; species Acrocephalus arundinaceus. The sequence continues at coordinate 37,259 of JAJEOU010000291.1, forward strand.
TTCTGGAGGAAATGCAGCCTGTGCTACAATTCCAAGAGGGAATCACTGACTGCCAGGGGACAGCAGGAATCCACAGGGATGAAAAACAGGATTGGGAGATATTTGGGCAAATTTTAGCCAGTAAAGGATTAAATTTTCCATTGGGAAAACTCCAAATTGAAGAAAATTGGGGAATTCTGGGGGAAACACAACCCGTGCTGCAATTCCAAGAGGGAATCACCGACTGCCAGGGGATAGCAGGAATCCACAGGGATGAAAAAACAGGATCAGGGGGATATTTGGGCAACTCTTAGCCAGTGAAGGCTAAGATTATTGTAACTTTAATCTTGCAAATTTAGGGGGTGCCTGTAGCTTTACTTCAACAAGATGGGCAACTTTTAGCCAGTGAAGAGTTTGATTTTCCATTGGGAAAACCCCAAATTGAAGAAAATTGGGGAATTCTGGGGGAAACACAACCCGTGCTGCAATTCCAAGAGACCAACACTGACTGCCATGGGACAGCAGGAATCCACAGGGATAAAAAACAGGATTGGGGGATATTTGGGCAACTTTTAACCAGTAAAAGATAAAATTTTCCATTGGGAAAACCCCAAATGGAAGAAAATTAGGGAATTCTGGAGGAAATGCAGCCTGTGCTACAATTCCAAGAGGGAATCACTGACTGCCAGGGGACGGCAGGAATCCACAGGGTTAAAAAACAGGATCGGGGCGATATTTGGGCAACTTTTAGCCAGTAAAGAGTTAAATTTTCCATTGGGGAACCCCAGATTGAAGAAAATTGGGGAATTTTAAAGGAAACGCAGCCTGTGCTGCAATTCCAAGAGGGAATCACTGACTGCCATGGGACAGCAGGAATCCACAGGGATGAAAAACAGGACCAGGGGATATTTGGGCAACTTTTAGCCAGTAAAGGATTAAATTTTCCATTGGGAAAACCCAAAATTGAAGAAAATTGGGGAATTCTGGGGGAAACACAACCCGTGCTGCAATTCCAAGAGGGAATCACTGACTGCCATGGGACAGCAGGAATCCACAGGGATAAAAAACAGGATCGGGGGATATTTGCAAATTTTTCCCAAGTTGGACAAACCCAAGGAGCTGAATTCATGGGGACAACTCCAGGTTTTACTCACCTGTTTTTATTCCCAGCTGGACGAAACTCCAGTCAAGAAGAAAAGGCCTCAAGTTGTACCAGGGGAGGTTCAGATTGGATATTGGGGGGAAAAAATTCCCTGCAGGAGCGGTCAGGCCTTGGAACGAGCTGCCCAGAGAGGTGGTGGAGTCTGGAGATGTTCCAGAGGTGTCTGGATGTGACTTTTGGGAATTATGCTGTTGGTGGGACTGGATGATGCTCAAGATCTCCTCCAGACTGAATAATTCAGTGATTTCCAAATTATTATAAATTTACTCCTGTGTTTCCTCCAAATAACCCCAAATCCCAAGGATAACAGCAATTAAAAAAATCCCAGTGGTGCTCCCCAGCAGAAAAAAAAAGCAAATAAAAAGTGTGATAGATGTTAACACGGAATATTTTGACGAGGAACAGCAGGAAAAAGCAAAGAAAGGTGGGCATTTCACTCTTCCTCTCCGCTTCTGGCAGCAAGGAGAATGTTTACATTTCTCTCAGGTTTCTTTTGGGAGGTGGAACTCTTTAAAAACTTTTGTGGGGCAGATAAAACTCCCTGGGATGTGACAGAGAGGCAGCTCTCACTTCCAGGCTGGAAAGGGATTTATTGAATCAGTTGAGTGAGGGAATTGGAATTAAAAGTGAACTGAGGAGCAGCATTTCTTGTGGCTGAAAAAAAATCCCAGTTCCAGCCCCTCCAGGAAATTTGGGATGAGATTTGGGGTCACAAACCAAGATGAGACCTAAAATCCATGGATAATGCACAGAAAATGTTGACATGGCTCTTGGGCTTCATTTGGGAGGTGGAACTCTTTCAAAAGCTTCTGTGGGGCAGATAAAACTCCCTGGGATGTGACAGAGAGGCAGCTCTCGCTTCTGGGCTGGAAGGGATTTATTGAATCAGTTGTGTGAGGGAATTGGAATAAAAAGTGAACTGAGGAGCAAAATTTCTTGTGGCTGAAAAAAAATCCCAGTTCCAGCCCCATCCAGAAAATTTGGGATGAGCTTTGGGATCTTAAAGATGAGCTTTGGGATCTAAGTTGAGACGTAAAATCCACGGATAAAGCACAGAAAATGTTGGCATGGCTCTCGGGTTTCATTTGGGAGGTGGAACTCTTTCAAAAGAAAACTCCCTGGGATGTGACAGAGAGGCAGCTCTCACTTCTGGGCTGGAAGGGATTTATTGAATCAGTTGTGTGAGGGAATTGAAATAAAAAGTGAACTGAGCAGCATTTCTTCTAGGAAAAAAAATCCAGAAATTCCAGCCCCATCCAGGCAGCTTGGATTGAGCTTTGGGATCTCAGACTAAGATGAGACCTGTCTAAAATCCATGGATAAAGCACAGAAAATGTTGGCATGGCTCTCGGGTTTCATTTGGGAGGTGGAACTCTTTCAAAAGACAAAACTCCCTGGGATGTGACAGAGAGGCAGCTCTCACTTCTGGGCTGGAAAGGAATTTATTGAATCAGTTGTGTGAGGGAACTGGAATAAAAAGTGAACTGAGGAGCAGCATTTCTTGTGGGTAAAACTCCTTAAGATTGTCACGTGTGTGTCTTGGTTTGGACAGACAGGTGTCTGCTAAGGAAGGCAGGAGCCTCCATTGGAATGGAAAATATACACCCCCTCCCTCCGAATTATAATTTTGAAATAAATGAGCTCTCAGGCAAAGATATGGGAATAGGAATGACAGTTCTTTACTGGATATATTAAAAATAAAAATGCCGTAGTACAAAAAAACCCTGCCAGAGTCAGAACACAACCTGACCCCCTGTGTTGCTCAGGGTGTTGGTGCAGCCCAACCCAGCCCTCCTGCAGTGACAGATGTGGCTCTGTTGCAGCAATGATCCTGTAGCAGGTGCAGTTTTCCTCTGAAGCTCCAGTGGGGGTGAGATGGGTCCGGTTTTCCTCTGGGAATGCAGTGCAAACAGGCTGGGCTGGGGTTCTGAATCTCAGGGTTTATCCAGGTGGGAATGCTGGGCTCCTCCCCCTGGGTGGAGCATCTCCCCATGGGATGATGGAATTGTATCAGCCCTGCAGTGAGCCTGGATGGCCCATGGACAGCAGAGATCCCCTGGAGGGAGGGTGGGTCCTGGAAAATAATAAGAAACACTTTTAAAACTGGTTTTAACAGCTGGTGATAGAATAAAAACTACGGGTTACATCTTGCATTGCAACCCAAGACCAGCATATAAACACTGCTGGGGAGGATTTCTGTGGAGGGGAGGTGGAATTATCCTGTCAGGAGAAACCCCTGGATAACAGAATGAGGGGAAAATGTGACGAGTGGTTGGCAAGGAAAAAATCTGTTTGTGCGAATATCAGAGTTTATTTAGAAATGTAAAATTTTCTCTTAGTATCTGGGTTGCGTTGGAAAGAATTTTAAAGTTCATCTTGTTCTGACCCCAGACACCTTCCACTATTTATCCCAGGTTATCCAAGCCCCATCCAACCCTGGACACTTCCAGGGATCCAGGGGCAGCCACAGCTTCTCTGGGAGTTTCATTCCAGGGTCTCCTCACCCTCACAGGGAACAATTGGTTTTTAAATCCCAAACCAAACTTTTTTTTTAGATATAAGAAAATGCACAGAGAAAATCCGGTGTCCTCATGGTGAGAGCAGCTCCAGGGATCTGAAACCAAGCAAATCCAGGCAGGAAATTCCCTCCATAAATCCAATTCTTAATGGCAAAGTTATTATTCCTGTGTTTTATTTTTGTCTTCCCTTTTATCCTTCATTGTTAAAATAAATATTTGCATGTTGCTCTGTGGTTTATTTTAATTAGTATCATTCTGATTTCAGGGGGGCTTCTTCCACATCCCAAGGGAAAGGAGGAGAGGAAACAGCCTCAAATGGCACCAGGGGAGGCTCAGGGTGGAGATTGGGAAAGGAAATTTCCCTGGCAGAGCGCTCAGGCCTTGGGATGAGCTGCCCAGGGAGGTTTGCAGTCCCTGTCTGTGGCAGTGCTCAGGAGGAGGCTGGAGGTGGCCCTTGGGGACAGGGTTTGGGGTGCTGCTGGTGCTGCTGGGGTGGCCCTGGGGGATCCTCAGGGGCTCTTCCCACCTCGGTGATTCCATGAAATCCAAGCCAAAGGCCCCTGCACACCCACCAAACCTTCAGGGGGCCACAACTTCCAATCCATCTGCTCCCAGCCTCAGCACCTTGGGGGCTGTGAGGAGTCTCCAGGATGGTCCCTCCCATCCCAAGGTCAGGTTCCTGCAAAGCCCAAGGGATGAGATGAAGTTCAGGTGAGCTTTAGGGTGACAGTCAGGGTGTGGCCCTTGGGGACAGGGTTTGGGGTGCTGCTGTTGCTCCTGGATGATCCTGAAAGTCTCTCCCAACCCTGATCATTCCATGATTTTCTGGCACTGCCAACATGTAATGCAGGTTGACTTCACCTTATCCCAACAACTTCGAGCACTTCCTAATTTTGTAAAATTTATTCCATGAATTTACCAATAAATTACTTTTAATACCATTTACATTTACTCTAAAATACTCTGTATTTTCCTGGTTTTGTTCATTCCTGCCTCCTGCTCTTTTTTTTCCCCCCCAGCATTCCAATTAAAAAAACAAAAAAGGCCAGGGAAGGGTCAACCTTAAAAAAAGCCCCTCTGCTCTTTGAAACAGAGGGAGCTCAACCACAAAATAAACCACAGTAAAAAAATGACTGATGAGATTAAAATACCTTTACATACATGGGAGGAACAAATCCATCCCAAATCAGTCCCAAACCAATCCCAAACCAGTGCCAAACAAATCCCAAACCAGTCCTAATCCCATCCCAAACCAGTCCCAAACCAATCCCAATCCAGTCCCAATCTAGTCCCAAACCAGTCCGAAAGCAATCCCAAACCAGTCCCAATCCAGTCCCAAACCAGTCCTAAACCAGTCCCAAACCAATCCCAAACCAGTCCCAATCCCATCCCAAACCAATCCCTAACCAATCCCAATCCAGTCCCAAACCAGTCTCAAACCAATCCCAAACCAGAGCCAAACCAATCCCAATCCAGTTCCAAACCAATCCCAAACCAGTCCCAAACCAGACCCAATCCCATCCCAAACCAATCCCGATTCTGTCCCAATCTAGTCCCAAACCAATTCCAAACCAGTCCCAAACAAGTCACAAACCCATTCAGAACCAATCCCAAATCAGTCTCAAACCTGTCCAAAACCAGTCCCAAACCAGTCCTAATCCCATCCCAAACCAATCCCAAACCAGTCCCAAACCACTTCCAAACCAGTCCGAAAGCAATCCCAAATGAGTCCCAGACCAATCTCAATCCAGTCCCAAATCAATCCTAATCCAGTCCCAAACCAGTGCCAAACCTGTCCCAAACCAATCCAAATCTAGTCCCAATCCCATCCCAAACCAGTCCCAAACCCATCCCAAACCCCAAACCCTTCAATGTCCTCTGACCACAGGATTTTAACTCCCATTCTTAACACATTTGGAAAATATTCCTAATATTCAAACACCATCTTTCCCAACCTAAAAACCTTAATAATGCAAAAGGAATTTCAGGCACCGGTAAGAGTCAATCCTATTTGAGGATTCAGGAATAAAATCCTCACTGACTTCAAGCTCATGTAGCTTCCAGAGAAGAGCAGGAAAAATTTCCCAACACAAATCATTCCCGATGCATCAAATGAAGAAAACGTCAGGTTTGGATGAAATTCATGGCAAAGAATTTTGTGGTCTTTTTTCCTTGAGGCTGCCAGGTTGAAATCAGCAGGAATTTCCCCATGGAAAGGGTGCTCAGGCCTTGGCAGGGGCTGCCCAGGGAGCTTTGCAGTGCCCGGGATCCCTGCAGGTGTCACCTGGAGGTGGCACTCAGAGCTCTGGGCTGGGGACAAGGTGGCCATGGAGCACAGCTGGGACTGCCTGGGCTGGGAGGGATTTTCCACCCTCAGGAATTCTGGGATTCTGTAATGAGCTGGGCAAGGGGCTGGAGGCCCAGGAGGGGCTGAGGGAGCTGGGCAAGGGGCTGAGCCTGGAGCAAAGGAGGCTCAGGGGGGACCTTGTGGCTCTGCACAAGTCCCTGCCAGGAGGGGACAGCCGGGGGGGTCGGGCTCTGCTCCCAGGGCCACAGGGCCAGGAGGAGAGGGAACGGCCTCAGGCTGGGCCAGGGGAGCCTCAGGGTGGACATTGGGAACATTTTTTCCCTCCCACAGTGCTCAGGCCTTGGCATGAGGGATCCTGGTCTGCAAGGAAAAGGGCAACACTCAAGGGTGTCTGGAAAGCTCTGGAGCTGGAATTTCTTTTCATCCTTGTGCGGCCTCCTCAGGCTGTAACCCATGAAATGTTGCAGTTGTGTGGGGATTGACAAGGGAGAGCAGGAAAAGGGCTGAGCTCAAATGCTGGAGTCCCCCTGGAGTGTTGGATTGTGTGCATGGAGCTGGGAGGTGGGAGCTGGGATCTGTGCCAGGGCCACAGGGCCAGGAGGAGAGGGAACGGCCTCAGGCTGGCCCAGGGGAGGCTCAGCTTGGCCAGCAGCAGGAATTTCCCCATGGAAAGGGTGCTCAGGCCTTGGCAGGGGCTGCCCAGGGAGCTTTGCAGTGCCCGGGATCCCTGCAGGTGTCACCTGGAGGTGGCACTCAGTGCGCTGGGCTGGGGACAAGGTGGGCATTGGGTCTCCATGGGCTGGGAGGGCTTTTCCAACCTAAATCCTGGGATTTTAAACAAGAAGAGTCAAGAGAAACATCAATGAGCTGAGAAGGTACTGAAACTTGTCATGTTTTGATGCCTTCTTTAATTTCTTTTTTCCTGGGGTTCCCATAAAGGCAGGAAGTGCTCGGGCCATGATCAGGAGCCATCTGGGCTCAGGGATTTTTGTGTCCTTCCACTGGGATCTCACTGGGATTTCCTCCTTGAGGAGCTCCTTCCCCCTTTGCTCAGCAACTCAAAAACATCAAACACATGAAAAAAATTTAATTTTGAGGTAAAAAGTGGCTTGTTGGTGTTGAGACCCGAGTTGCTCAGGTACAGAGAGGTGCAAAGGCTCCTTTTGGGAATGTGGCACGGTTTTACCCCGGGGAGATGAGGAAACACAAAATGATTTCCCTGCCTGGATGTTGTGTGGAGAACCTTGGAAAGGGTTAAAGGTCCCTCCTGGGAGCCCCATCCCCATTGTCCATGGGGTTTGGAAGGCAAAATTCCAGGGAAAGAAAGGGTTTGAGGGGGAACTGAGCAGCAAATCCCCTCCTCCAGCCACACCATCCAGCCAGAAACCAGATCCCAGGCGCGGAGCCACGGGGCCACACAGACACCGAGTCTAAATTTCATGTACTTCCCTCAAAGGATGATGTCATCCCGAATTTCTCCGGAGTTCAGGAAAATTAATGACTCAGCGTCTTGTTTCAGCTCCCTCCAGCCGTGCTTTCAGCTTTGGTCAGCATCAAACAGGGATTTTTTGGGGGGGTTAGGAGGGGGGATCAGGGAGTCACCATCTCTGGATGTTGTTCCCGTCAAATCCGTGTCCCAAATCCCTCCGAGCTCTGTTTTTGGGAACAGCACACGTGGCTCCGGTATCGAGTGACAGCCTTTGCATCCTGCAGGAGAGAGGGAAATAGCAAAGGGAAAAAGGGAAATGAAAGCAGGCAGAGGGGAAAAATCCCACATAAAAATAGGGAAAATGTGAGTGACACGGAGATGATGATTCACTTTTCTAACCGCAGCTTCAAGGTCCTGATCTGTGGACAGGATGTGACTTCATGCTCTTGTGGGGAGCAGGAATCAAAAGGGGTGAGCCAATCCTCCTGAACCTTCAGCTCCAATTCTGTTTGGAAAAGAAAAAAAAACCCAAATCCTTTCCACTGGTGTGCCAGAGAATTCCCAGGATAAAAATCTGTCTCAGCTCCTGCCCCGTTCTATCACTCCTGGCAGCCCCCAGAGCCAGGGGGAAGCTGCTCCTTTATTGGGATTTTAGGGATGAGGAAAGGACAAATGGTGGCAGCTGGACACGTTCCTGCCTGGCAACTGAAGTGTGACAGTGTGACACTGCCACTGCAGCACTGGGTGACACGAGGACTTCAGCTCTTGGAAATTCAATTCTTGGAACCTCAACTGGCAGGAATTGCTCCCTCAGCAGAGTTCAAAGTGCTGTCAAAGAGGAGAACCCCACCTGTGCAGCCCAGATTTTGGGCAAGAAGGCTCCAGGCACCAGGCTGGGATCAGGGAGAGTGTGGCCAGCAGGAGCAGGGCAGGGATTGTCCCCTGTGCTGGGCACTTGAGGTCACAGCTCAAACCCTGAGTTTGGTTTTGGGGCCCTTGAGGGGTTGGAGCGTGTCCAAAGGGCAATGGAGATGGGAAAAGGGCTGGAAAACCCAACCTGGGAGGAGCAGCTGAACTGGGGGAGCTCAGCCTGGAGAAAAGGAGGCTCAGGGGGGACCTTGTGACTGACAGGAGGGTGCAGGGAAAAAATGAGAGGAAACGGCCTCAAATGGCACCAGGGGAGGCTCAGGGTGGAGATTGGGAAAGGAAATTTCCCTGGCAGAGCGCTCAGGCCTTGGGATGAGCTGCCCAGGGAGGTTTGCAGTCCCTGTCTGTGGCAGTGCTCAGGAGGAGGCTGGAGGTGGCCCTTGGGGACAGGGTTTGGGGTGCTGCTGGTGCTGCTGGGGTGGCCCTGGGGGATCCTCAGGGGCTCTTCCCACCTTGGTGATTCCATGAAATCCAAGCCAAAGGCCCCTGCACACCCACCAAACCTTCAGGGGGCCACAACTTCCAATCCATCTGCTCCCAGCTCAGCACCTTGGGGGCTGTGAGGAGTCTCCAGGATGGTCCCTCCCATCCCAAGGTCAGGTTCCTGCAAAGCCCAAGGGATGAGATGAAGTTCAGGTGAGCTTTAGGGTGACAGCCTGGGGTGGCCCTTGGGGACAGGGTTGGGGTGCTGCTGGTGGCACTGGGGTGGCCCTGGGTGATCCTGAGGTCCCTTCCCACCCTGATGATTCCATGATCCTGTGATTCTGCCCACTCGGATTTGCAGGGGCTGCTCTGAGCACCGGGTTTGAGGCCTCCAGGCCTTCCTTTCACCCCAGGGAGCAAAGCTGTTGAAGTTTGGGAATGTGATAGTGCTGCCATGGGCTGAGAGCAGAATTTCCTCCTGTCAAACCTTCCCCAGGCTAAGGGTGCTCAGGAATGATGATTCAAAGGTGTGGGAAGATGCTTTTCTTGGAGTTGGGGTAAAACAACCCCAACAGCCCCAAATTTTCAAAGCTGTCCATGGTCAGTGGCTGATTTTGGGGTTGGGAACCAACCCCAAGCTGAAACCAGCCTGACTCACCAATCCCAAAGTTCAACTTCCCGACAGAAACTGGAACGAGGGAGGATTTGACAGACAGAGAAGCTGATAAATGATCCAGCCAGGGAAAGCACTGATAACTTATCTAAAGCTGAGCTGGCACAGCTGGGACAGCTGAGTGACACCTTATCCCGTAAAAACCCAATCCCATTTTTTAACTGCAGGGTTTCCCAACATGATTTTTCATTGGGAATGTGTGGAGATTTCTCCTGGAGTGGGGACACCCTTTGAGGTCACTCTTTGGGGCTGAGTGAGATTTTCCCCTTTTCCTTGCTCTGGGTGAGTAACATCAAATTCCTCAAATTTTTTTTCCTAATTTTAATATAATTGCTTTAAAATAGTGAACTCTACCTGTAGTTTTATCTACCTGTGCTATATAATAAATAACTCTGATTAAGATATTTTATTATGAATAAAATAATTCTTTTATTTAATAATTATTGATTAAATTTTTATTTATTTAATAAAATTTATTATTATAAATTTAATATTTATTATTAATTTATTATTAATAATAAATTTATTGATTAGTTTATATATTATTATATAAATAATACTAAATATTATGTAAAAAGGAATAAATTATTTATATATACAAATATCAATCCTTATATCCTATGGGAAAAAGCTGCATAAATGACATTAATTACACCTCTGTGAAGTTTTAGCTCCTGCAGACTCTGCTGCATTTTTCAGGGCATTCATTCTTTTTGTGGGGTGTCTCAGGAAAGTTTGGGATGTGAACTGAGCTTTGGAATGGACAAGGATGGGATGGGAGGAGAACTCGGGATCCCAGACTTGACCTGGGGAGCCTGAATTATTTTTAGTCCTGTGTGAGGTGTCCTCGTTCCTCCTCAGCCTTCCCAGGGTCACATTTCTGCCCGATGGGATGATTCCAGCAATTCCATCTTTTTATTTTACCTCTGAAAACCACCCTGATGGCCACCACACACACAAAAAGTCCTTTTTAAGGTCTCAGAAGATGTTCTGCATTTTATTTTCTCACCTCCCCAGATGTGGATGAATACAACCCTGGGACAAGCAGATCCCACTGCCCTCCACACCCAAATCTCCCAAATTTTTCATCTGGTTTATCCCAGATCAGCCCCATCCCACCCTGCCCACCGTGCCTTTCCTTCCTCCTTTTCTTCTCCCTCATCTCAAACCCACGAGACATTTCCAAACATTAGCAACGGTTCAGTGCATAATGGTTTTCAAAGCCTCGCTGTATCTCCTCTAAATGAGAAAAATAAATATCTGGGGAGCTCTTGCACATGTCAACAGTGAAGCAATTTGTGTAGGCAGCTCTGGAAACAGTGACAGAGTGAGGAGCTGTGCATAGCTTGGTAATAATATCATCACTGTCTAGACAACTCCACAATTAACAGCCAGACAGACCCAGGCCTTCTTTAAGGAGCCTCCAACAATAAAAAAAAAAATATTCCTCCACGGGGAAGAAAGCCACAGCTCTCTCTCCCTGCTACCTTGCACAGGCACGGTGGAATTAATTCTGTTTGAGAGGCTTTCTAAGAGGAGCTGCTTTTCTTAAGGGTTTGCAAAAATAAAAATAAAATATTGCCTCTGGTGTGGATCTTCCTGTTGAAACATCTGGTTTAATATTCTCTGATATGATCATTCTGGGCTGCTTCTCCTCTTTTTATTCACTTTAAAAAGTTATTTTTAAAGCTGTACCAATATTGGGGAAAATCTGGATGAATAAAGCTTTCTGCACAAAGCTTCCAGGGAGATTCCAAATCCCAAGTTTTTGGACTCTTCACTAATTCATAGGCCCCAGGCTGCTCCCACTTCCTGATTTTTGTCTGATTCCCCAACCACAGCCATATTCCAGAGGGATAAACCCGGGGCAAAGCGAGAGTGTTGCCCTCAGATTTTATTTTTTATATAGGACACTTTATTTTTTTTTTTATGTCCCGCAGGTTTTGTCGGCAGGAATGACAGTAGGTCCTTCTTATCCAAAAAACTGATTAAAGAAGGAGGGAAAAATCCTCCAAATTCCCAGTTTTCCAATGGAAGTCAAGGCTTATCTCTTCTGCTTTGACTCAGCCTCACCAAGGAGGTGACATTTTAACAAGATGATTTTTAAGGTTCCTTCCAAGCCAAGTCATTCCTTTTGTAGGACCCAGTTCTGCCTTCAGGGCACCACGAGGGTTCAGGAATGGGCACCGTGGAAAACCTGGAATGTTTCCCGCTGGGAGCTGATGTCGGTGGCATCAGCAGCACCTCCATGGCAGGGCTGGGAAGTGATGTCAGCTGAGGAATGTTTTCCCTCCGTGCTCCCAGGCCAAGGCAAACAGGGCTCGGGGAGTGATCCCATCCCTGCCCTGCCATCCCACGTCAGCTGAGTTTGGTCAGGAAATGCATCCCCAGGTGCCTTTTCCTCCCGGGGATGATTGTGGGGTTGGATTTTTGTCCTTCCCCGCTTTGAGGAGCAGCCCCGAGGCTGTGAGTGCCCACACCATGAATCAGCTGCTGCCAGTTCAGCTGGTGGCTCCTGGGCTGCTTTTCCAGGGAGGAACATGAGCAACACCCCAGAGATGTGGGAATGCTGTCAGAACATGACAGGGTAGTAAATAAAGACATTTTTGTCCATGCTTCCCACACTGACATAGAAGAGGCTGACGTGGTTCTAACTCAGGAGTTGGCTCTGCAGATTTTGGAAGTGGAAGAAACCAAATCTCCTTTTTATTTTTTTTTTTTTTAATAAAACCATCAGCAAACCTCTTTGTTGTTAGCACTGGCAACATCTCCAAGGAAGACAGGGCTGGGAAAATGTGTTTTTTTCCTTGGACATCTGCAAGATCCATGGGAATGTTCCACTGCTGAGATCAGGAGGGTCAAGAGTTGAGCTGGGCATGTCCAAGCTTTGTTCACCACCAGGACCAAACCCAGGCCAGGGAAACTCCCACCCCGAGTTCTGGGGATGGCAGGAACGTTTTGTGGCAATGCCTCTCCACACCCAGAGCTAAGGAAAGAAACTCTGGTCAATATTCCAAAGGCTCAGGCTGGGGAGGGGACGGGGCTCAGCAGCCCTGGCTGTGCTCCAGCCTGGAGCCGAGTTTAGATGTGGACAACTGAGAGTGGTGCAATAAAAATCTGCTGTTCCCACTGCCCTGGATTCACAGGATCATGATTCCATGAGTCCTGGAATCATCAGGGTGGAAAGAGCCCCTGAGGATCACCCAGGGCCACCCCAGTGCCACCAGCAGCACCCCAAACCCTGTCCCCAAGGGCCACCTCCAGGCTGTCACCCTAAAGCTCACCTGAACTTCATCTCATCCTTGGGCTTTGCAGGAACCTGACCTTGGGATGGGAGGGACCATCCTGGAGACTCCTCACAGCCCCCAAGGTGCTGAGGCTGGGAGCAGATGGATTGGAAGTTGTGGCCCCCTGAAGGTTTGGTGGGGTGCAGGGGCCTTTGGCTTGGATTTCATGGAATCACCGAGGTGGGAAGAGCCCCTGAGGATCCCCCAGGGCCACCCCAGCAGCACCAGCAGCACCCCAAACCCTGTCCCCAAGGGCCACCTCCAGCCTCCTCCTGAGCACTGCCACAGACAGGGACTGCAAACCTCCCTGGGCAGCTCAGCCCAAGGCCTGAGCGCTCTGCCAGGGAAATTTCCTTTCCCAATCTCCACCCTGAGCCTCCCCTGGTGCCATTTGAGGCCATTTCCTCTCCTCCTTTCCCTTCTCTTCCTTTCAGGGAGTTGTGCAGAGCAACGAGGTCCCCCTGAGCTCTATTTAGGCTTTAATGTTTGCACCAATTCTCACAACCCTTGATTTCCTCATTTAAATCAGCAATGCCAGCCTGCAAAATGCAGGGCAGGAATTGCACAGGGAGCAGCTCCTGTCCTATTAAAATTCTCCTTTCTTTGCTGCATTTGGATGGTGATGGCTCCATTTTTGCTCCCTGTGCATGAGCAGGTTCCTTCCTGGATGATCTTCAACAAATCCATTCAGGATTCACTCTGGAAATAAATTCTGTGGGAGATTGACCATTCCTTTGCTCACTGTTTAGGAAATAAAGAAATTCCTGGCCAAACCTCAGGAAGAAGACACCCCGTGCTCCGATTATCCCAAGGACTCCATGTGAAGCTTTCTCATGGAGCAGAGCAATCCTTTACCTCAAGAAGTTCAAAACACTTAGAACTGCATTTTCCCTGGTGTCCCTGAGATGTTTTGTGGGATGTGGGGTAAACCAGAGTGAATTCCAAGCCCAGCTGATCCCGTCCCAGGTTTTAAGGAGCATGGAAGTGGAAGCAAAAAGCAGTGGTGTGGGAATGAAGGTTGGTAGGGATGGTGATGGGACGGACGGAGATGAGAGATCTCTGGAGTCAGGGCTGGGTTTGGAGCGTGGGGTTATTGCACAGGGTGTGGGTGAAAGGGCCCTGTATGAGCTGCCAGGCACAGCTCAGAGCAGAGAGAGAGAGCGAGGAAGAAGAGGACAAGAGAAGAGGAAGAGAGAGAGACCGAAGTTCCCGTTACAATCCACTAAATCTTCTATACTGAATATTCTAATTGACACCAACCAATCCAGTACAAGATACAAATCCTACAGCATTTACACACAGCCTATAAGAATCACTACATTACCACACTGTGTTATATTTTAAACCCTAAAAACGACTCTTGGGACCCCTCCTGCCGAGCCGCAGGGTCTGCTCTGACCCTTGGGCTCTTGGTAAGGAGAAGGGCATTGTTTAATCAATTAATTTAATTGTTTAATCAATTAATTTAATTGTTTAACCTTCAGCTGTCCATACCATTGTTCTCCAGTTGTTCAGTAACCAAAGCTCGGCATCTTAGACATCAAAACTTGATTTCAACTCTATTTCACTCATAGGTTTCATATTCTCTAAATTTAAGCAGTCACATTTATAAAACTTTCCTGTTTCATCTTCCCCAACACATCTGTGTGTCTGGGGCAGCAGGTGAGGCCATCCCGCCGTGCCAGAGCTGCTGGATCAGGCTGGGAAAGCTTTCCCTGATGTCTTGGCTGAAATGGAGCTGAAATGTCTTTGAAGGGAAACGCTCGAGCCTGGAAAATTCTTGTGCTGCTCCACAGACATACTTGGGAAATCACAACATCCCCACGGGGGACGTGAGTTCATCCCTTCCCTCAGGCTTCTCCCCCCCACAGAATGTTTGGGGAACACTTTGGACAACGCAGAGCCTCTGAGGAGGCCAAAAGGAGACAGAGAACTTCCCAAAATTGTGGCCCTGTTCCTGATTGGCCTGAAAAATTAAAAAAAAAAGGATGGAGATGCTGAGTTTGGAGCCTTTTTCCCACTCCTGGGCAGGGAGCAGCCAGTTTTTGGGAATGCTTGAATTCCTCAGCGTCTGCTCCTCTGGGACGTCAGGTTGGGAGAAGGGAGGGATCAGTGAAGCAACTCCCAGAGCAAATTTCCAAACAATCCAAGCACAAAGACGTCCTTGAAAAGCTCCTCTTTAAAGGCTTGTTTGAAACTTGTGCATGGAAGCCAAGGCTGGAAAAGTCTTTACCAATTCAAACCCCCTCGTGTTCCTTTCCGAGGGGTTTCCTATCAAATCCCGGCTGCTGAAGGCAGCAAATTCCAACAAAACTCCTTTCACCAGTGGATACAGTTCATTCTATTTTAAAAAAAAATCAATCCTGGCTTGTCCTGGCTGTGTAGGTGGGTGAGAAAATGTGAACAGCTGCTCTGGCTGCCGGAGCAGCCTGCCAAAAAATCCTTGTGCTGTGAACAACTGCGCTAAATTTGGATTACTCAGTAGCCAGGCTCTCCTCCCTGCCCTCATCCCCAACACAAACCCCTCTCCATCAAAAGGAAATTATTCCAGAGGCTGTTAAAAGATTTTTATGCGACTTTTTGATCAATGCAATATTGTACAATTCTTTAAAAGTTATTATTTCTCAGTTCTGCCAGAGGCAGTTTAGATTTCTGACAAAACCGAAGCAGTTCTTACATGCATGCGACTTTTTAAAATTTTTGTCTTACATCAAAAAGCTTTTTGACAGTAAGTGATTCAAAAAGTGATTTTGAGACAAACTGGAAGACAACACAGGCCTGGAACTCTTCTGGAGTTGCTTGGTTATGTTCTTTTCCCTATCCCCCTTCAGGAACTATTTAAAATTTTAACTTACATGTCATGAAACCAACATCAGCTGTGACTGACATCACCCAAGGCTGAAATTGTATCAGAAATTTTGATTGTTGGGCTTGGGGTATTTTTTTTTTTTTGGACCCTGTTTTACAGGTTGTTTTAATTCTTACTTCTACATCATATCAAGTTAGTTTTAGTTGTAATTTTTAATTGTGCTGTTTTCCAGTCAAGTTGTAGGTTCTTCTGAGATGTGTCTGCTTAAAGCTTGTGCAAAAAAGTGACAAAAGTCTCATGAAATTTTATATTCATTGAGCACCTGGGAACGGCTCCCATAAATCCGGGTGTTCTGACAGATGAGGAGGGAACAGCTCATTTCTGGCAAGTGAGGAGGGGACAATTCTGGCACTGGGGACACTCCTGGGGACAGCTGAGCCTCAGGGGAACTGACCCTGGTGTCCAGCAAGGAGAGGCAGGGGTGACACATTCCAGGAGAAATGTTGGGATGGCTCCACATCCAGAGGGATGCAGAGCCCCTCTCACGCTCCTTGTGTCCCTCTGGGATGGATCAGCTGTGTCCAAAGGGGATGGAGAATGTCCAGGGCAGGGAATGGGGCTGAGGGAGCTGGGAAAGGGGCTGAGCCTCGAGAAAAGGAGGCTCAGGAGGACCTCAGTGCTGATAAAATCTGAGGAGGGGGTGAAATTAATAATGAAAAAAACCCTCAGTGTTTCTTTTAACTGAAAATTTGTCTTATCTTTATAAATACTCAGAAAACTCAGAGTGTTTAGAATCCGATTTTCTTCTCTTTTTTTGATACTCTCTCTGGCTGAGGTGAAACACACCTGGGGAGATGTCTCCTCTTCCTGGGGATGGCTGGGATTGTCCAGGGGCTGGAAAACAAATCCTGGGATGAACAGCTGAGAGATTTGGGGTGGTTTGGGGGAGAAAAGGAGGCTCAGGGGGGACCTTGTGGCTCTGCACAAGTCCCTGCCAGGAGGGGCAGGGAAAAAATGAGAGGAAACGGCCTCAAATGGCAGCAGGGGAGCTCAGGGTGGAGACTGGGAAAGGAAATTTCCCTGGCAGAGCGCTCAGGCCTTGGGATGAGCTGCCCAGGGAGGTTTGCAGTCCCTGTCTGTGGCAGTGCTCAGGAGGAGGCTGGAGGTGGCCCTTGGGGACAGGGTTTGGGGTGCTGCTGGTGCTGCTGGGCTGGCCCTGGGGGATCCTCAGGGGCTCTTCCCACCTCGGTGATTCCATGAAATCCAAGCCAAAGGCCCCTGCACACCCACCAAACCTTCAGGGGGCCACAACTTCCAATCCATCTGCTCCCAGCCTCAGCACCTTGGGGGCTGTGAGGAGTCTCCAGGATGGTCCCTCCCATCCCAAGGTCAGGTTCCTGCAAAGCCCAAGGGATGAGATGAAGTTCAGGTGAGCTTTAGGGTGACAGCCTGGGTGTGGCCCTTGGGGACAGGGTTTGGGGTGCTGCTGGTGGCACTGGGTGATCTTGAGGGACTTTTTCCACCTTGGTGATTCCATGACTCTGTGGAATGCACCCCTGGGGGCTGAGCTGGAGATCATCCATGTGTTGGGGGTGGAGGTGGACACGTGTCCCTCATCCCCATGGGAAGGTGGGAGTCACTCTCCCAGCCCTTATCCAGTCATTTCCCCTTCTCTGCTGCCCAGTGAGCCCAGTTTGAAGCCAGGATTCCAACCTCAGCCATCAGCAAACCCCGTGCAGCACAGACAGCTGGAATGGGGGAGTCTGCAGAGTTCCTGGGGTGCTGTGATAGAAAATCCTCACAGAACCCTGGAATCACCAAAGTTGGAAGAGCCCTTCAGGATCCTCCAGTCCCCATCACCCTAAACCACGTCCCCAGCTCTGACATCATCCCCAGAGCTTGGAGGAATCCCTGTGAGCCACAGTTTTCCCTATTTTTGAGAAAAATCCTCCACAGGCTGCACTTTGATGATCCACATCTTAATCCCCTGCTTTTCTTTCCCCCTGCATTTTCTGGATGAGGTGCTTGCCTCCCAATTAACTTCAGATTTAACGAGGAGGCCGAGCGGTGACGGCGAGGCACAGATCCAACATCAGGATTGGTGAATTCAGACCTTTTCATCAAGGTGAGCTCATCCCACCCTCCCTCCCCTCTCTGAGGAAATGATGGATCTCCAATATTTTTTAGGATCACCCCGGCTGCCTATGGGGAAATTGTGGCTTTGATGTGTCAGGTACCTAATGAAGATGAAATTGCAGGAGCAGATCTTTGCTCAGCCTTTCCTCCAAAATTTCTGCACTTTAAACTCCTCCGGGGGAGCAGGAGCTGCTCAATCTCTGTCCTTTCCAACTTGAGGAATGATTTTCATCCCGGCCCTTTGGTCTGCACACCTCCCAAGCCTTCTTAACTCATCACCGTGTCAAGATCCTGGGAGAAAGTCATGTTCCCATTATCCACACAAAACGGATTAGATGGGGGATGAAAAGGGCTCGGAAAGGTAAAGCCAGACCTAAGTTTAGTTTCCTAAATGTCAGCACGAGGCAGCTCCTGGCTTCTGTCAGGATGCTGAGGAAAAATGAATCGTTGCTCCCGTGGTTCAATTTGTTAAAACTATTTGTTGTTTGCAAGGCAGGAATTGTCTCGAAGCAATCCTTAACCCCAGAGGAAGAGGAATTGAAGGAATGAAGAATTAAAAGGAAATATGTCTTTTTTATCAATAAAAAAATTGTTGGGGAAAAAAAAAGCATCTCTGGCCAGTTTCATTCCTTGCACAGGGTAAGAAATATTTGGGAAGGAAGGAAAGGAATTAAAAAACCAAAAATTAACAAAAAAAAAAAAAAAGGAGGGGAGAAAATGGAAAGAAAATTTTGATTTTTTTTTGCTCCAGCACAAAAAATCCTCCCTTGGAAATGTGCTTGCACCTCAGCAAGCCTTTTATGGGATCTTGGATGCTCGGGGATGTTTGTGTAATTGCTTCTTGTAAATGAGCTTCTCCTCTGCAACACTTTACAGGAAAGCACTTTCCTTCGCCATCTGTTATCCAGTTGTTTTAACTGGCTTTCCAGTTATTTGGAGCAGTCATTTACAAGAACCTTTTTAACCTCCAGAAAATGAAATCATTGAAGCCTCGCTGGACTCCCCGTGCCTAAAAACTGAGGGGATGAGGGTTAAAATTCCTGAGAGAGGAGCAGGAATGTGGGAATCAGAGGTGGGCAACCCAAAATTGCTGAAATTTTTTTTTTGGAAGTTTTGAATTTGTTTATTTGGAGAAAGGAGTTTGGGG
The DNA here is from genome assembly GCA_021534815.1 of Acrocephalus arundinaceus. Lineage (NCBI taxonomy): Eukaryota > Metazoa > Chordata > Aves > Passeriformes > Sylviidae > Acrocephalus > Acrocephalus arundinaceus. The sequence continues at coordinate 56,058 of JAJEOU010000291.1, forward strand.
GATCTGGGGATGATTTTTCATCCCTAGGTCACTTTTGGGATCTGTGCCATGATCAGCCAGATGCTGGTCAATGGAAATGGACTTTGGGACTAAAAATGGCTTTGTCAGGGACAGAAATCGTGGAATTATGGGATGGTTTGGGCTGGGAGGGACCTCAAAGCCCATCCAGTGCCAGCCTTGCCATGGGCAGGGACACCTTCCATTATCCCAGGCTGCTCCAACCTGACCTTGGACACTTCCAGGGATCCAGGAGCAGCCACAGCTTCTCTGTTCCAGACTCTCCCCACCCTCCCAGGGAACAATTCCTTCCAAAAATCCCACCTAACCCTGCCCTTTTTCAGTTTTAAAACCATTCTCCCTCATCCTGCCACTCTTCACCCATTAAAAAAAATATTTTCCCTTTTTTTTGGAACCCCTTTAAGCACCGGAAGGGACTTTTAGGTCTCCTGGGATCCTTCTCCAGGTGAACATTCCCAACTTTCCCAGCCTGTCAGATATTCCCAGCCTTTCCAAAAGGACAAAAAAGTTCAGATTCTGAAGGTTGGGAGGTGAAGGGTTCAGGTGTCCCTCACCTGCAGGTTTTTCCCATGGAAGATGCCTTTGGGATCACGCAGCACTTCAACTTTTGGATAAAATCACTTTAAAAGGACAAAAAAAGTTTGGGAATGAGGGAAGGGATTAAAAAGCTGAAAACTTCGGGGCTGGAGGAGAATTATTTTCTCCAGCCCCTTTCCTGTTCTCTCCACAACACAAAACTCGGCTCCTCCTCCTTTTCCCTCGTGTCAGGGACATTTGTGGCACTAAACACCTCGCAGGGGGCAGGTCAGAGTGTGGCACGGGCAAACATCCACCAAGCTCCTCCTGAGGTGCCTAAAACAGGAATCTGAGCATCAGGAAAACAACAGCCACCATGGCAAGATCCAAGGGTTTGCCATGTATGGGTTTTTATCTTCTTTTCTGTTAGAGTTGGGATTAAATGCTCGAGAGATGGATTTTGTGTTCAGACTCTGAGTTTATTAATTCTTATCTATGTTACAGTCTCACAAGCTGTGAGTTGTAGCTAACAAAGTAAAAAATGGCTCTGTCTCTAACTCTTTCCAAGGTCTTTTTAGCACAAATTATCCAATTAAGAAATGACACCCAAATTATTTTTACTTTTAACCCAATACCCAACCACCCCTGGCCCGCAATGCCGACTTTTCTACCCAATTCCAAAATCCCACCCAGAGCCATGAAGGAGAAGGTGAAAAAGCAGGACTGGCCTCTGCCTAAATCCTCCACCTTGCTTTATAGATCTGTTCCTGTATTCTAAACCCTGAAACTCTCAGTTTTGCATCCTGTAGTGCTGGGCACAGACCCCCCTTGTTGGAGCCCTGGGCCCTGAGAATTCCAGGCTTTCTGTGCTGCCAGGCACTGACCCCCAAGCAAACACTGCACTGACCTGAGGCCGTGGAGAAGCTCCCAAAATTGAGTGACAGCGCTGGGATTGTGGGGGTGCAGTTTGGATAGAAGTGTGTGAGATCACAGGGGCCTTTGGCTTGGATTTCATGGAATCACCGAGGTGGGAAGAGCCCCTGAGGATCCCCCAGGGCCACCCCAGCAGCACCAGCAGCACCCCAAACCCTGTCCCCAAGGGCCACCTCCAGCCTCCTCCTGAGCACTGCCACAGACAGGGACTGCAAACCTCCCTGGGCAGCTCATCCCAAGGCCTGAGCGCTCTGCCAGGGAAATTTCCTTTCCCAATCTCCACCCTGAGCCTCCCCTGGTGCCATTTGAGGCCGTTTCCTCTCATTTTTTCCCTGCCCCCCTGACAGGGACTTGTGCAGAGCCACAAGGTCCCTCCTGAGCCTCCTTTTCTCCCCCAAACCACCCCAAATCTCTCAGCTGCTCATCCCAGGTTTGTTTTCCAGCCCCTGGACAATCCCAGCCATCCCCAGGAAGAGGAGACATCTCCCCAGGTGTGTTTCACCTCAGCCAGAGAGAGTATCAAAAAAAGAAAAGAAAACCAGGTTATAAACCTCTGAGTTTTCTGAGTATTTATAAAGATAAGACAAATTTTCAGTGTAAAAGAAACACTGAGGGTTTTTTGATTATTAATTTCACCTCCTCCCGGCTTTTATCAGATTATTTTGAGCATTTCCATCAATAATAAAACACACGAGGAAAGTGAAGTGTCACAGTGGCATCACTGGGATGTCCTCACAGAGTCCCCAGGGGATGGCATCTCCCATTTCCACAGCAAATCCAACACTTTTTTAGGGAATTTCCACACCCCTGGAGTCCATGGGAGGCTGATTTTTTACCTCAGTGCTGCAGGATTTTCCTTTAGGAACTCTGTCAGAAGTCGGGAAATATTTTCTGGTTGAATTTTCTTGTTCTACACAACCGAATTTCCTCTGCCTGTGTCCCTGAGTCCTTCAGGATCCCCTTCCCTCCTTCCCGTGCTGCTGAGTCAGCACTTTCTCCTCCAAAAATTTGGGCTTTTTTGGCGAATTCACAGAGATGATTTCTCGATGGAAGTCCAAAATTTGGAAGAGCAGCTGGTTCTGATTCCAGCTGGAGGCTGCGCTCGATTCTGATGGAAACAGAGCAGCTTTGGACTTCAAAACTCACAGAATTTGGCAAGAGGGAAATAAAATATTCCAGAGCCATTCCAGCTCTCCTGTGCTGGGTGTTGGTTCCAACAGGAGCAGGCTGGAATGAAAAAAAAAAAAAATGGAAAACGAGAGATCCCTGTGATCCTTCACGTTCAATCCTTCAAATTCAAATCCCTTCAATGAGGGGGGAAAAAAATCAGAGCAGCAAATGGGAAAAACTGAGGAGAAAAAGCATCAAAAAAAGCATTAAAAAAGCATCAAAAATGCAGAAGGGATAAAAATATGAAGAAGAGGGAGAAGTTTGGGAGAGGAACCAATCCAGGATTGTGAAAAGAAAAAAGAAAAAAGAAAAAAAGAAAAAAAAGAAAAAAAAGAAAAAAAAGAAAAAAAGAAGAAAGAAGAAAGAAGAAAGAAGAAAGAAGAAAGAAGAAGAAGAAGAAAAGGAAAGGAAAGGAAAGGAAAGGAAAGGAAAGGAAAGGAAAGGAAAGGAAAGGAAAGGAAAGGAAAGGAAAGGAAAGGAAAGGAAAGGAAAGGAAAGGAAAGGAAAGGAAAGGAAAGGAAAGGAAAGGAAAGGAAAGGAAAGGAAAGGAAAGGAAAGGAAAGGAAAGGAAAGGAAAGGAAAGGAAAGGAAAGGAAAGGAAAGGAAAGGAAAGGAAAGGAAAGGAAAGGAAAGGAAAGGGAAAAGGAAAAGGAAAAGGAAAAGGAAAAGAAACAAAGAAAAAAAAAAAAAAAAAAAAAAAAAAAAAAAAAAAAAAAAAAAAAAAAAAAAAAAAAAAAAAAAAAAAAAAAAAAAAAAAAAAAGAAAAGAAAAAAAAAGAAAAGATAAGAAAAAGATAAGAAAAAGATAAGAATGCCCAGGGCAAAGGGTTGGAACTGGGTGATCTTTTAGGTCCTTTCCAACCCAAACCGTTCTGGGATTTATGAGAAGAAAAAATTTTTCCATCTTTCTGTGAGTGGAAAACTGGAAGAGGAAAGGGCTGTGGAAAGTTCTCATTTCTTTACAGATGTCCAGACTTCCCAACAGCAAATAAATCTCGGGAAAGTGGTTTTATTCAAATAAAATTTTTAATATTTAATATTTAAATCAAAATTATTTTATTTATTCTAAATTTGAATTTTTTATTTAAATCAAAATGATTTTATTTATTCTAAATTTGAATTTTTATTTAAATATAAATTATTTCATTTATTTTAAATTTTAATTTTTTATTTAAATAAAAATGATTTTATTTATTCCAAATTTAAAATTTTTATTTAAATGAAATTATCTTTATTTATTCTAAATTTAATTTTTTTATTTAAATAAAGATAAATTCACTATTCTAATTTTTTTTTTTATTTAAATAAAAATGATTTATTTCTTCTAAATTTTCATTTTTTATTTAAATAAAAAATTATTTTATTTCTTCTAAATTTTAAATTTTCCTTTAAATAAAATTGATTTAATTTCTTCTACATTTTAAATTTTCATTTAAATAAAATTTATTTCATTTATTTTAAATTTTAATTTTTTATTTAAATAAAAACAATTTCATTTATTCTAAATTTGAATTTTTTATTTCAATAAAAATGATTTTATTTTTTCCAAATTTTAAATTTTTATTTCAATAAAAATTATTTTATTTATTTTGGATTTTAAACTTTTTATTTCAATAAAAATTATTTCATTTATTCTAAATTTTAATTTTTTATTTCAATAAAAATGATTTCAATAATTTTAAAATTTAAATTTTAATTTAAATAAAAAACTCTTCTTGGATTGGTTTTTACCTTGTCTCCAAAACCACCAAACAAACATTTTCCGCTTATTTCCTATTTCGTGTCGTTGGCTTTTGTTCACCTTCCAACCACAGCTGAGTCCATCCCGCTCACAGAAGTCCCTGGTGGTTTTTCCGTGCCCACAGCAGATCCTGGTGCTGTTGGAGGTTGGATGACGTGAGGTGGTGCCCGGCTCTGGTTCCTTTTCTCACGTGCATTAATGGGAAGTTGTGATTTAAGGCTGAGCTTTTCCAACCCCCTGGGGTTTTCTCACGAATTTCACAGCCTGGCGGCCCTGTGAGGTTTTCTGCAGCGGTTTCTTCCCTGTAATGCCCTCATGAGACAAAAATAAAATCTCCAGTTCCTCAATTTGGCTCCAAAAGCAGCTCAGCCACAGCACGTCTCCAGCAGCAGCCGTGCTTCTGCATTCTGGGAAAACCTTCCCAAACTGGACCAAAAAAATAATTAAAAAAAAGATGAAGCAGAAGTGAATTGTGAGAACTTCAAGGCAGAGCCACTGCTGGGCTCTTCCACCAAAAAAAATAAATCCAGCTGCCCACAAGTAGCATGAGTTTTATTCTTAATAATTGCTTGGAGTATCCATGGAGTCATAAAGTTTATTTTAAAAATATGGTTTTCCCTTTGGAGCATTAAAAATTCCTCTTTGCCCTGATTCCTGTGGGAATTTTGGCACAGGTTGGAGCAATCCTGTGGCTGATCACCCTCTGCTGCTGTTTGACCCAACTCTTGTGTGGCACTGACCCATCTCAGCTCAGCTCCTTTCTTGCTGCAGCTTCAGGAGGCCAAATCCACAGGAGGTGAAATCTGAATGATCTTCAAAATTCCTTCAAAATTTCAAGATCTCGCCACGTCATCCTTCAGCCACGAAGTTTTGGGAATCCCCTTTAACTAATTTGGTATTTTTATGTCTGAAAAAAAATATATGAAAGTGGTGGCTGGGTTTTTATATTGGAACAAGATGAGATTGGAGCTTGAGAGCAGGAATGAGGGGCAAGGATTTATCACAAGGCAGAAACAACTCAAACAGCAGATGTGGAAAGCGTAGGGACAAAAATTCCCAGAATCCCAGGATTGCTGAAAGATCCAGAATTCCCAGATTGGGAAAGATCTCCAAAATCATCGAGTCCCAGCTGTCCCCATTGTCCCCAGCCCAGAGCACTGAATGTCACCTCCTGTTGGAATTCTGGAGGCTGAGAATTCCAGGATTTCTGTGCTGCCAGGCATTGACCCCCAAGCAAACCCTGCACTGACCTGAGGCCGTGGAGAAGCTCCCAAAATTGAGTGACAGCACTGGGATTGTGGGGGTGCAGTTTGGATAGAAGTGTGTGAGATCACAAGGTACAAAACTGAGAGTTGAAGGGTTTAGTACATAGTAATGTATATGGGGCAGGGTGGAGGTTTAGAGCGTTGTCTAAGTCCTTCTTCTTCACTTCTTCTTCTTGGTTTTGGGTGGTTTTTTCTACTTGGGTGAAGAATGTCTGCATTGCAGGCTTTGGGTGGTCATTATTGGCTTAAAAGTATAAATAATACAGGTGTCATCACATTATTGGGTAAATAATGCTTAAAAGGCCTTGGAAAGAGTTAGAGGTGCTCCATTTTCTACCTTGTTAGTTAGAGCTCACAACTTGTGATATAGATAAGGATTAATAAACACTGAGCCCGAACACGAAACTGCGACTCCTGCACGTTAATCCCGGCTCTAACACGAAGAAAATAAGATAAAATCCAACAAGGCCTTTCCTGGACACCTGCAGGGATCCCGGGCACTGCAAAGCTCCCTGGGCAGCCCCTGCCAAGGCCTGAGCACCCTTTCCATGGGGAAATTCCTGCTGCTGGCCAAGCTGAGCCTCCCCTGGCCCAGCCTGAGGCCGTTCCCTCTCCTCCTGGCCCTGTGGCCCTGGCACAGATCCCAGCTCCCACCTCCCAGCTCCATGCACACAATCCAACACTCCAGGGGGACTCCAGCATTTGAGCTCAGCCCTTTTCCTGCTCTCCCTTGTCAATCCCCACACAATTGCAACATTTCATGGGTTACAGCCTGAGGAGGCCGCACAAGGATGAAAAGAAATTCCAGCTCCAGAGTTTCCAGACACACTTGAGTGTTGCCCTTTTCTTGCAGACCAGGATCCCTCATGCCAAGGCCTGAGCACTGTGGGAGGGAAAAAATGTTCCCAATGTCCACCCTGAGGCTCCCCTGGGCCAGCCTGAGGCCGTTCCCTCTCCTCCTGGCCCTGTGGCCCTGGGAGCAGAGCCCGACCCCCCCGGCTGTGCCCTCCTGGCAGGGACTTGTGCAGAGCCACAAGGTCCCCCCTGAGCCTCCTTTGCTCCAGGCTCAGCCCCTTGCCCAGCTCCCTCAGCCCCTCCTGGGCCTCCAGCCCCTTCCCCAGCTCCCTGCCCTGCCCTGGACACGCTCCAGCCCCTCCAGGGCTCTCCTGCAGGAGCCACAACTGGACACAGCCCTGGAGCACAGAGGGACAATCCCTGCTCTCACTTCTCACAGACTTCACTCAATTTCTGGGTTCTCTCTGAGTCTGAAATCCTTCCCAGTATGAGGAATGACAGATTTGTCTTTACAAACAAGCCATGGGTCTGCTGGTAGATAAAACCAGCACTGAGGAATAAAAGAAACAACTGGAAGGATTCTCTGACTGATGAATGGAAAAGAAGATATTTGCCTTTACAAACAAACCATAGGTTTGTTGATAAATGAAACTGGTTATTGAAAGATGAAAGAAACAATAGGGGAAAACCCATAAATCCCATAAGAATTAAAAATAGGGGGGGTATACATTAAATTGGAATTTAGGGTCTTAGGCATTCCGGAAGTCTGCACCTCTCAAGTACCTCAGCCAGTGGGGAAAGAGAGAGGGAAATTGGGATAAAAGGAGGCTGTGTCCTCCAAAAATTCGAGAGACCCCAGGGGAAATGCCCCATGGCCTCTCCCTTTATTGGAATAAAGTAAAAGGACTCCTCTGTCTCCGTTTTGGACATAAACCTCTGGTGATTGTGGATTAATTTTCCTAACACCAGGATGAACAAATCCAGCAGGGACAGTTTCCAGGCTCGTGGCACACATGGTCACTGTCCCAGTCCCCTCCTGGCTGCACATCCCCTTTTTCCACAAATCCCTCTCCTCTTGCTGAGCTCCCTCAAACCATGGGAGAACATGTCAGGACCCAGCTCCAAAAGCATTCCAGGGGTATCCCAGGAATTCTGACAGCTTTGACTGAGAGCTGCTGGGCCTGGTATCACTGCATCACCCAAAGTTAAGGAATATTTGGGTTTTTTTTATTGAGGGCCTCTTTTCCTCACTCAGGTGGGAACTCTTTGCTCCTTTCCTCCAGGAATGGTTTTGCTGTGCCTCTGCCAGGCTGTGTAAGCAGAGGTTGTGCCCAGGTTCTTGTTGTTTTTTTTATCTTCTTTTTGCCGGAGTTTGGATTAAATGTCCCAGACGGAATTTCTCATTTGGACTCAGATGTTTATTAATTCTTATCTGTAGTACAGTCTCACAGACTGTGAGTGCACAGCACTTCTAGATAGCAAAGTAAAAAATGGCCCCCATCTCTCTCTCTACGAGGCCTTTTAAGCACAACTTGTCCAATTATGAAATGACACCCAAATTATTTTTACTTTTAACCCAATAACCAACCACCTGTGGCCCGCAATGTGGACTTTTCTACCCAATTCCAAAATCCCAGCCAGAGCCATGAAGGAGAAGGTGAAAAAGCAGGACTGGCCTCTGCCCTAAATCCTCCACCTTGCTTTATAGATCTGTTCCTGTATTCTAAACCCTTCAACTCTCAGTTTTGCACCCTGTGATCTCACACACTTCTATCCAAACTGCACCCCCACAATCCCAGTGCTGTCACTCAATTTTGGAGCTTCTCCACAGCCTCAGGTCAGTGCAGTGTTTGCTTGGGGGTCAAAAAATCTGAAATTCTCAGTGCCCAGGGTTCCAAGAGTTCTCACATTCCTGATCCCTGCAGTGGCATCCCAGGAAAAGATGACTTTGCTGACAGGAGGGGAGATGAGCAACCAGCAGCAGCTGGGCCGTGGATTTTTGCCCCGAGCTTTGTGGGATCTGGCAGGAAACAGAGCCAAGCTCCGGGCACAGCTGTCCCTGCCACTTCCCGGGAAATTTGTGCTCTGAATGAATCAGCAGAGAGTGAACAGAGAGAGATTTTGCTCCTCATTTCCACGCTGCCTGCTGTGAGGAGAGTGGAACAGATCCGTGGAATCACAGATTCCTAGAAAACAAAAGCTGTGTTTCCAGCAATGGAAAGGCACCAGAATCACCCAAGGAAGAGAATTCCTTGTGTTTGGTGCTTTGCAGGTGGTGAGGTGCAATCCTGAGTGAGCAGAGCTTCCACACCACCCCTCTTCCTGCTGAATTATGTGGAACTGGAGTTTAAAAACTCCAAAATTATCAGGATAGGGATCCAAGGGTTTTTCTCATGGCCTGGCAAGCAAAGAAGTTCATCAAGGCCTTTTCCAGCCTCTTTTTTTTCTGCTTCCACCCTTGTAAATTTAATATTTATGCACCCAGGCCCCTCAGCAGTGCCTGGGAATGGGGGAGGATTCCTCAGCCCTTCATTTCCCAGGGAAAAAAGGGAATTTCTCCAGGAAATCAGTTTGTCACTTGAACGTTAAAAGACCACCCTTGTCCTTCTGCTCATCCCAGTGTAAAGCCAGGCCTGGTTGGACTGGGAGATTGTGGATGCCAGGGAATTTTTCAGCAGCACCACATTGTAGGGAAGTGACTTTGCCTTATTCCTCTAAAATTTCCAGGCTGAAATTCCCAGAGAGGGAAAAGGGACACGAAACTTCTGAGCTGTGTTGTCGCTTCCTGCACTTCAATTTTCCTTTTCCTTTTCCTTTTCTTTTTCCTTTTCCCCTTTTCCCCTTTTCCCCTTTTCCCCTTTTTTCCCCTTTCCCCCTTTCCCCCTTTTCCTTTTTTTTTCCCTTTTTCCCTTTTTCCCTTTTCCCTTTTTCCCTTTTCCTTTTTTTTCCCCTTTTCCCTTTTTCCCTTTTCCCTTTTTTCCCTTTATCCCTTTTCCCTTTTCCCCTTTCCCTTTTCCTTTTCCTTTCCCTTTTCCCTTTTTCACTTTTTCCCTTTTTTCCTTGTCCCTGTCCCGTGATGTTCTGGAAGATTCTCTGCTATGGATGGGCCTGAGGAATTTTTCAGGTCACATTTTACTCTTTGCACAAATTTCTTCTTGGGATTTCTTTGTGGCTTCGTTTTTGGTTTGTTTGTTTTGTTTTTGTTTTTGTTTTTGTGGGGTTTTTTGGGCTTTTTTGGGGAGGGTTTTTTTGTTGTTTGTTTTTGTTTGGTTGGGTTTTTGTTTGTTTGGGGTTTTGTTTGTTTGTTTTGGGGGTTTTGTTTGGTTGGTTGGTTTGTTTTTGGTTTTTTGGGGTTTTTTTTCCAGTTGGGAAAAATCGGGAAAATTGGAAAAAATTGGGAAAAATTAGGAAAAATTTGGGAAAAGGAGCCACTTTCAGCTGCCCAGCCCTGTCCCAGCAGAGCTGCACCTCAGCTCTTTTCACTTTTCAAGCACAGACACTTTTCCGAGCTGTGCAGTGAAGATTTGTGGGATTTGCTGCAGAAAATCAGGGAATGAGGAATTTTTTTTGGGATCGCAGCTCAGTTCCCAGTCCCTACAGAGGCTGAGGGCTGAAATTTATTCTCTCAGATCAATTTGTTCCGTTTCACACCGGGCTCCTTGACCCGTGAAATGTGGGGTTAAACATTTTAGTGTCCAGGAGGGCACGGCTGAAGTGATTTATCCCAAATCCCAGCAGGGATAGGAGCTGCATTCCCATCACCAAACCCTGCCTCCGACCCCAAATGTCCCACAGGTGGATTTTGGGGGGCTGGAAGGTTAAAAAGCAGCTTTTAGAGCCACTCCATCCCATTTTTATCTGCACCATCCACCCATGGAAGGAGTCCCTAACTAGCCATGCCCAAATGTCCAAATCCTTGGACATTTTCCCGTGTTGTCACCTCCTGCACTTCACCTTTCCCTTTCCTTTCCTTTCCTTTCCTTTCCTTTCCTTTCCTTTCCTTTCCTTTCCTTTCCTTTCCTTTCCTTTCCTTTCCTTTCCTTTCCTTTCCTTTCCTTTCCTTTCCTTTCCTTTCCTTTCCTTTCCTTTCCTTTCCTTTCCTTTCCTTTCCTTTCCTTTCCTTTCCTTTCCTTTCCTTTCCTTTCCTTTCCTTTCCTTTCCTTTCCTTTCCTTTCCTTTCCTTTCCTTTCCTTTCCTTTCCTTTCCTTTTCCTTTCCTTTCCTTTCCTTTCCTTTCCTTTCCTTTCCTTTCCTTTCCTTTCCTTTCCTTTCCTTTTCCTTTCCTTTCCTTTCCTTTCCTTTCCTTTCCTTTCCTTTCCTTTCCTTTCCTTTCCTTTCCTTTCCTTTCCTTTCCTTTCCTTTCCTTTCCTTTCCTTTCCTTTCCTTTCCTTTCCTTTCCTTTCCTTTCCTTTCCTTTCCTTTCCTTTCCTTTCCTTTCATTTTCCCACAGAAAATGTCCAAGGATTCCCATCCCAAAACCATCTTGGAGAAGCACCTGGAGGAGCCCTGCCTGGACCTGCCCCTTTCTAAAGCTGACAGCAGTGGTTTGGTCCAGCCAGGCCACCTGGGAAGGTTTTTCTCCCTCTGTTCCATTGGTCCAGAGAAGCCCAAATGTGATCCTAAACCCTAAGGAACCTTTTCCACACTTTTCCATGCCTTTGAGGGTTTTGTTTTTTAAACAACAAAATGACCAGGCCAACAAGGGCTTTGTGCAGAGGTCTGAGGTTTCCAAAGTCTCCAGAACTGGGGAGGCCACACCTCAGTTCTGGACCCCTCACTTCAAACAAGGACATTGGAGTGCTGGAGCTGGAGAATCCCAAATCCTAAGGATTGGAGGAGACCTTTGGGATCATCCAGTGCCACCATCAGCAGCCCAAAATCATGTCCCTGAGGGCCACATCCAAACTTTCCCTGAATATTTCCAGTGATGGTGACTCCACCACTTCTCTGTGCAACTCATTCCAAGCTTTTTTTCAGTGAAAAAAAATAAATTCTAAGTTTTAAAGTGAATTTAAAGGAGGTTTGCCCATCCTCAAGAAATTGCTCCTAAAAACCTGGAAAACTCCAAGGAATTTCCCAGCTTTGAGCTGATATCTGGCTTTAAATCTGGTTTTTCTCCCTGATTTCACAGCACAACAATCTTCCTGAAAATCAACCCCCATCACCTTTATCTGAGGGAATTCTGAGCAGGAATTAGGTGAAATATCCTCGGATTAATCCGAATTTCTCACCTTGGCCTGTTCTGATTCCCTCCCTGCCAAACCCAGGGATATACAGATGGATTTCCAAAGGAGTTGCATCAGCACCAACCCCGAGCAAGTTTTGGCTCCTCAACCCTCCAGTTGCTTCATCCATCCCCCCCTCACCACCACAAATATTGGTGCTATTTGAGCCTAATTATATTTTTCTTTCTAAACCCTGCCCCATCGGAAGCTCCTTGCCCTTATTTGGGCGAGTAACAAAGAAGAAACACGAATTTATTTCTTTTTTTCCCCCCCTTCTTTCCTTTTAAGTTGTTCAACTTCGACACTAATAAAGGTATTATGTGGAGTCATCTCCAAACTATATCCCATATATCATTCCCAGATAAAGATCTTTGTCTGGGACTTTGTCTGAGGAGGATAATGTTTCACTCCTGGCGCCTGGGAGTCTCCTCTTTCTAACATAACACATATTTGTTCCAGTCTTACTAAACCTGGCTGCCTTCAATGCCCAAAAATCAGTTTGCACTTTGATTTTTCGAGCCAATTAACGAAGCTCATCGGCCCATTCCTTCTTCTCCGGCTGCTGGATGCAAAGAAAATGGAGGAAAAAAACCCTGGGAATGGGTGGAAGAGGCAGGGAAAGGTTTGTGTCCCATGTCCCGTGAGGATGGAGGTTGTGGAGCAGCTCCACAAAAATTTGGGTGCACTTTAAAACCTCCCCAGGGTCGTTTTTTCTGGTAGGAATTCAAATGTGCCTGTGAGGAATGAATCCCTGCAGGAATTGCAGATTCCCCTTCAAATTTGGGTGAATTCTGGGAATAATTTAAAACCCTTGGAGCTCTAGAGTTGAGACCACACCAAAACTTTGCCCGGGTGTTTTGGATTCAAACTCTTTGGGTGTTTTCGTTTTGTATTTAGGAGTTTTCACGTCGGTTTTTAAGGCCTAAACAAAGCTGTGTATACCCAAAATATCAGGGATGAAAGCACAGAAGGAACCTCAAAAGCCTGACAGGAGGCAGGGAATTCGAGGGGAGTCTCCCAGGTTTTCCTCCTGCGCTGACACATCCCCGGCAGCACAAATTCCTGGAGCAGAAAAATTAAAGGAGTTAAGCAAGATCTACTGAGGGCACATTAAAAAAAAATTAAATAAAAACAACGAAAAAAAAGTGCAAGTAAATCGTTTAAAGCTCTTGCTCATTGTTGGTGAATTGTTTTATTTGATGAGTGGCTCCCAGAGTTAAGGGATTTCATAAACACTTAATAAAAACTATGAATTAAAAAAATTAATTTAAAAAATTCCAAAACAAGAGGGTTCTTATCTCCCACCTGCTGAGGTCCAGGTGGTACCAGCAGTTTTATCCTGCAGATTTCTGCAGTTTGGCTCCAGGAAGGTGGCAGGCAGCAGATCCCAGCCCTTCCAGAAGCTTCTCCTCATCCTCCTCCAGCAATGCTGGAGCTCTGGAGCCCCTCTGAAGGAGCCTCTGCAGGGCTGAGCCTCGAGCAGAAGAGGGTGGAAGGAGCCCAACGATTTCAGATTTCTGATAACACCAAAAAAAAGCAGATCTGGGGGAAAAGTTGAGCTCAGCTTAGTGCTGAGCTTAGCTTGGAAAATCCTCCACCACCCACATCCCTGCAGCCACTAGGGAGCTGCCTGGCTCCATGGGATTTTCCCCCTCTCCAAACCCTGGAGCTGGCAGAGATGCTCTGGATGGCTGGCATCCCATGGATTCTTTCCCTATAAACCACTCAAGGGTCTGGATCAGGATATTTATCCCTCCTGATTGCCCCATCCCACTGGATATGGGATTGGGGTGAGGAATTCCTGCCTGTTCCCTTCTCTGTCCCAAAAAGCAGCTGGGTGATGGAGCTGCTTCTCCAAGGAAAAGTCACTTCCTTGCTCCTCCACTTGTCCCCAGATGTGTTGAATGGTTGAATTTTATTTATGATCCCAAGGTAAAAAAATCCTACGAAATCCAGGAATCACAACAGGCAGCTGCTTTGGGAAACTCCCATGTTATTTAATTTATTTTTGTTTTCATTTCCATCTCTTCCCACCTGTTCTCCCTGTCCTTTGAGAGAGACAAAGTGATTTAATAAAATCAAATGAATTCTTAACTTTCTCTGGATCCTTTGTAATTTTTTTCTCATTGCAATTCCTTATCATTGCTCTTTTCCAAAGCTCTCCAATGCTTTGTGCAATTGCCTTGTGCAATGCTGTGTGCACTCAAATCCTGTGGGAAACCCAGGATTTTCTTTGTGGGTTTGTTTGTGGAGGCCTGGGAATGAGGTTTGGAGCAATGTGGTTCTCTGGAGAGCAGGGGGAGGGAAGTGTGGGGTTATTCCTTGTAAAAACTCTGGGAAAGGGGGTGCCCACTGAGTAATGATCATGTGGATTTATAACAAACATAATGAGGAATTGTCTCTCCTTGAAAAATTATTCTGGGAATTATCAAAGGTGGGAAGAGCCCCTCAAGATCAACCAGTGCCACCAGCAGCACCCAAACCCTGTCCCCAAGGGCCACCTCCAGGCTGTCACCCTAAAGCTCACCTGAACTTCATCTCATCCCTTGGGCTTTGCAGGAACCTGACCTTGGGATGGGAGGGACCATCCTGGAGACTCCTCACAGCCCCCAAGGTGCTGAGGCTGGGAGCAGATGGATTGGAAGTTGTGGCCCCCTGAAGGTTTGGTGGGTGTGCAGGGGCCTTTGGCTTGGATTTCATGGAATCACCGAGGTGGGAAGAGCCCCTGAGGATCCCCCAGGGCCACCCCAGCAGCACCAGCAGCACCCCAAACCCTGTCCCCAAGGGCCACCTCCAGCCTCCTCCTGAGCACTGCCACAGACAGGGACTGCAAACCTCCCTGGGCAGCTCATCCCAAGGCCTGAGCGCTCTGCCAGGGAAATTTCCTTTCCCAGTCTCCAACCTGAGCCTCCCCTGGTGCCATTTGAGGCCGTTTCCTCTCCTCCTTTCCCTTGGGATGTGGAAGAAGCCCCCCTGAAATTAGGATGATATTAATTAAACTAAACCACAGAGCAACATGCAAAAATTATCTTTATTTTAACAAAGAATGATAAAAATGAGGGCACAAATCAAACCCATCAATAATAACTGCTCTCAGTCCATGGCAGCACCATCACATTCCCAAAGCTCCCAGGCTTCGCTCCCTGGGGTGAAAGGAAGGCCTGGAGGCCTCAAACCCGGTGCTCAGAGCAGCCCCTGCAAATCTGAGTGGGCAGAATCCCAGGATCACAGGATCATGGAATCATCAGGGTGGGAAGGGACTTCAGGACCACCCAGGGCCACCCCAACATCACCCCAAGCTCTGTCCCCAGGGGTCACCTCCAGCCTCCTCCTGAGCACTGCCACAGACAGGGACTGCAAACCTCCCTGGGCAGCTCATCCCAAGGCCTGACCACTCTGCCAGGGAAATTTCCTTTCCCAATCTCCAACCTGAGCCTCCACACTCACTTAACCACCCAACCCACTGAAATAACCATAATTCCAGAAGGAATAAACCCTCGGAACACCCACCTGGCACCTTCTCTGGCTCTCCTCCAGGCCCTTTGGAGGAGCAGCTGGGACACAGCCACCCACAGGGGGAATTCCAGTGGCTTCCATGGGAATGCTGTGCTTTATAAGGATATTATTCAGCATTTCATTCATCCAAGAACCCTTCTGGACGTGCTGTCCTTGCTGTCCCTGCTCTGAGTCACGGCTCACGAGGGAAACAACTGGGTTTGCATTGGGCTCTGAGCCCAGCATCCAACCTCAGCACTTTCCTTTGGTCCACCTGGCCTCAGCTTTATTCCAATTTTTTTTTTTCCCAGGAGCTCGTTAGAATAATGCTGAGGTTTTCTCCTTTCGTGTTTGTGGAGGTTTGACAGGGAAATTTCCTGTGGGGAATAAAAAACAACACGTGGGCAAATTGTGGCGGTGTTTGCTCAGCCCAAAGGAATAAATCTCTTGTGCTTTCAAAGCAGAGAAAACAGAGAAAATTGGGCACTGGTCACAAAAATGGGGACTGGTCACAAATGTTGGGGTTCACAAAATCATGGAATGGGTTGGGTTGGAAGGAATTTTAGGGATCATCCAATGCTCCATGTCCAACCTGGCCTTGGGCACTTCAGGGATCCAGGGGCAGCCACATTCCCTGGGAATTCCATCCCAGCCCTTCCCATCCTCCTAGGGAACAATTCCTGCCCAATATCTCATTTAAAATGTTCATGGATTGTGCAGCAACAGTGGAGGAAAATCATTTGTGTGTGTGTAATTCAGGCCGACATAATTTTGAATTTCACTGTTGTCCTAAATTGAGATTTGTATTTTTTTAAAGTGTATATCGAATTTTTCCTAACTTGAATCCTGAACAAGTGACCCCTTTTCAGCACATTCATGAAGGACAAAATTCCCTTTTCTGGACTGTGATCTCTAATTCTTAACAGCATTTTTAACTCTTAAAATAAATCCAGCCGATCTGGCTTTGCCTCATATTTCAAAAACATTTTTCTGGCAAAGGAGCCTTTCCTTTGTGTTTTTCTTTTTGAATGCAGCAGTGAACACTTGAGAACTGGGTCAAAAGTGAGGCCTTGCACCATCCTGGCTGTCACCTCCTCTTTCAGAGCTGCAGGGAGACAGATGAGATGAGAATTTCAAACTCTTGAGTGCTCTGTCACTTGTTGGCCCGAGGAGCCACCAGCTGCTGCAGTCTGGTGTCACTTCCCAGGCATCTCCTGAGGGATTTAAATGATTTTTTTTTTAATTCAGCCCTTTTCCATGACCTGGAATCTCTGGGAAGTGAGGATATGGCAGGCAGGAGCTGCAGGAATGGTTCCAGAACCCCAGGAAATGTCCCAGGTTGTGCCCTCATTTGTGCTCAGCCACCAATCACTTTGTTGATTTTTCTCTTTATTATGGAAGATTTAGAGGCACCACTGATGGGTTCTGTTGGCTCCTGGATTTCCTGGAAGCCTGGGAAGGTCTGAAGCAGCTGAGGACAGGGCAAGGAACTGGAAGTAGGTGGAGACCAGGAACAGGAACCCAGCTGAGGTCTGACATCCAAGACAAGCTGGGAACAGGGGTGGAATCACGCCTGGAATGGGCTCAGGAGACATCCCAGGGCTCAGGTACTGCCTTGGGAATGCTGAGCTGGAACAGACAGAGCTGGAGAATAAAGCAGAGATTTATTAAAGGCCTTTAAGGATCCACCTTGGGCAGGACAGGGCCTGGCCAGGGCTACACACAAGATGGACACAAGATGGACACAAAATGGACACAAAATGGACACAAAATGGACACAAAATAAACCCCAAACGGTCACAAAATGGACAAAAAATGGTCACAAAATGGACACAAAATGGACACAAAATGGACACAAAATGGACACAAAATGAACACAAAATGGACCCAAAATGGCCGACCGGTCACGAGGTCTCACACTTTTATCAGTTTTGGTCCATTTGCACATTGGGGTTTCATTGTCCAATCCCCGCTCCAGGTGATGCAGTCCCACCCTTCTTGTTTTCTCCCCTCAGCCCCCGTTGTTTGTGCTGTGAAAACTTGTCCCAGTTGTCCTTGGTGTGCAGCAGGACAAGGATTTGTTTTGTGTCCCTGCTGTGTGCAGAGAGCTGAGTGACCCTGACTGTGAGCTCAGAGCTGCACCCTGGGCAGCACAGAGCCTGAATACAGCAAAGATAAAACTGAAGGCAGGGAAGACACAGGCAGGGTTGTGGCTGCATCCATAGGTGGGTTGGAGCCAACATTCCAGATGTTCTGTGGCCTCCTGGAGGCCGATGGAAGCTCCCTTTGCCTGCCTGGTGTTGTAGCCCAGCTTGGGATCCCTGATATCCATCACAGAGTGAAAATACTTCCATGGGACTGCCTGTGCTGGCCTGGACAATGGATAAATGATCAGGAGAATTCAGTGGTTGAGAAGTGCATTTGGAAAAACATTGTTTCTATGGATGAAAGGGGAATAATGATGGAGACAAAACTCTAAAAATTGACTGTGTGGTGAACAGTCTGGTCTTGGACCAGGTTGGACAGGGTTTGGAGCAACCTGGGATAGTGGAAGGTGTCCCAGCCCGTGGCAGGGGGTTGGATTTGGATCTGGATGATCTTTCAGGTGCCTTTTAAGCAAAATGACTCCAAGACTCTGTGATTTTATGATTCAAGCAAGGCTCTGTGTGGCGGTGCTTGGGACACTGATGATTCCTGATGTTAAAGTTAAATTCGCTCAGAAGTTGTTCCAAGCTGCAGCCCCGTGGCAAAACTGGGAGCCAATTTTGGCACCGAGGCAGCCAAAACCTGAAATAACTTTGTGCTCTTTTAGCACAATTAGGCCTAGAAAAATTCACTTTTCACACCCAGCAGTTGAGCTCATCATCCTATCTCCTGCAAAAACACCACCAGGGCATTGTTTGGCTCACGAAAGAGCAACAACAAAAGGCAATGTCTGAGCTGAGCTGTCAGGAGAGGATTTCAGTGCTGAGGTGGAGGCTTTGATGTGGCAGAGAAAGGTGGCTCAGACAACAAGCCTTGTCTCCATCCACTCCCGTGCAGCTGAAATCACTTGCAAAATCATTTTTTAAAATGCAAATCTGCATTTAAATTCATTAAATGCTCTCTGCCTCTTCGCTGCCTGGTGAAGCTGCAAAATCAAAATGCAAACCCAGGTTGCAGCCTGTTAAAAAATGAGGAGATCACATCCAGATCGAAGGGGATTTTGTTTCAAACTCACAATTCGTTTGGCAGCCACAAACAAAACAAAGGGTGAACACAAAGCTCTTTCTTCTCACCTTTCCCCTTTCCCCACCCCTGGGGTGCTGCAGAGAGAGCAGAGAGGCTCTGCCACCCCTTGCTCTGGTGGTTTGATGTGTTTTTGTGGCAGCAAAATCGAGGATTTGCTGTGCTGAGCTCTCTGCAAACCTGGCCAGAGCCTTTCGCTGAAGATTTACAAATTTTCGACCATAATAAGCAAAGTTACATCTTAATAAAGTTTATATTTTTCTTCTTCAAAGGTGGCTGTGGTTCAGCAGGTCCAACCCCTGCGTGGGGCTTCCTCTTCATTATTTAAATTCAGTGGTAGAATCAGGAACAGAATCTCGCTGGTTCTAAGCCAGCTCTAAAAAGCTCTGTCTGTTTTAAGAGTTTTACCTCAACATCTTTTGGGCACTTTTAAAAGTGTCCTCTCAGTTTCAGGAATTTTGGCTTCAAACTCCTGAATAAAACAAAGTTTAAGGGGGTAAATAAAGGGGGCAGGTGAGGGGCTGGAAAACCATCCTGGAGGGAGCAGCTGAGCTGGGCAAGGGGCTCAGCCTGGAGAAAAGGAGGCTCAGGTGGGACCTTGTGGCTCTGCACAATTCCCTGACAGTTGGGGCAGGGAATAAATGAGAGGAAACCCTTTCCATGAGGAATTTCCCCCAATATCCGATCTAAACCCCCCCTGAGCTGTTTGGGGTGGGTGAAAAAGCAGCAGCAAGTGCCAAAGCACCAATTAGCGCCAAGCCGAGGCAGGGCGAAGATAAAGGGAGTGAAACCACAGAATCCACAGCTCCTGAGCCTGGCCTGGCTCAACCGCAGAGCGCAGAATCTCCAACCACAGCCATCAGGTGATGTGACCAACATTCAGCCCAGGGATCCGCAGAGAACGGCTCCAGCACCAGGAAATCATTTTGGGAACGTTCCTTTTCCATCTCTGCAAACATCCCCTGAGAAGCCTCATGTGGTGTGCTGGTTTGAAAGCAAAACCAGTGAGAGGCTCCATGTCAGAGATACAATTTAATAGGGGAAAAGAAAAGAAGAAAAATGAAGTAAAATGAAGTAAAATAAAGTAAAATGAGTAAAGTGAAGTGAAATAATGAAGTAAAATGAAGTAAAATAAAGTGAAGTGAAGTGAAATGAAGTAAAATGAAGTAAAATAAAGTGAAGTGAAGTGAAATGAAGTAAAATGAAGTAAAAAAGTAAAATAAAGTGAAGTGAAGTGAAATGAAGTAAAATGAAGTAAAATAAAGTGAAGTGAAATGAAGTAAAATGAAGTAAAATAAAGTAAAATAAAATAAAGTAAATAAAGTAAAATAAATTAAAATAAAGTAAAGTAAAATAAAGTAAAGTGAAGTGAAATGAAGTAAAATGAAGTAAAATAAAGTAAAATAAAGTGAAATGAATTGAATTGAAGTAAAATGAAGTAAAATGAAATAAAATAAAATAAAATAAAGTAAAATAAAGTAAAAAAAAGGTAAAATAAGGTAAAATAAAATAAAGTAAAATTAAGTAAAGTCAAGTAAAATAAAATAAATGCAGTAGTACAAAAAACCACTGACAGAGTCAGAATCCAACCTGACCCCCTGTTAGTCAGGGTGGTGGCAGCAGTGCAGATGAAATGCTCTTGTCCAAGCAGGGATCCTGTAGAAAGCTCTGGCAGCTCTTGTCCTCTGCGAATCCAGTGGGTCAGGGCTCCCTGTGCTGTCCCAAATCCCAGATTCTATCCAGGTGGGAATGCTTGGCTCCTCCCCCTGGGCGGAGCATCTCCCCATGGGCTGATCTCATTCTCTGAGCCCTGCAGTGGCTCCTTGCTGGCCCATGAACCAGAGACAGCTCCCGCAGGGAGTTCCCCATGAGCCATGGGCACGGCATTGCTGGGCTCATTAACAGAAGATAATTAATTCCCATTAATAGAAGATAAGGGAAACACTGCCCCAGCTGGTTCCAGCAGCTCATGGGGATGGGGATGGAACACAGACTGTGGGCACATCTTATATTGTAACCCAGGACACACGGGCAGGGCAGCTCTTTCGACAGCTGGAGCAGATGTTTTTGGGATGTGGTGCTGAAGGAAAGGAGGGAAATCTGCTGGATTTTTGGGGTGCTGCAATATGAGCAGCAGGTGTCTTGTAGGGTTTCCCTAGGAGTGAACACTCACATGTGCTTCAGCTGCACAGCTGGTCAAAATTAAGGCTTTAAAATGGCACATCTGGCCTTGGGTAATTCCTCCAGTTTTTCCTAGGAGCTGCTGGAGGCTTTAAATGAGTGGAGCATGGATGGAGCCACTTGGGAGAAAAGGAGGCTCAGGGGGGACCTTGTGGCTCTGCACAAGTCCCTGACAGGAGGGGCAGGGAAAAAATGAGAGGAAACGGCCTCAAATGGCACCAGGGGAGGCTCAGGGTGGAGATTGGGAAAGGAAATTTCCCTGGCAGAGCGCTCAGGCCTTGGGATGAGCTGCCCAGGGAGGTTTGCAGTCCCTGTCTGTGGCAGTGCTCAGGAGGAGGCTGGAGGTGGCCCTTGGGGACAGGGTTTGGGGTGCTGCTGGTGCTGCTGGGGTGGCCCTGGGGGATCCTCAGGGGCTCTTCCCACCTCGGTGATTCCATGAAATCCAAGCCAAAGGCCCCTGCACACCCACCAAACCTTCAGGGGGCCACAACTTCCAATCCATCTGCTCCCAGCCTCAGCACCTTGGGGGCTGTGAGGAGTCTCCAGGATGGTCCCTCCCATCCCAAGGTCAGGTTCCTGCAAAGCCCAAGGGATGAGATGAAGTTCAGGTGAGCTTTAGGGTGACAGCCTGGAGGTGGCCCTTGGGGACAGGGTTTGGGGTGCTGCTGGTGGCACTGGGGTGGCACTGGGGATCCTGGAGGTTCCTTTCCACCCTGATGATCCTGGGATTCTGAAAAGTCCCCCTCCTGACTCAGACTCTTGAATTCACCCCACTAAATCCCCTCATCCTGTGTGAAATAGATTTGTAGAGAATTATAATGGATTGTAATTAGGAAACTGTTTGGCTTCTGATTGTGACAGCATGAATTATAATATCTGTACTGTCTCACCCTTCACATGAGCCTGAAAATGGAATAAAAATTTTTAAAATGCCTCTCAGTTGCCCCATCTCTGGGTCAGAAAAAGGATAATCCAACATTATCCCACTCCACGCCTTCCCTGGTGCTGTGTCCCTGCCCAAATCCACTTTGGAAGCTCAGAGCTCCCTCCCAGCTCCAGGACAAACCTCTCCAGCCTCTCTCCGTGCTGCATCTCCAGCCCCACAGCTCCTGGAGAACACAAGGCCTGTTGTTCTCAATGTAAAATATCTGTAATAATAACGGGAAGCTTTTCATAGCCTTCAAAGCTCTGCCCTAAAGCTTCCAGCTGCAGATCCCATGTGGATTTTATTAGGACGGGATGATATTGCAAGTTGGAATACAAGGTTTACCTGAGCAATAAAAGGGGGCAGTTCCCACCTATTTAAACTCACAGCATCTCCTTACATCTCATCACTGCTCGTAAGGGATTTCTGGAGCTCTTGTTAAAGAGATTTGGGTCTCTAAAAAGCTTTTTTTAACTGAAGTGGATCAGTTTGTGAAGTGCAATAAAACATTGATCTCTTTGTTCTTCTGCTCCCAGAAATGCCAGCTTTGGGTTTTCCTTTTCTTTCACTGCATTTTGTTCTCCTCTACCAAGGCAGAATGAATGATCCCTAAAAATCCTGCAGAAAAAAGGCTGAGAAATACTCCTTAAATAATCCAATCCATCAGTTTGGAATCAAAATTTGAGCAGCTACAATTTTGGGATAACCTGAGAGATTCAGGTTGTCTTTACCCATCCCAAACCACCCATGTTTCATATCCCAAATCCCAAATAATAAATATTTCCTCCCTCTCCTGGTCCTTTCCCTCCGTTTCTGCGTCCTGCTGCCAGAAGGTTTTTAAAAGAATGAAAGATGCTTTGTAAGTTAAGAACTATTAATGAGAACTGGAAAATGGGAGAGAACAAAAATCCTCAGGGGCTTTGAAGAAAATGTCCTCGTGGTGGGAGATCCGAATTAAAACCAAACCTTCCTCAGGGGCACAGAAACCTGGGATTGGAAAGAGGTGGGTGGAGAAATTTAAATTATCTCAATATATAATGTAGAAGGTGTGCTGGACACTGCAGATGGGTGGGATGGATGGATGATGGATGGATGATGGATGATGGATGGATGGATGATGGATGATGGATGGATGGATGTTGGATGATGGATGGATGTGGATGATGGATGGATGGATGGATGGGATGGGGATGGATGGATGATGGATGGATGGGATGGATGGATGATGGATGGATGATGGATGGATGATGGATGGATGATGGATGGATGGATGGATGGATGGATGGATGATGGATGGATGGATGGATGGATGGATGGATGATGGATGGGATGATGGATGGATGGATGGATGGATGGATGATGGATGGATGGATGGATGATGGATGATGGATGGATGATGGATGGATGGATGATGGATGGATGATGGATGGATGGATGATGGATGATGGATGGATGGATGGATGATGGATGATGGATGGATGATGGATGATGGATGGATGGATGGATGGATGGATGATGGATGATGGATGGATGATGGATGGGATGGATGGATGGATGGATGATGGATGGATGATGGATGGATGGATGATGGATGGATGGATGATGGATGGATGATGGATGATGGATGGATGATGGAATGGATGGATGGATGGGATGGATGGATGGATGGATGATGGATGGATGGGATGATGGATGGATGATATGGGATGGGATGGATGATGGATGGATGGGATGGATGGAGGATGGGATGGATGGATGGGATGGGATGATGGGATGGATGGGATGGATGGATGGATGGGATGGATGGATGGATGATGGATGGATGGGATGATGGATGGATGGATGATGGATGGATGGATGGGATGGGATGGATGGATGGATGGATGGATGATGGATGGATGGATGGATGGATGATGGGATGATGGATGATGGATGATGGATGGATGATGGATGGATGGATGATGGATGGATGATGGATGGATGGATGATGGATGGATGGATGATGGATGATGGATGATGGATGGATGATGGATGGATGGATGATGGATGATGGATGGATGGATGGATGGATGATGGATGGATGGATGGATGATGGATGGATGGATGGATGGATGATGGATGGATGATGGATGGATGGATGGATGGATGATGGATGGATGGATGGATGGGTGGATGATGGATGCTTTCTCTCTTTCTCTCTCTCTTTCTCTCTCTCTCTTTCTTTCTTTCTCTTTTCTTTCTCTCTCTCTTTCTCTCTTTCTCTCTTTCTCTCTCTCTTTCTCTCTTTCTCTCTTTCTCTCTCTCTTTCTCTCTTTCTCTCTTTCTTTCTCTCTCTCTTTCTTCCTTTCAAGTTCAGCATTTCCCTGCTAAAGCTGAGCAAGAACTGACCCTCCCTTAATGTGAGTGCGGCTGGATAAACAAACACCCAGCAGCTCCGGCTTTGTGGGAAGAGCTGCAGCCCAAAATGTGGGCCAGAGGAACAGGTTGGTGCAGCTGGCTGGAACTTTTCCAAGGTTTCTCACTGACAGCTGGTTTGGTAATTCCAGGTGAATCCTGGGGCAGCAGTGGGATGTGTTTGCCTCCCCAGTCAGCCACTATCCCCACTCTGTTTTATCACCTGATTCTTTATTTCTCTTCTCCATTGATTTAAGAGGGGAACACAGAAAACCCTGACCAAGTGACTCATCTCTAACAGTTTTTATATTCCCGACAGGCAACTTTATCAGCCAGATTTATTCCAGTGAGATGATTTAACTCGGGCCTCCCTCAGCACAGTTCCTTCATCCCTTGGAAATTCAGATGGAGACTGAAAAGACAATGTTTATTTCCCAAATGTTTTATTATTGGTTAGGAACAACCTCAATGAAACCATTCATTAAACTATTGATCTTTCTGGTTTTTCCCTGGGAAGGAAAAGTTGGGGAATTCTGGTGGAATTGTCTGCTCTCCTCCTGTGGTGCACAGAGTCAGTGCCAGAGAGCAGGAAAAAAATTATGGAATCATGGAATGGTTTGGGTTGGAAGGACCTTAAATCCCATCCAATGCCACCCCTGCCATGGCAGGGACACCTCCCACTGTCCCAGGCTGCTCCAAGCCCCAATGTCCAACCTGGCCTGGGACACTGCCAGGGATCCAGGGGCAGCCACAGCTGCTCTGGGAATTCTGTGCCAGGGCCTCCTCACCCTCACAGGAAATTATTTTTTATATTTTTTTTTTCATGTGCAGGTGTCCATCAGGAGGGGAATTTCTGCCTCCTTCTCCTGTTTGGTCCCTACTAGGGTCAGCCATTCCATCTCCCAGTTCTCACTTCGGGAACACTTCTCCAAATTTTTTTAACCTCTCCATGACTATGTTTGAATGTTGTGGCAATAATGCAGACAATGCTTGCAAAATGATAAAGAGAAAAAAATAATGCTCCTAAGTCGAGCACGCAGTGCTAAAGAATTGTATTTTAGCAAAAAGAAAAAGAAGGAAAAACAAGTTCAGAGTCACATATTTATCTTCTCCTCCTCCACCTTGCACCTGTTCCCCCCAGCCCTCCTTTGTTGGCTTCAAAAAAACCTGTTTTTCACTGTTTTGGGGGTTTTTTTGTGGGCAACTTTGTTGCATCTGAGTTTCTGAGAAAGAGGGGAGAAAGGAGAAGAAAGCGAACAACTGAGAGCTGCAGCCAGGGTGGGTTTCTGTGGTGCTCGACATTCATTTTAGAAAAGCTCTGGAGAGAACCTCAGGCTGAGCTTTGGGGCTTTGGGGGCTTTTTTGTTGTTGTTTTTTCTTTGCTGACTGACTGTAGAAATGCAGCAGCAAAGCTGAGCCCTGAATCTCAGATTTTCCTGCAGCTCTTATCCATGGAATCTCTTCATCCTCTGCTTTTCCCTCTGATCCCACACAAGCCAAGGTGTCACCTCCCTGCCAGAGTGGCCATGGGATTGCTGGAATTCCATAAGGAGAAAATATGGGCAGAGAGGTGAGGAAAAGCTGCCTGCAGCCCCAAATTCCCCACAGGGATGCTTGGATGAAGCCCTGGAAGTGTCCAAGGCCAGGCTGGACAGGGCTTGGAGTGACCTGGCCTAGTGGGAGGCCAGGTTAGGACTGGATGGAGCTTTAAGGTCCATCCTGACCCAAATCATTCCTTGGTTCTGGGCAGGAGGGGAGCCACTCACTTGGGTTGGGATGAGGCTGATCCATGGTCTGGATGTCTTGGGAAGGCTGAGCTGGAACAGAGACTGGACAGAGCTGGAGAATAAAGTAGAGATTTATTAAAAGGCCTTTAGGGTACACCTTGGGCAGGACAGGGCCTGGCCAGGGCTACACCCAAGGTGGACACAAAATGATCACAAAATGGTCACAAAATGGACACAAAATGGACACAAAATGGTCACACAATGGACCCAAAATGGACCCCAGACTGTTCACAAAATGGACAAAAAATGGTCACAAAATGGTCACAAAATGGACCCAAAATGGTCACAAAATGGACAAAAAATGGTCACAAAATGGACAAAAAATGGTCACAAAATGGACACAAAATAGTCACAAAATGGACACAAAATGGACACAAAATGGTCACAAAATGGCTGACCGGTCACAAGGTCTCACACTTCCATAAGTTTTGGTCCATTTGCACATTGGGGTTTCATTGTCCAATCCCAGCTCCAGGTGATGCAGTCCCACCCTTCTTGTTTTCTCCCCTCAGCCCCCGTTGTTTGTGCTTTTGGGGCTGAAAACTTGTCCCAGTTGTCCTTGGTGTGCAGCAGGACAAGGATTTGTTTTGTGTCCCTGCTGTGTGCAGAGAGCTGAGTGACCCTGACTGTGAGCTCAGAGCTGCACCCTGGGCAGCACAGAGCCTGAAATACAGCAAAGATAAAACTGAGGGCATCAGTCTCGGTTTGCAATGGAATTTTTAAGTGGAGGGGGTTTGTTTTGGGGTTTTTTTTTCTGTGGATGATGAGCACGAGCAGCAGCAGCTGCCGACTGCTTGGAATGTCAGCGGGATCCGGAGAGGTTCAAGTCCATACAAGTCGGCCCCAAGAGCTTTGAGCTCTGCCTTGGGAGTGTAAATCGAGCCCTCAGTGCAGGCAGCTGATCCCTGTGCCAGTAAGGGCAGCTTGGAGGAGCTGAGGTGACTCACGAGAGCATTTTTGGGAGGATTCCTCATCCTTCCCCCAGCCTGGCTGAGCAGGTTGGTGTTTCCTCACCTGAGGTGTCTGCCCTGCTGGAGGGGAAGAGAAAGCTGAGGAGAAAACATGGAGCACGCAGAGAATCTTGGAATCGTGGCACGTTTGGGGTTGGAATTTTGAGGATAATCTGGTGCCACCCCCTGCCCATGGCAGGGACACCTCCCACTGTCCCAGGCTGCTCCAAGCCCCAATGTCCAACCTGGCCTGGACACTTCCAGAAGAGTCCACAACCTCTCTGAACAACTTTTCCAGCACCTCCCTGTTGAAACCCAGGACATCTCTCTGGCTGCCCTGGGTGACCCCAGACCCTGGCAAAGGGTCCAGAGATCCTGGCACAAAGTCAAAAATATCAGTGCCTTCGATTTTAGCCCATGGGAGCAGTTACCAACCTTGTATGAAGAAGTACAAACCACAAGAGTTTGATTAGAGTAATAATTAGCTCATTTCCGGGTGTTAATGTAGAATTTTGGGGTTCATAAAGGAGGTTCAAGAAGGCAAGATGGAGAAATCTGGGTGTGTCCCTGTCCTCCTTCTTCTTCCCCTTCATCTTCTGCTGTGCTGGTGGCACTTTTGGTTGGTTTAGCATAGAAATGCACTGTCCAACACAGGTGATGGGTGTTGGTATCTCACTATAAACACAGATCACGGAATATTTGGGATAAAAGATTACGGCCACCCTTGGGGTGGTCAGTGGTTGATGACCACACTGCAGCCAGCACCCAAGGTGGATGAGAACAAAATGTACCAGATAAGAAACAATAAACAATAAATGTATAAGAAACAATAAACAACCTTGAGAACCTCCACGGACACATCCCGATTCTCTTCTGGCACCAGGGCTTGGGACAAGGACTTTTGCAACATTCCTGGGGTTATCAGCCCAAGAACTGAGACCTCCCCACCCTCCCTGGGAGGAATTCCTTCCCAATGTCCCATCTAACCCTGGCCTCCTTCAGCTGGAGGCTGTTCCCCTTAATCCTGTCCCTCCCTGCTCCAATCTGGGAGGAATTTGGGTGTTGGGGTCCAAATCCCTCTGGGCCCCATCACCTCCCATCATGAAGAGCAAAACCACCAAAAGATTAAAAATACTCGTGGCCTTCCTTTAAAAAATGGGAATCACCTCTAATAACCGGCTGGAAAATCCCGGATAACGAGGGAGGCGCAGGAAGAGATTTGGCATTTGCTCCTCAGCCAGCTGATCAGCAGAGCCCGAATTTTCCTGAGGAACAGGAAAATTTGGAACCCCCAAAACATGAAAAACTGGTTTTTTTGAAGCCAAAAAAGGAAAGCTGAGGGGAACAGGTGCAAGGTGGAGGAAGAGAAGATAAATACGTGACTCTGAGCCTGATTTTCCTTCTTTTTGTTTTTTACTAAAATACAAATTTTTAGCACTGGGGTCACAGCAGGGGAGATGTGCAAGTTTGTGGCAGAAAAGGCACCTGGTGCTCCCAAATGTTGGGGTACAAATCCCCCTGGGCCCCCTTCAGACAGGCCCAGGGGTGTCCAAAGATGTGAGGACTGAGTTAAAACCCTCTGAGAAATTAAGATCCATAAATTCACCCAGACATGAGGTAGAAATGCAAGTTTAGTTTTAAATAAACAGAGGATTTTTAAGTGCCTTAAAAATAAAAACCTGTGTTAGCAAGAAAGAAAGAGATCTAGTACCTGGTTTATAGTTCAGTAAATAATCGCCTTTTGCAAAGTTAGTTAAATTCGAATTAACAAAATTCTAATAAATTCTAATTAAAAAATCCTAATAAAAATAATGTCACCTTGCTATGCATTCTTAGAACAGATAGAGCTGTATGTGTGGAATTTATGTAAGAATTAAGATTTATGGATCTTAATTTCTCCGAGGGTTTTAACTCACTCCTCACATCTTTGGACACCCCTGGGCCTGTCTGAAGGGGGCCCAGGGGGATTTGTACCCCAACATTTGGGAGCACCAGGTGCCTTTTCCTGCCACAACCTCGCACATCTCCCCTGCTGTGACCCCAGTGCTAAAAATTTGTATTTTAGTAAAAAACAAAAAGAAGGAAAAACAGGCTCAGAGTCACGTATTTATCTCCTCTTCCTCCACCTTGCACCTGTTCCCCTCAGCTTTCCTTTTTTGGCTTCAAAAAAACCAGTTTTTCATGTTTTGGGGGTTCCAAATTTTCCTGTTCCTCAGGAAAATTCGGGCTCTGCTGATTCATGGCTGGCTGAGGAGCAAATGCCAAATCTCTTCCTGCGCCTCCCTCATTATCCGGGATTTTCCAGCCGGTTATTAGAGGTGATTCCCATTTATTAAAGGAAGGCCATGAGTAATTTTTAATCTTTTGGTGGTTTTGTCATTCGTGATGGGAGGTGATAGCAAATGAAGAGATGAGACAAAAAACTTCATGACCTCTCTAATCTCTCACTCTTTCCCAGGAATAATTAGTCAGCTTCCTCTTGGGTTTCTTGTGAAGAAAAGTTTCCCACTTTTCTTCCCAGGAAAGAAAGCGAAATATTTCTAAGAACAAGAAGGTGTCATGACGAAATCCTCGACGAGCAGGAAGAGCTGAAGATGAATTTAATGGATGAAGATGGAAGAGGTGTCTCTTGGATTTTAAGGGATGGAGGCACCTGCTTGTAGAAACATCATCTTGTGGCAGGAATTGTGCTGCTTTTTGTAGGAAAAGATCTCCTGGATCAAGGAATATCCCAGGATTGCAGCGGTGGTTGGGCCCTGGGGGCTTTTTTTGGTTTTTCCAATTTGTCTCCCTCTTCTCCCTGCCATCCTCCAACTCTGCTCCCACCCCAAAACCACTTTGTGGCCCTCTAACGTGGAGGTTTTCTCCTAAAGCCTGAGTGGCAGAAAGGAGATCCCAGCACCAGGAGATTTCAGGGTCAGGAGCTCTGGATTTCAGTTCATGCAGTTGGGATAATTCTGATATTTCTCTGTTTATGGGCCTTTTTAAAAAAAAAAATTGCTATTTTTTTTTTTGACTCCAGTTTGTGCAGTTGGAATAATTCTAATATCTCTCTGTTTATGGGTTTTTTCCCAAAAAAATTTGCTATTTTGTTTTTTTCTGACCTCAGTTCATGCAGTTGGGATAATTCTGAAATTTCTCTGTGTATGTTTTTTTTTTTTTTTTAATAGCTATTTTTTTCTGACTTCTGTTTTACAGTTGGGATAATTCTGAAATTTCTCTGTTTATGGGTTTTTTTTTTTAAATTGCTATATTTTTCTGACTTCAGTTTGTGTAGTTGGGATAATTCTGATATTTCTCTGTTTATGGGCTTTTTTTTAAAAAAAAAGTGCTAATTTTTTTTTCTGACTTAAGTTCATGCAGTTGGATAATTCTGATATTTCTCTGTTTATGGTTTTATGTTTTTCAAAAAAAATTGTTAATTTTTTTTTCTGACTTCAGTTCGTGCAGTTGGGATAATTCTGATATTTCTCTTTTTATGGGGTTTTTTTCCAAAAAATAATTGCTAATTTTTTTTTTTTTTTTTTTCCTGACCTCAGTTTGTGCAGTTGGGATAATTCTGATATTTCTCTGGGTTTTTTTTCTGGGAAATAATTGTAATTTTTTTCTGACTTCTGGCTGATGTATGAAGAGATAAGATTTTTTTTTTTTTTAAAACTAACACACAGAATATTTTTAGAAGCAAACCTGACGGTTTGGAGGATTTTAAACATAATTTAGTAGCCATCAAATACACGATTTTCCACGTAATGTCTCGAAGACAGGATTATCCCACAAGGATTATCCGACTGCTGCTCTATTAATGCCACTAAACGAACGCCCCCTTTTAAACTTGTATTTATCTTGCCATCGATCTATTGATTCCAAGAACTCCAAACTCTCCCTTCTTCATTTTTTCCCCCTTTTTTCCGATGTTCCTCAAGAATCATTAAGACACATTGTGGTTTAACAGGCCCATAAATCACGCCCCGGGAAGGGCTTTGCTCGGGATGAAAAAACCTTGGATCCAGGCCAAGCTTTAATTTTCAAATTTGTGCCTCCCCGGGGCAGGAGATGTAATGCTCTTATCTCTTCTTTTGGGTCAAATCTCAAACCACAAAAGGTTTGAGATTTGGCCCAAAAGGAGAGATAAAAGCATCACAAGCTCAGGCCGGGGCTGAGCTCAGGTTCCAGGGCCTCAGGAGGGAGCCAGGGTTGGGTGGAAATGGGGAAAAGAAGGAAAGGAAAGGAAAGGAAAGGAAAGGAAAGGAAAGGAAAGGAAGGAAAGGAAAGGAAAGGAAAGGAAAGGAAAGGAAAGGAAAGGAAAGGAAAGGAAAGGAAAGGAAAGGAAAGGAAAGGAAAGGAAAGGAAAGGAAAGGAAAGGAAAGGAAAGGAAAGGAAAGGAAAGGAAAGGAAAGGAAAGGAAAGGAAAGGAAAGGAAGGAAAGGAAAGGAAAGGAAAGGAAAGGAAGGAAAGGAAAGGAAAGGAAAGGAAAGGAAAGGAAAGGAAAGGAAAGGAAAGGAAAGGAAAGGAAAGGAAAGGAAGGAAAGGAAAGGAAAGGAAAGGAAAGGAAAGGAAAGGAAAGGAAAGGAAAGGAAAGGAAAGGAAAGGAAAGGAAAGGAAAGGAAAGGAAAGGAAAGGAAAGGAAAGGAAAGGAAAGGAAAAGGAAAGGAAAGGAAAGGAAAGGAAAGGAAAGGAAAGGAAAGGAGAAAGGAAAGGAGAAAGGAAAGGAGAAAGGAAAGGAGAAAGGAAAGGAGAAAGGAAAGGAGAAAGGAAAGGAAAGAGGAAAGGAAAGAGGAAAGGAAAGAGGAAAGGAAAGAGGAAAGGAAAGAGGAAAGGAAAAAGGAAAAATGAAAAGGAAAAGGAAAGAAAAGGAAAAGGAAAGAAAGGAGAAGAGAAGAGAAGAGAAGAGAAGAGAAGAGAAGAGAAGAGAAGAGAAGAGAAGAGAAGAGAAGAGAAGAGAAGAGAAGAGAAGAGAAGAGAAGAGAAGAGAAGAGAAGAGAAGAGAAGAGAAGAGAAGAGAAAGAAAAGAAAAGAAAAGAAAAGAAAAGAAAAGAAAAGAAAAGAAAAGAAAAGAAAAGAAAAGAAAAGAAAAGAAAAGAAAAGAAAAGAAAAGAAAAGAAAAGAAAAGAAAAGAAAAGAAAAGAAAAGAAAAGAAAAGAAAAGAAAAGAAAAGAAAAGAAAAGAAAAGAAAAAATCTTTATTTTGGCGAAGGGAATGGTTCTGGCAGGGGTGGAAATTAAAAAGTGGTGCAGCAAAGGAGAGGCTGGAGGGAGGGGAAAGGGGTCCAGGGGTGGTGGCCGGTGCAGGTTGGGTGGGATGGGAGCAGAGCCCTGGGGACAGCAGGAACAGCAGAGAGGGGATTGTCCCACTCAGCCTCACTCAGTTTGGGGTGTCTCAATATAAAAACACATTGAGCTCTTCATGAGTGTCCAAAGGAGGGACATGAGGGTGGGGAAGGGTCTGGAGGGGCCACACAAGGAGAGGGCACCTGGAAAGTGCAGCTGGAGCAGAGGCTGAGGGCAGAGCTCGCTGGGGACAGCTCAGATCTCTGCTCCTGTGACCTGACAGCACCCAGGGAGCAGCTGGAGCTGGGCCAGGAAGGATTGAGGTTGGATTTTAGGGCAAGGTTCTTCTTTCCCCAGAGGGTGCTGGGCACTGCCCAGGCTGCCCAGGGAATGGGCACGGCCCCGAGGCTGCCACAGCTCCAGGAGCCTTTGGGCAGCGCTGCCAGGGATGCCCAGGCTGGGATTGCTGGGGGCTCTGGGCAGGGACAGGGGCTGGGTTTGGATGATCCTTGTGGATCCCTTCCAGCTCAGGACATTCCATGTTTCAAAGGTGTAAAAACCTCCTGTGCTCTCCTATGTTTTCCTTAGCCCATGCACACGATCTAAAACTTTTTCTCTGCTGATTTCCTGGTGAAACAATTCTTTATTTTTGTCCTCTGAAGAGGCTGCACTGTTCCCTCCCTCCTTCACTCTCCTGGGCACATTCTGCCTGTAAGAACAGAGGGTTTGTGCCCACAGCTGAAATGAATGAAGGGTGTTAAGCAGAAAAGCTGCTGGAGCTGTTCCTCCAACGAGAGGAGGGAATTTCACAGAATTCCAAGAATTTCCACATCTCCACGAAATTCTTGGAATTCTGTGTAATTCCCACTCTGACTCCCCAAACAGAGGAATTCTGCTCACCAATCCAGCAGCAGCAGCACCACCCAAAGCCACGGGGGAATCCCAAACCATGGGGGGTTTCCATCCATCCCTTCCCAGTCCCACATCCCCAAATCTTCCGTGGGGTGCAGGGAGCTTTGTGCAGCCACAGGAGCAGCTCCAGCTGAAGGAGAGCAGGGCTGGGGTGGATTTTTGGGACCGCCGGGGCCACCAGGACCCGACAGCGAAATGTCACAGCCGCCAACCACCGAGTGACAGAGGGGACAGCCCATCTCATCCCTCCCGGGGACAAATTTGGGACTCACCACGCAACAGAGGAGCCGTGGCAGCTCGGAATTTTATTCACGAAGCCAAACAATTCCCCCCACGACAACCGAGCATCCTCCGGGGACCAATTACGGCTCCACGCCGCGGCTCCCCCGGGAGATGCTCCGAGCCGCATCCTCCAGCCGCGGGCTGCTCCTCATGTCAGAACTGCCGCTAATGACACAATTAACTGCCTGGGGACTGCCGAGGAGCTCTTAATTAGGGAAACATCGCTCGGTGAGAAGGCAGAGGCCGGTGCGGAGCGTGGCGGTCGGTGTCAGGCTGCGGGGAGGTGCCCGCGGGGGAGGGATGCGCTCGGAGGGATAATTGAGGTAGGAAAAAAAAACCAACAAAAAACCGGGAATTCCCTCTCGGGCAGCGTTTGGGAGAAGTGCGAGGTTTTTTTAAATCTCGGCAGCTCGGCGGAGATCCACGGGAATGTTTCAGATATTTCAGAGATCGCTTCTCCCCGATTAGGGCAGCAGCTCGGGAATTGCTGTCGGGTTTTGAGTGGGAACTGGAAAAACTTTCACAGCGTTGCAAGAAGCTCACACAGACAGAGGTTTGAAACGGAGCTGGATTTTAGGCCTTAAAATATTTAAAACATAAAAAGTTCCTGAGCTGCAAAAATTATAAAATATTGGCCTTAAAATAGTTAGAGCATAGAAATTTCCTGAGATGCAAATAATATAAAATATTGGCCTTAAAATAGTTAGAGCATAGAAAGTTCCTGAGATGCAAATAATATAAAATATAGGCCTTAAAATATATAAAATATAGGCCTTAAATATATATAAAATATAGGCCTTGAAATATTTAGAGCACAGAAAGTTCCTGAGCTGCAAAAATTATAAAATATTGGCCTTAAAATAGTTAGAGTATAGAAAGTTCCTGAGCTGCAAATAATATAAAATACAGGCTTTAAAATATATAAAATATAGGCCTTAAAATATATAAAATATAGGCCTTAAAATATTTAGAGCACAGAAAGTTTCTGAGCTGCAAAAATTATAAAATATTTGCCTTAAAACAGTTAGAGCATAGAAAGTTCCTGAGATGCAAATAATATAAAATACAGGCCTTAAAATATATAAAATACAGGCTTTAAAATATATAAAATATTGGCCTTAAAATATTTAGAGCACAGAAAGTTCCTGAGCTGCAAAAATTATAAAATATTGGCCTTAAAACAGTTAGAGCATAGAAAGTTCCTAAGATGCAAATAATATAAAATACAGGCCTTAAAATATATAAAATATAGGCCTTAAAATATTTAGAGCACAGAAAGTTCCTGAGCTGCAAAAAAATATAAAATATTGTATGCTGTAAGGTGTAAGGTTTATTGATTGGCTTAAGTAGATGCTTTTTAAGTTTTTAGCATCAGTCTATTGGCTAAAAGAACTTTTTAAAGGCCTTGGAACAAAGAGAATTTTGGCTTCTGCTGTTACGGTGTGAGATTTACTATCTTTTAATGTCTCTGCCTTCACTGAGACTGACAATGGAATAAAAAACTTGTGGAACAGCTCTCAGTCACCCCTGTCCTGTTATTGGTGATCAGATCCAACTGATCAGCTGGGAAAATTTGGAGATTTCCAGGGGGAAAAGACAAAAACATCTTTAATTATTCACATGGTAACAAAACTGAATCAAGGATTCTTGGGATTCTGAATCTCAGCCAGCTGCAAATTGAAGGATGTTTCATCCCAGGCTCTGGAAAAGTGAGGAGCACCGTGTCCCCTGATTTCCTTCACCCCTGCAGGGTGGCAGTGCTTAGTCCTGAGTGTTGAAAGCAACCCCGCAGGGTTCAGCTGGTGTGGCCTGGATGGAAGTTAAATCCAGATTTTTAAAGGAGTCACGGGGAGTTGCAGTCCAGGCTGAAGGGTTCTGGCCTCCAATTCCCTCTCATGGATGGAATTTGGGATGCTGTCTCTATCTGGGGGATTTTATTTCCCATAGTTCTCAGTGGGGAGCAGATTTCACAGCCTGGCCAATGTGAGAGGTGAATTAATGCCCACAAAGAGCTCAGTGGTTGGAAGAAACCTTAAAGATCATTTATTTCCACCCTCTGCACTGTCCCAGGCTGCTCCAAGCCCCAATGTCCAACCTGGCCTTGACACTGCCGGGGATCCAGGGGCCTTCCTGGGAAACCTCATCCAGGGAAGAATTCCTTCTGAATATCAAGTCTAAACCTTCCCTCTTTCAGCTTAAAGCCGTGATTCCTTGTCCTGTCACTCCAATTCCTTGTAAAATGTCTCCATCTTTCCTGTGGGCTCCTTTCAGGCACTGCAGGGTGCTCAAGGTCTGCCCAGAGCCTTCTCTTCTCTTCTTCTCTTCTCTTCTCTTCTCTTCTCTTCTCTTCTCTTCTCTTCTCTTCTCTTCTCTTCTCTTCTCTTCTCTTCTCTTCTCTTCTCTTCTCTTCTCTTCTCTTCTCTTCTCTTCTCTTCTCTTCTCTTCTCTTCTCTTCTCTTCTCTTCTCTTCTCTTCTCTTCTCTTCTCTTCTCTTCTCTTCTCTTCTCTTCTCTTCTCTTCTCTTCTCTTCCCTTCCCTTCCCTTCCCTTCCCTTCCCTTCCCTTCCCTTCCCTTCCCTTCCCTTCCCTTCCCTTCCCTTCCCTTCCCTTCCCTTCCCTTCCCTTCCCTTCCCTTCCCTTCCCTTCCCTTCCCTTCCCTTCCCTTCCCTTCCCTTCCCTTCCCTTCCCTTCCCTTCCCTTCCCTTCCCTTCCCTTCCCTTCCCTTCCCTTCCCTTCCCTTCCCTTCCCTTCCCTTCCCTTCCCTTCCCTTCCCTTCCCTTCCCTTCCCTTCCCTTCCCTTCCCCTCCAGCAGCTCCAGGTGAGGCAGCTCTGCAGGTGCAGAGCAGAGGGGGGCAATAACCTCCTCCAGGGTCACTGTCACTTTTTTTCTTCTTTTTGCCAGGGTCAGGATTAAATGCTCGAGTCAGAATTTCATGTTCGGACTCAGATGTTTATTAATTCTTATCTATAGCACAGTCTCACAGACTGTGAGTGCTACAGCACTTCTGCTAACAAACCAAAAACGGCCCCCATCTCTCTCTCTACGAGGCCTTTTAAGCACAAATTGTCCAATTATGAAATGACCCCTAAATTATTTTCACTTTTAACCCAATACCCAACCACCCCTGGCCCACAATGTGGACTTTTCTACCCAATTACAAAATCCCACCCAGAGCCATGAAGGAGAAGGTGAAAAAGCAGGACTGGCCTCTGCCCTAAATCCTCCACCTTGCTTTATAGATCTGTTCCTGTATTCTAAACCCTGAAACTCTCAGTTTTGCACCCTGTGATCTCACACACTTCTAACCAAACTGCACCCCCACAATCCCAGTGCTGTCACTCAATTTTGGGAGCTTCTCCACAGCCTCAGGTCAAAAGTAATGGATTTTTGGGGGGTCAGTGCCTGGCAGCACAGAAATCCTGGAATTCTCAGGGCCCAGGGTTCCAAGAGTGGCCCAGGATGTGTTTGGCTCTCTGGGCTGGGTCATGTTAAGGGTTAGCAAACAGCATTTCCCTGATCGATAAACATGGAATTAAAGAAATCCAGCAATTTTTACCATGGCGAGTTTTATTCTCATCAAGCAGCTCAGAGAAAATTCAACAAATTGTCCACTAAAACAAAAAAAATGGGCATGGAACAGCTCTGAAACCTCAGCTGGGGCCTCCAGCATGCTCAGATGGAGTTTTTCAGCAAACACTGGAGATGTCTCAGTCAGACCTCAGAGGATTTTGTAATTTGCCCAAAATTTGTGCTTTTGCAGAGACACCGATGATCCCACCGCACATCTCCGGTTTTATCTGGGAGAGGAGCCCCCACAGGCATTTTAAATTCTGGATTAGATCAGCAGGGTCTGTTGGCACTGCCTGGTATCTTAGGACAGCCAGAAATTCACAGGAAATTCTCCAAATCCTGTCGTGGTCATTTCTGGCATTATCTGCATGGATGGGAGTTTCCTTCCCAGCCGGGGCAGTGCTCGGGTGGATATGGAGCTGGGGAAGTTCCCCTCCCAATTCACACATTTTTTAAAAAAATAATTAATTTTTTAAAAACTAATCCCCTTTTAGCAGTGTGAGAGCTTGATGATTCTCAAGGTGAGACCCCTTTTTCACCCTGATAATTCCAGTTGCCCATGGAGGAATGGAAATGATTTGTTTTGTTTTTTTTGATTTTTGATTTTGATGAAATTTTGGTTTTAGGTGTAATTTCACAGCAGGATGTGGAAAAGCAACTCACCCACTGCTGAAACACCTCAGCCTCCTTGGGCCACTCTTTTCTTTGTGGAAAAACTCAGTCAAAGCATCATCTTTGGTGTCTGAGGCAGATATTTCACCCTGGATCCCCTGGTGAAGAAAAAATCTCTCTGGTGTCTTTATTATCCTGAGCTGAGACATTGACACCCCCCAGAACAGCCAGACCCAGCATTTATTCCTGGGATTCACCTTCTGAACACACAAAAAGACTTTTTTTTGGTTGGATTTATTATTTAAGAGTTTGATTTGCTCTCTCTCTTTACCCACTCAGCTCGTTCCTCTCATTTCCACCTTCAGAACTTACCTGTGTTTGGTTCTGCTGTTTCTTCCAGCTGCCCTGGATACCATTTCCCATTTTTTGGTGCATTCTGGCCAAGTTTTAATAACCTTTAAAAACCTCTTAATTCTGCCATTTCATGCCAGGTGTGTTGTTCCACTTTTTTATTCCATTTCTCCTGTTCCAGTTTAGCCCCACACCTTCTGTAGCTCCTCAGCTGGGTTCTGCAGGGCTGGTCTCATTCCTCCTGCTGACTCTAAGGAATTGAATTTCCCTTTTTTTTTTGGCATTTTTCTCAACCACTTCCTACATTTTTAGGAATCCCCCTGTGTGAGTTCAGTGCCACCACAGAGTTCAGGCTGTGACTCTTAGAAATGATATTGGGATTATATTGGAATTATATTTGAATTATATTGGAATTACCATTGGGGTTTGTGTTGTTTGATTTCCTACCCCACACCACTCCTGAGGGAAAACAGCCCCGATTTTCCACACCTGCCTTGCTCATAAAAATTCATTAAATCAGGCAGGAAATTATTTGAGTGCCAGCTGTTGGCCCAAGAAAAGAAAACCCAGGATCACCAAGGTGGGAAAAGCCCTCCAGGATCACCCAGGGCCACCCCAGTGCCACCCCAGGATCACCCCAAACCCTGTCCCCAAGGGCCACCTCCAGGCTGTCACCCTAAAGCTCACCTGAACTTCATCTCATCCCTTGGGCTTTGCAGGAACCTGACCTTGGGATGGGAGGGACCATCCTGGAGACTCCTCACAGCCCCCAAGGTGCTGAGGCTGGGAGCAGATGGATTGGAAGTTGTGGCCCCCTGAAGGTTCGGTGGGTGTGCAGGGGCCTTTGGCTTGGATTTCATGGAATCACCAAGGTGGGAAGAGCCCCTGAGGATCCCCCAGGGCCACCCCAGCAGCACCAGCAGCACCCCAAACCCTGTCCCCAAGGGCCACCTCCAGCCTCCTCCTGAGCACTGCCACAGACAGGGACTGCAAACCTCCCTGGGCAGCTCAGCCCAAGGCCTGAGCGCTCTGCCTGGTGAGAAAAATTCCTGGTGAGTCAAAGTCTCAAAGCCTGACTGAGCAAAACCCCTCAGTCCACCACACTCCAGTTAAAAAGATTCCAGAAGGCTCCGAGCGACTCATGGTGGTTCAAGGTCGGTGCCCACCTGAGGAAGGACCCAAAAGTCCCTTTGGACCTCACAGCTCTTCTGGAGGAATTTTTTTTTTCTCTCTTCAACCTGTGCTCGATGCTTTGGCTTCCAGGAGCTCACCCAGAGCAGCTGTGGCTGCCCCTGGATCCCTGGCAGTGTCCCAGGCCAGGTTGGACATTGGGGCTTGGAGCAGCCTGGGACAGTGGGAGGTGTCCCTGCCATGGCTGGGGTGGCACTGGATGGGCTTTAGGGTCATTTCCAACCCAAACCATTCCATGATTCGGTGATGCCATGATTCCATGATTCCATAATTCCATGATTGCATGATTCCATTATTCCATGATTCTGTAACTCCATTACTCCACGATTCCATGATTCCGTGATTCCACATTCTCAGCACCCACTATCAGAGACATTTTACAAGGAATTGGAGTGACAGGACAAGGAATCACGGCTTTAAACTGAAAGAGGGAAGGTTTGGACTTGATATTAGGAAGGAATTCTTCCCTGGCCCAGGGTGCCCAGAGCAGCTGTGGCTGCCCCTGGATCCCTGGCAGTGTCCCAGGCCAGGTTGGACATTGGGGCTTGGAGCAGCCTGGGACAGTGGGAGGTGTCCCTGCCATGGCTGGGGTGACACTGGATGGGCTTTAGGGTCCTTCCAACCCAAACCATTCCATGATTCGGTGATTCCATTATTCCATGATTCCACATTCTCAGCACCACTATCAGAGACATTTTACAAGGAATTGGAGTGACAGGACAAGGAATCACAGCTTTAAACTGAAAGAGAGAAGGTTTGGACTTGATATTAGAAGGAATTCTTCCCTGGCCCAGGGTGCCCAGAGCAGCTGTGGCTGCCCCTGGATCCCTGGCAGTGTCCCAGGCCAGGTTGGACATTGGGGCTTGGAGCAGCCTGGGACAGTGGGAGGTGTCCCTGCCCATGGGATGGGATCATTTTAAGATCCCTCCCACCCCAAACCATTCTGTGAATCCAGGAATTCCCAAGTTTTTCACTGGTGCTTTTCCCCATTCACGGCTACATTTGGGCTCAGAGACCTCAAACCATGAGGGTTTTTCTCCTATTTTTGGGCAAACAGGTTCTTATTTTCCATCCTTGACATGCCCCAAACCTCTCGACGGCGCTCTGGCTCTGAAAGCCAAACCACAAGGATGTTTATTTTTAGGCCTCTGGCTTGTGTCACCAATTTAGAGAAGATGTGGTTACAGCTAAACCGTCACCCGCTTCTCCTGCCTGCAGCTTGCGCTTCACGGCTGTAGAAATAGCAGAACAACAGAAATTTTCCTGCTCCAGGCCCACAGATTATTGATAATTCGAGAGGAACTCGCTGCCACTTCAGCATTTCTGTTGTCAGATGCTTCTCTCTCCATTTATAAACTGAATATAGGAAGGTTTTTCATTTAAATAAAATTAAATGATAAAAAAAAGCTTTTAAAGCTATCCACAAGTTTTCCACAGTTAGAAAATTGCCACTTGGAACTCCAAGGATTATGGACCATGCCCAGATTTTAACGGGGAATTTGATGATCCTGGTGAGTCTTTTCCCACTCAGGAGATTCTGTGAGGAGCAGGGCTGTTAATGATTAATTAATGCATTTATTTTGGGGGTACAGCTCCTCACTTTTCCTGCTCCCACAGTTTCCAGGAAGTGCAGGGAGGGGACAGAAGCCACCTCTTGTCCCTGCAGGGCCACTCCAGCAGGAGCAGCCACCAACAGCGCCCCAAAACCACCAAATCCAGCCCAAAGGACGATTTATTCCCCACCCTGAGGGATTGGAAATGACCCAAAAGCGGTTTTGTGGCATTTGAGAGGGAAATCCTTGCTCCAAGGGTGTGAGTTGGTGGTGACAAGTGGCTGGAAGGTCACACTTGGTGACCAAGAATTTCTGGCCAGCCCCGTGAGGGTTCAGAATGCAAATGAAGAGGGTTGAGGTGAAGCAGCCACGGGAGTGTGGCAGCCAGGAGCCACAAAGTCACTGCAGCAAATGCAAAATGACAATTAAATCCAACCTCACTGGCCGGGACTGAATCAGGAAGGGAAAAAAAATCCTCATCAGGGTAAAGTAACAGGCAAGAAAAATGGAATAGAAACCAAATAAAGGATAAAAAAAAAATTAGAAAATAATTTAAGATTCCGGGACTAAATCAATCCAGAGAATTCCATCCACTGTTTGGAAAAGGAGCTCAGGGATTAGGTAATTTCTAAAGCTGGTGAATCATTCGCAGGGAATAATTTATTGTGTGGCTGCGGCTTCGTTCTGTGCTCTGGGAAAGTCTGGGAGCAAGTTCTGAGTTCATGCACGTGCATTTCTCAGCTGCTTACAAACCATGGTCGGGGCAGATTGTCCACGAGTAATTTTTGGACTCTCTGCTCTGGCTTTGCTTAACGAGGTAGGAAATTAATTGGAGTCTCTCCTTTCTTGCCTGATGAGCAGAATTTTTAATCTTGAATTAAAATGAATTCATGACCAAGCCTGGCCATGGGCACAGCCCCTTTGGAACTTGGAGGTTCCAAAAACATCCCACAAACCTGTGGGAGGTTGTCCTGCTGCTCTCGGGGTTGTTGTTGGCAGGATGAGGCTGTTTACCATGGATGTGGTAAATCATGGAATCATGGAATGGTTGGAGTGGAAAGGATCTCAAAGAGGCTTAAAAAAAATGGGATCATCCCGTTCCCATTTACAACAACAGTTTCTCCAATTCCCACATGGAAAAATTTGGGATGGAGGGACCTTGAAGCTCATCCAGTGCCACCCCTGCCATGGCAGGGACACCTCCCACTGTCCCAGGCTGCTCCAAGCCCCAATGTCCAACCTGGCCTGGGACACTGCCAGGGATCCAGGGGCAGCCACAGCAAATCTGGGAATTCCAGCCCAGCCTCTGCCCACCCTCCCAGGGAAGGATTTTTTCCCAACATCCCACCCAAACCTGTAATTTTTTTCAGTTTGAAGCCATTCCCTGTGTGCTGTCCCTGCAGCCCTTGGGAATTGTCTCTCTCCAGGGTTCCTGCAGCTCCTTCAGGCCCTGCAAGGCCACCCTGAGCTCAGCCCAAAGCTTCTCCTGGCCAGGCTGAACAATCCCAGCTGTGCCAGCCTTTCCTCCCAGCAGAGCTGCTCCAGCCCTCTGCTCATCCTGGGGCCTCCTCTGGGCTCTCTGCAGCAGCTCCACGTCCTCCCTGTGCTGGGCCCCAGGGCTGGGGCAGCTCTGCAGGTGGGGTCTCACCTGAGGGGGAACAGGGACACAATCCCAATCCCTTTCCTCATCCCAATCCCTTTCCTGATCCCAATCCTTTTCCTGATCCCAATCCCTTTCCTGATCCCAATCCCTTTCCTGCTGCTCTCTCCTCCTTGGATGCAGCCCAGGATGGATTTCAGGGTTCCCAGCTCTCACTGGTGGCTCCTGTCCAGCTTTCCATCCATGAGAATTCCCAAATCCTTCTCCCCAGGGCTTGTCCCCAAAAAACCCTTGTGTTTCTGTTGAGAACCATCTCATCAATTGAATATTGAAGCAGACCCAAAGGGCCAAGGATGCTCCTTGTATTTTAAATTGCCTTTGCCTCTTTGTGATGTCTCCGAGTTAAAATCTGAAATCCTGCCCTGAAATGCTGAGTTTTAAATGCCTGCCACCATTTCTGCTCCGCTGCAGCACCCCTCCAATTAACTCCAACTTCAGGAGGGAGACAGGGACAAAAACCTCCACGTCCCGATATTAAATTACCTCCCTGACATATTTGGGAGTTAACAAAAAGCCAGGAGCTTATTCAACAGCTTAACACAGATGATTTTAACAGCCCGGCTCACAATAGCTGCTCTTTCATCTATAAATTAAATGTTGAACAAAGCCATAATTAAAGACCTTACCAGCAAAACTTTTCACTGGTGTGTCCTCTGCGACGGACTTTGAAGCATCTTCAGCTGGAGCAATGGGAATTCTCCTGGACAGAGCTCCGAGCTGCAGATAGAGATTAATTACAAGCAGAGCTCTCAGGATTTATTCCTCCTGCCAAAATCCTGCCAAAATCCTCTCCAGCGTTGCAACAGAGAACTGGTTTTTCCCTTGTGCTTGCTTACTAACGCTGCTGAAATGTGGATTTGAACAATACCTGTCTCTCTGGATCCCAGACATGATTATTAGGCTTTCACGCTAATTTCCACGGCTGTTAAAAGTGGATTAAGGAGGCAGGAATTCCAGATGCAGCCAGGGTTCCCCAGATTTTAGAAGGGGGTTCCTGCTGGGGAAGGTCCAAGGCAGCTGGGGGGTCTCCAGCCCTCACCCAGGGCAGTACCTGGGGGTAGAACTCAGCCCAGGAATAGAATTCCTGAATTATTTGGGTTGGAAAAGCCCTCCCAGCCCAGGAAGTCCCAGCTGTGCCCCATGGGCACCTTGTCCCCAGCCCAGAGCACTGAGTGCCACCTCCAGGTGACACCTGCAGGGATCCCGGGCACTGCAAAGCTCCCTGGGCAGCCCCTGCCAAGGCCTGAGCACCCTTTCCATGGGGAAATTCCATCTGAGTCTGGAATTCTGTGTGTTTTTCTTGGGCAGAAAAGACTCCAAACACCATCACTGCAGCACCTGCAAATCCCGGTTTTGTTGCCTTGGGAAGGCTGACCTGAAACAGACGCTAGGCAAAACTAGAGAGTAAAATCAGGATTTATTAAAAGGTCCCCAGAATCCACCCTGGGCATTACAGAAGCCTAAGCAAAGCTGCACCCAGGGTGAGCTGCAAGTGGTAATAAAGATGGCTCCACAGTCATGAGATTTTGCCATTTTATAAGTTTAGGTCTATTTGCATATTGGGGTACAATTGTCCAATTCCAGCCCCAGGCCATGAGGTCCCATCCTTCTTGTTCCACCCCTCAGTCCATCGTTGTTTGTGTTCTTGGCCTGAAAGTTGTCCTTGGTCTTCCAGCAGAAATGGTTTTGTTTTGTCTACCTGCTCCATAGAGGGAGCACAGTACAGTTCCTAATACGAGGCCTCATCCCTAGGCAGCACAGAATCTGAAAATATAAAAGCTAAGGCATCAGTCTGTTGATGAGAACACATGGACACATCTTCATCAAGGAGATGAAGAGAGAGAGGAAGGGACAGGAAGTGTTTAACGAGCACTAAAACACCTCAAATTTATGGGAAGCCCCCTCAGGTCCCTTTCAGCATCCTTGAGAATTTAGAGGGGGATTAAAGGGATGGAAACTGCAAAGCTCCCTGGGCAGTCCCTGCCAAGGCCTGAGCACCCTTTCCATGGGGAAATTCCTGCTGCTGGCCAAGCTGAGCCTCCCCTGGCCCAGCCTGAGGCCGTTCCCTCTCCTCCTGGCCCTGTGGCCCTGGCACAGATCCCAGCTCCCAC
Organism: Acrocephalus arundinaceus; assembly: GCA_021534815.1. Lineage (NCBI taxonomy): Eukaryota > Metazoa > Chordata > Aves > Passeriformes > Sylviidae > Acrocephalus > Acrocephalus arundinaceus. The sequence continues at coordinate 100,188 of JAJEOU010000291.1, forward strand.
CTCCCAGCTCCATGCACACAATCCAACACTCCAGGGGGACTCCAGCATTTGAGCTCAGCCCTTTTCCTGCTCTCCCTTGTCAATCCCCACACAATTGCAACATTTCATGGGTTACAGCCTGAGGAGGCCGCACAAGGATGAAAAGAAATTCCAGCTCCAGAGCTTTCCAGACACACTTGAGTGTTGCCCTTTTCATTGCAGACCAGGATCCCTCATGCCAAGGCCTGAGCACTGTGGGAGGGAAAAAATGTTCCCAATGTCCACCCTGAGGCTCCCCTGGGCCAGCCTGAGGCCGTTCCCTCTCCCCCTGTCCCTTTTTCTAACCCCCGCCCTGTGCAGAGCCACAAGGTGCCCCCAAAACTCCTCAAATTAAACCTCCCTGTCCTTGGTCACCTTCCCTGAGAAAACGTCTCCTCCTGGGAATCTGTGCCACAGCCTCAGGCCTCACAGGGCTGGAAATTTTCCGTGGTTTTCCTGGTGGCTAAGTAATCCCATTTCTCTGGATATCAGTATTATCCTTTGCTAAACTTCTTTTTTTCCCCTGTGGGTTTTGTCTCTCCAGGTGATCCAGCACTAAGATCCTTATTCCCATTAAAATCCTTCCAGATGTGAGCTGGGAGAGTGCCCAGTTCACCCAGTTTGAGCTCCTGGAGCTCTGTTTCCACCTCAGGGTGATCATTCCCAGTTCACCTTCATTCCCCTCCCGTTAACCCTCCTGCTTTTTCCATCACCTTTTTCATCCTCTCTGGAGAACGAGGGAAAGCCTTGGGATTTCTTTGATGCTCCAAAGGGTTGGGAAGCAGAATTATCCATTCCCTGGGTTCTGAGTCACTGTTTGGTTCTGATCTCTAGGACGGCCTCAAAGCGTCCTCACTTCGTCTTTCTTTGTTCTCTTTTCATTTCTGTAACCAAAAACCATTTTTTGCTGCTTTTTATTTCCTTTGCAAGATCTAAACCAGATTTTGGTCGCTTTGGATTTTTGCTGCTTTGCGTTTTGTGCCTCTGAACTCCAACTGGAGCTTCCCATTTTATTCCACGTCTGCTCCCTAATTGTTCCTAATTTTCTTTATTTGCTCTAAAGGGACCATCCCTTCCTTGCATCCACAGCTTGAGGAAATTGGACTTTGAACTGCTCACTCCAGATGGCTTCAATCCCTCATTTCCTTAGTTTGTCAAAATTTTCCCTTTTTAAATCAAGAATCTTACTAACAGAACTGAATTAATTCCAAATTATTTCACTGCAGGCAATTTCCTTCAGTCAGATCTTCCCAAATATCATCAGCATTGACACAATCAAGCCAATAATCACTTTTAAGGAAATCTGTCCCAAATCATTCCCAAGGTTTATGGATTCTGCTGGGATTATTCTGAAAGCTGAATTTCCCCACAAGAGCAATTCCTGTCATTCCAAGAACTCTACGGAGATCTCAATCCATATAAAAAAAAATGGGATTTATATCCCTTTCCACTTTTTTTTTTTTTCATGAGCGTGTTAGGACACATTTTATCCATGCCTTGGAATTTCTCTGATGCTCCAAAGGATTGGGAAGCCGAATTATCCATGCCCAGCCAGTCTGCAGCACTCAGGGAAGGGGAAGGCACACAGGGTTCATTCCCAGTGTTCCTGAGGGAACACCAGTCATTCCCAAGGATTATGGATTCTGCTGGTATTGATCTGAAAGCTGAATTTCCCCACAAGAGCAATTCCTGTCATTCCAAGAACTCTACAGAGATCTCAATCCATATCAAAAAAAATGGGGTTTATATCCCTTTCCACCTTTTTTTTTTTCTTGGATCCTCAATCAAAGCTGGAACTCCCTTCCATCCCAACCTTCATCCCATGTTTCCATTTGGAACTGTCTGGGAGTGACTCCACCACCTCATCCCAATTTTGTTTGGTTCCCAGACACCCCCAGTTCTGGGTGGTGTTTTTGGGGTGATCCTGCACCCTCAGCTTGGCAGGACACATTTTATCCATGCCTTGGAATTTCTCTGATGCTCCAAAGGGTTGGGAAGCAGAATTATCCATCCCCAGCCAGTCTGCAGAGCTCAGGAAAGGCACATTCCCAGTGTTCCTGAGGGAACACCAGTCATTCCCAACGATTATGGATTCTGCTGGGGTTAATCTACCTCTTAGAGCTGAATTTCCCTACAAGAGGAATTCCTGTCATTCCAAGAACTCTACAGAGGTCTCAATCCATATCAAAAAATGGGGTTTATTTCCCTTTCCACCTTTTTTTTTCATGAGCGTGTTAGGACACATTTTATCCATGCCTTGGAATTTCTCTGATGCTCCAAAGGATTGGGAAGCAGAATTATCCATGCCCAGCCAGTCTGCAGAGCTGAGGGAAGGGGAAGGCACACAGGGTTCATTCCCAGTGCTCCTGAGGGAACACCAATCATTCCCAATGATTATGGATTCTGCTGGGGTTAATCTACCTCTTAGAGCTGAATTTCCCTACAAGAGCAATTCCTGTCATTCCAAGAACTCTACAGAGATCTCAATCCATATCAAAAAAAAATGGGGTTTATTTCCCTTTCCACCTTTTTTTTTCATGAGCGTGTTAGGACACATTTTATCCATGCCTTGGAATTTCTTTGATGCTCCAAAGGGTTGGGAAGCAGAATTATCCATGCCCAGCTGGTCTGCAGAGCTCAGGAAAGGCACATTCTCAGTGTTCCTGAGGGAACACCAGTCATTCCCAAGGATTATGGATTCTGCTGGTATTGATCTGAAAGCTGAATTTCCCCACAAGAGCAATTCCTGTCATTCCAAGAACTCTACAGAGATCTCAATCCATATCAAAAAAAATGGGGTTTATATCCCTTTCCACCTTTTTTTTTTTCTTGGATCCTCAATCAAAGCTGGAACTCCCTTTCATCCCAACCTTCATCCCATGTTTCCATTTGGAACTGTCTGGGAGTGACTCCACCACCTCATCCCAATTTTGTTTGGTTCCCAGACACCCCCAGTTCTGGGTGATGTTTTTGGGGTGATCCTGCACCCTCAGCTTGTCAGGACACATTTGATCCATGCCTTGGAATTTCTCTGATGCTCCAAAGGGTTGGAAAGCAGAATTATCCATGCCCAGCCAGTCTGCAGCTCTCAGGAAAGGCTCATTTCCAATGCTCCTGAGGGAACACCAGTCATTCCCAAGGATTATGGATTCTGCTGGGATTATTCTGAAAGCTGAATTTCCCCACAACAACAATTCCTGTCATTCCACGAACTCTACAGAGATCTCAATCCATATCAAAAAATCGGACTTACATCCCTTTCCACCTTCTTTTTTTTTTTCATTAACTTAGTAGGACACATTTTATCCATGCCTTGGAATTTCTGTGATGCTCCAAAGGGTTGGGAAGCAGAATTATCCATCCCCAGCCGGTTCCTGAGGGAACACCAGCCAGTTGTTTTTCCATCCATCGCATCCCTCACCCTCCTCATTCCACCCAGGATCAGCACCACGGCTACTGCTGCTCCAAAGTGTTCCCAGCTGCCTGAAGTGGCAGCCAACCAATTTCCTGGAACTCATGGGGAGGCGGCCAGACGCAGGGAATATCTGTGGAAAGGCATCTTTTTTGTCTTTTCTTATTTTTAATTTTTTTTTTTCTCAAAAAAATATTTGAGTTTCCTCTTTTACATTTGAGTTTTTAGGCCAGTGGCAGAGCCAAGAGCAAATGCCACTGCAGTGACACTCTGGAGTGGGGTCAAGAGGGACTAAAGTGGGAAAATGGGATGAGGTTTTCCCAAGGTCACTGGTGGGATTTTGTGTCCTTTCAGCTGATCCCACAGAGATTTCCTCTCCTCTCCTCAGTTTGCTGAGGAGAGCAGCACTCACTTTCTTGGCTGTCAGTTGTTTATTCTGAAATCTATGTGGATCCTGGCTTAAAACCCACGGGATTTCTCCATGGGCTGTGGAGAGACTCAGCCAGAGATGGAGCCTGGCTCCTTTTGGGGTCAGGGAGATACTCCAGAAGTGCTTGGCTGAAGGGCAGAGGGGTGGCTGGGACAGCACTGGGGGCTGGGGGAGGGAATGGAGATGGAAAAGGGGTTGGAAAATCCATCCTGGGAGGAGCAGCTGAGTTGGGAAAGGAGCTGAGCCTGGAGAAAAGGAGGCTCAGGGGGGACCTTGTGGCTCTGCACAAGTCCCTGCCAGGAGGGGCAGGGAAAAAAATGAGAGGAAACGGCCTCAAATGGCACCAAGGGAGGCTCAGGGTGGAGATTGGGAAAAGAAATTTCCCTGGCAGAGCGCTCAGGCCTTGGGATGAGCTGCCCAGGCAGGTTTGGAGTCACTGGAATTGTCCCAGAGGAGGCTGGAGGTGGCCCTTGGGGACAGGGTTTGGGGTGATGTTGGGGTGGCCCTGGGTGATCCTGAGGTCCCTTCCCACCCTGATGATTCCATGATCCTGTGATCCTGGGATTCTGCCCACTGGGATTTGCAGGGGCTGCTCTGAGCACCGGGTTTGAGGCCTCCAGGCCTTCCTTTCACCCCAGGGAGCGAAGCTGTGGAGCTTTGGGAATGTGATGGTGCTGCCATGGGCTGAGAGCAGTTATTATTGATGTGTTTGATTTGTGTCCTCATTTTTATCATTCTTTGTTAAAATAAAGATAAATATTTGCATGTTGTTCTGTGGTTTATTTTAATTAATATCATTCTGATTTCAGGGGGGCTTCTTCCACATCCCAAGGGAAGGGAGGAGAGGAAACGGCCTCAAATGGCACCAGGGGAGGCTCAGGGTGGAGACTGGGAAAGGAAATTTCCCTGGCAGAGCGCTCAGGCCTTGGGCTGAGCTGCCCAGGGAGGTTTGCAGTCCCTGTCTGTGGCAGTGCTCAGGAGGAGGCTGGAGGTGGCCCTTGGGGACAGGGTTTGGGGTGCTGCTGGTGCTGCTGGGGCGGCCCTGGGGGATCCTCAGGGGCTCTTCCCACCTTGGGGATTCCATGAAATCCAAGCCAAAGGCCCCTGCACACCCACCAAACCTTCAGGGGGCCACAACTTCCAATCCATCTGCTCCCAGCCTCAGCACCTTGGGGGCTGTGAGGAGTCTCCAGGATGGTCCCTCCCATCCCAAGGTCAGGTTCCTGCAAAGCCCAAGGGATGAGATGAAGTTCAGGTGAGCTTTAGGGTGACAGCCTGGAGGTGGCCCTTGGGGACAGGGTTTGGGGTGGCACTTGGTGACTCTGAAGGGCTCTCCCAGCTTCAGTAATTCTGGGATTCTGCGATTCTGGGATTCTCTGGCTGGTGGTCCAGACATCACTTCAACCTGAGACTTTTTGGCCTCAACTCCCATTCCCAGAGCCTGAGCAATCCAGGAAAGGCCTGGCTTTGCCTGGAACAGGAAAGTAGGGAGTGATGGACATTAAAAGGACATTGCTGCACTCCAAGCAGATCCATCCCAAACTGCTGGGGACAGGACCCTGTGACATCAACAGCCAGGAGTGGAGGAGTAGCAAACTCCAGACACTGGAAAATTCTCGGGATTGCTCCTCCTACAAGGAGCACTGGGGGATCTCTAACAACCAGACGTGGTCAGGAGCTGAATTTTGTCTTGTCTGAGCAATTTGCAACTCGGCCTGGCTCGAAGGCGTGCTGGGGGGATCGGGTTTCTCCTGACTCACAGGGAAGGCTCCTGCCTGGATCCCCGACAAGAACCCAGCAGCACCTGGGTTTTCCTTGGCAAGGAACCACGCCAAGTGGGAGGCTGAACAATTCCCACCGTCTGGGGGTGGAAAATCAGCGCTCACCGTGCCCTCCAATGCCCTGAAAGCTGTGATGGGGAGTGAAACCCTGAAGAAAATTCCCTGCTGACAGTGAGGCCAACTCAGCCTGCTGCAAGGACAGCAGGGAGGTTTTACTGCCTGGATATTCCTCCCAGGAGCCTGTGGATCGAAATATCTCCCCGGAGTAGCTGGGAAGAGCCAGGATGGGGCTGGAAATGTGTCCCAGGGACACCTGAGGTGCTGGAAATGTCACCTGAGCTTTGCTGGGTTGGGATAAAGAGCGACAGGAGTGAGCAGCCTCCAGCTGGGACATCAGAATCCCTCACAAAGCCTCGGAATTCCCGGGATTTGCACTTGGAATTCCTGGGATTTACACATGTTGTTGGCTTTGTTTTAAGGGCTTGTGCCTGGGAAATAATCTGGGAAGCAGAGGGTTGGAAATGCAGCCACCTCCAAACACATCCAGGGAAATTCCTGGTGGCTCTGGCTGCTCTCTCCTAATTCTCAGGTCATGTTTTCTCCCTTTTTCTGGGAAAAATCCAAAAGCTTGGCATGCCTGGGGTGGACAGACCCAGGCCTTCCCAAACTGAGTGTGATTAAGCTCAGTGTTAATTATGGGGAGTTTAGGAGGTGTCTGGGAAGTTGATTTAACCCCACCGTGGCACAGCCACAAAGGGAATTGTGGAAGGGGTTTAAAGATCATCCCATTCCAGCCAGTTCCATGGGCAGGGACACCTCCCACTGTCCCAGGTTCCAGTGTCCAGCCTGGCCTGGGACACTGCCAGGGATCCAGGGGCAGCCACAGCTGCTCTGGGAATTCCAGCCCAGTCCCTCAACACCTTCCCAGTGCACAATTCCTTCCCCAAATTCCATCAAATCCTACTTTGAAGCCATTCCCTGTGTCCTGTCCCTCCATCCCTTATACCCAGTCCCTCTCCAGCTCTCCTGGAGCCCCTTCAGGCCCTGAGCTCTCCCTGGAGCTTTTCTGTTCCAGGTGAGCACCCCCAAATAAAATTCCAACTCCAATTACCACACACATCAACAAATTCTCATCCAGGCAGGACAGAAATGCCCTTTAAGGATCAGAGTCCATCACCACGGTGGCTGAATCACCAGCCAGCAGCTTTGGTGTCAAGCACACCGAGATTTCACTTCCCAGCCCTCAGTGAGCACGGAAAAAGGACTCAGAGCTCACTTCCAATAAATGAGAGCTACACTGGTGAGAGCAGCACCTTCCTGTGCTCACAGGGCTGTGGGCCAGGGGTTATTTTGGATGTGCAGCTGCTGCCCGGAGACATCTGAGAGTTTCTCTTCTCAGGGAGTCGCCCCTGCTCTCGGTTCTCCAGAGGGGAGCAGGTAGGGCAGGCCTGAAGTGCTGTGTGGAAAACGAGGTTCACCTTCTTAGAAAGATTTAGAAGTTTAATAAAAGAATAAAAAGGAAATGGACAATTAGGAGAGATAAAAGCAAAATTCAGTTTCTCAGCCGAGGGTGCCTGGCACAGAACCAGCCAGCACACCATTAACAGAGAATTTGTTCTTTAAAAACATCAGCCTGTTGCATGTTTAAAAATTCACGTGCATGGTTCAAACATTCATTTTGAGTGTGAATTTTTTTGTTTAGTCCCAACTCCCCCCAACATCTTTGGGTGGCTCCATTCCATCTGATAGCAGAGGTCCATAAATTTTTCTCCTGAGGTTCTGGTCATTTTTATTTGGACAAGATCCTTGATAACAGAAGTTCAATAAATTCCTTTTTTTTTGTAGCTTTTTGGTCAGCAATCTTCATGCAGGAAAACAAAAGACCCCAGACTTCTAACACTAAGTTACAATCATTAAAAAAAAATATTCATCACATTTCTAACTTCTATTAATAAAAGAAAATACAGTAGAATCTTCCCACATTCTACACACAGCGTTCATTTTAATATTTTTGTGAAAAGCCAACTATATTCTATGGATTTATAACATGCTGGAACCCTGGGCACTGAGAATTCCTGGTTTTCTGTGCTGACAGGCACATTTTACCTGAGGCCCTGGAAAAGCCTTCCAAAACTGAGTGACAGCACTGGGATTGTGGGCGTGGAGTTCGAATAAAAGTTGGATAATTGTTGAATGCGTTCAACAAATGATTAATAAAACAATTAAGGAAGGTTTCAGGGCTCAAGGAGAGAGGGGACGTGTAGGACAAATCCATACAGGCCCGGGAGTGCTCAAAGAGGTGGGAATTAAATTAGAACCTTCAGAAAAACCAAAATACATAAATTCACACAGACATAAGGTAGAAATGCAAGTTTGGTTTTAAATAAATAGAAGATTTTTAAGTGTCTGTATTAGCTTGGAATAGAAGCCATAAAATCTAGTTCAAAGTTTAGTGGTAATATCACAGGTGGAAAACTGAGAGTTTAAGGGTTTAGGATATAGAAATATATATATAAAGCAAGATGAAGGATTTAGGGGCCACTCCTTCTTTTTCACCTTCTCCTTCATGGCTCTGGGTGGGATTTTGTAATTGGGTAGAAAAGTCGGCATTTCGGGCCAGGGGTGGTTGGGTATTGGGTTAAAAGTAAAAATAATTTAGGTGTCATTTCATAATTGGACAATTTGTGCTTAAAAGACCTTGGAAAGAGACAGAGCCATTTTTCACTTTGTTAGCTAGAATTCACAATTTGTGAGACTGTAACATAGATAAGAATCAATAAATATCTGAGTCGAGCACAAACTGCACCTCTCAAGCATTTAATCTCAGCTCTGACACAAGAAAAGAAGATAAAAATCCCACACTGCAGGACACCTCAGCAACCCCAAAATCAGCCTGGGAGGGAATCAAGGTGCAGAGGATGCAAGGGGGTCAGTTCCAAACTCTCATCACACATACTTGGTTTGATATAAAAAATAAAAATGGCTAATTAAAAAAAACCCAAACACATATCAGGGTGATGTCATAGAATGGTTAAAAAATGGGGTTTAAGGGACCTTAAAACTCATCCAGTCCCCCAGGAGTGCCTTCCACTATCCCAGGTTGCTCCAAGCCCTGTCCAAGCTGCTCTGGACACTTCCAGGGATGAGACAGCCACAGTTTCTCTGTGCCAGGACCTCCCCACCCTCACAGGAGGGAATTCCTCCCCAAAATCCAATTCCCAACCTGCTGGGGAACAGAAATGCAGAAATGGGAACGTTAAATGAAGGCCTGAGAGCCAGGATGGGTACAGCCAGTGCTCAAAGCTTGGAGATAATTTTAATACACAACACAGGAGGAAAAAAATTTCCAATATTCTGCAGGATTTCCTTGGGAGCCCAGAGGAGCAGGCTCAACTCTCTTTAAGCCAAGCTCCACCTGGGCAGGTGATACCTTAAAAATCCGTGTGCCAGCCATAAAAGTCATGGAGATTTCAAGGAGTTTTAGAGCTTTTTCTCCAAATTCTGGCAGTAGCTGCACAAGTGCTGCAATAAAAGTGTTTTCTTCTCATCCCCCCCGTGAGAACAGCACAGTTCATCTCTTGCTGTGCATGGTGTGGGGGTTTTTTTTTGAGGTTTGGGGTTTTGTGCATTTGTTGTTTTTTTCTTTTTTCCCAAACCTCAGCTGAGAGGAGCTGCAGCGATCTCCTTTGGCTGCCACCAGCTGTGGAGAGAGAAAAGGTGACAAGAAAGGTGAGGGGGCCTTTCATGGGAGGTGTTTTTAGGCTGGAGCTGAGAAAAAATCAGAGAAATATTCATAAGTGAAATGAAATATTAATTTCATATAAATGAAATATAAGGGGAAATATTTATATGTAGCTTTAAAAATACATTTGATTTCTGTTTTGTCAAGAGATTACAGAGAGCCCTTGAAGAGTATTTATTCCCAGAAAAAAAAAAAAAAGGAGGAGAGGAGAGGAGGAGAGGAGAGGAGAGGAGAGGAGAGGAGAGGAGAGGAGAGGAGAGGAGAGGAGAGGAGAGGAGAGGAGAGGAGAGGAGAGGGAGAGGAGAGGAGAGGAGAGGAGAGGAGAGGAGAGGAGAGGAGGGAGAGGAGAGGAGAGGGAGGAGGGAGAGGAGAGGAGAGGAGAGGAGAGGGAGAGGAGAGGAGAGGAGAGGAGAGGAGAGGAGGGAGGGAGAGGAGAGGAGAGGAGAGGAGGAGAGGAGAGGAGAGGAGAGGAGAGGAGAGGAGAGGAGAGGAGGAGGAGAGGAGAGGAGAGGAGAGGAGAGGAGAGGAGAGGAGAGGAGAGGAGAGGAGAGGAGAGGAGAGGAGAGGAGAGGAGAGGAGAGGAGAGGAGAGGAGAGGAGAGGAGAGGAGAGGAGAGGAGAGGAGAGGGGGAGGAGAGGAGAGGAGAGGAGAGGAGAGGAGAGGAGAGGAGAGGAGAGGAGAGGAGAGGAGAGGAGAGGAGAGGAGAGGAGAGGAGAGGAGAGGAGGATTGTGTGATATCATGAGGTGGAAAACTTAAGAGTTTAAGATTTTAGAATACAATAATATATATAAAGCAAGGTGGAGGATTTAGGGCAGAGGCCAGTCCTGCTTTTTCACCTTCTCCTTCACGGCTCTGGGTGGATTTTGTAACTGGGTAGAAAAGTCGGCATTGCGGGCCAGGGGTGGTTGGTTATTGGGTTAAAAGTAAAAATAATTTAGGTGTCATTTCATAATTGGACAATTTGTGCTTAAAAGGCCTTGTAGAACTATAGATATCGCTCCATTTTTTACTTTGTTAGCCAAAAGTGCTGCAGAACTCACAGTTTGTGAGACTGTAGCACAGATAAGAATTAATAAACGACATAAGAATTAGTAAATTTCGTGCTCGAGTCTGAACACGAAATTCTGACTCGAGCATTTAATCCTGACTCTGGCAGGACAAAGAAAATAAAAGTGACAGCCCTCCTGCACCTTAAGGCCGTTCCTGAAGGAGGAATGAGGTTTTCCCAAAGACTTTTTGCTGCCGTGCTCAGGATGAAAAATTTCCTTTGCATTCACCTGGTGTCGTTGTTCCCATGGTTCTTCAGGACCTGCTGGTGCTGGCGAAGATCTCCACACCTCGTGTTCCTCCCTGGGAATGGTCCCTGCTATATTCCAGAGTTCATGGAATCATGGAATGCTTGGGTTGGAATGGATTTTAAAGCTTATCCCACCCCAAACCCTTCCATGGGACATACTTTGAACTATCCAAGGTCACTCAGAGCTTGGCCCTAAACCCTTCCAGGCTTCAAGGATCCTCCTTCCCTCCAGCAGGGTCAGATGGATGGGAATTCCAGCATTCCCACCCAGAGCCTCGAACCCTGGAGCGCGGATAGAAACAGGGCTGGGATTTCTGGCCATGACGAAGCAAAAGAGGAGAAGCTCCGTGCCTGGGGAGCTCCTGCTGCTCGTGTTCAGCTACTAAAACCCATTTTGTTTTGTCTAACTCCACGTCTTGATGGAAAGGAAACCCAAATCTGGAAATCTGGGAATCTGGGACAGAACACAGAGAGTTTGTCTGCTTTCAAAGCCCTCCTGTGCAGCTCACTGAGGTAATGGCTGCATTTCTGTCAAAGCCAGCTGGCTTCTTTTTCTTTTCCCCTTTTTTCCCTTTTTTTTTTTTTTTTTTGGCCTCTCTGATTTTTTTCCAGCCTGACAAGAAACCGGTGGCTGAAAGGCAGCAAAAGGATGTAATTTATTCTCTCTGGGCCACGCTGCTCCTGACAGAGGCAAATTTTCCTGCTAATCCTCTGCGTCTGGATATTTTATTCCTTTCACTTGAACCCTTGAAATCCTCGTTTTCCCTTTGCTGGTGATGTCACCTGCCCACCTCCAGCTCATGAGTCACATCCAACATCAACGCCAAGGATTTCAGCCTCCCAACGCTTCCCTAAATTTCTGATGGAGTGGGAATATCACGGATCCACTGCAAAAAAATCCCTTGGAACATAAAGGAGCGCTAATCACCTCTTAATTAGAACAGCAGGAGAGGGGGGAAGATGAGAGCTGGTGTTGGGATGCTTAAAAATGATTTTTTTCCATGAATATTTCCACGTGTCCCATGGGCATGAGGGTATTGCTGGAAAGCATCAGCCTCCCCCCTCCCAAAAATGCGGAGTGCTGGGCTTTGTGGAACCGGTGATGTCACCCTGGAAAGCCGAAATTTTATGTCTGAGAACCCGGAGAAGGAGGCAGGGAAGGAAATGGAAAAAAATGAAGCAGCAAATCCGACAGCTGGAGAGCCCAGAGGAGCAGGAGAGGTGACTCAGCTCCATTTTGGGACAGCAACAGGTTCTCATTTCTGCTCCCTGAGGTTTCTTGGACAGGCTCTGGAGTCCTGACAAAAATGTGGCCTCTGTCTGGGGCTGGGAGCTGCCAGGCAGCTGCTTCTCCCCTTGGCCAAATCTCCCATGGCTCGGAAAATATCTGGGAATATCTGGGAAGAGGCACCCCAGGGTGATCCTAAACACCCAGGGAGGTTGGACCTTTTAATTAAATTTAAATTTAATTAAATTGTTGTGTTTAAGCAATAAAAGTGGAGAGGATGACAAGAAGTGCAGGGAAATGCACCAAAGCTTGCCCAGTTAATCCTCATTGAAATTGCAAGATTTGGTTCCTTTCCTGAAAGGAAGAATTTCTTTTCAGGAAAAGGAGTGAAATCTTGAAATCAGAGAAAAAAAGTGGAATGAAGGCTCTGGAAAGGAGATATGATCAAAAACAATGCAAGTGAAAAAAAAAGAGAAAATTTGGAAATGGAGGGATCAGCAGCCAATGGCCTGAGAGGAAATGAGGGGCAGTGAAAAGCTGCAAACGTGGTCAAAATTCCTGATTCAAATCAATTCAAATCCTGAAATCAGTGAAAAAAGGTAAATAAAGAGAGAGGAGAAGAAGCTACAGAAATGAAATCTTAATGATAAAAAAGGAAAAATTCCAAAATCAAGTAAAACCCAACAAAATGGATGGGATGACAAGAAGTGCAGAGAAATGCACCAAATTTGCCCAATTAATCATCCTTGAAATCTCAAGACTTCATTCCCTTTCCTGAAAGGAAGAATTTCTTTTCAAGAAAGGGAACGAAATCTTGAAATCATAGAACGAAGTCTAACAAACACTCTGGAAAGGAGATATGATCAAAAAACAATGCAAGTGAAAAAAATGAGAAAATTTGGAACTGGAAGGATTAGCAGCAAATGGCCTGAGATGGAATGAGAGGCAGTGAAAAGGAGCAAATGTGGTCAAAATTCCTGATTCAATTCAATTCAAACCCTGAAATCAGGGAAAAAAGGTAAATAAAGAGAGAGGAGAAGAAGCTACAGAAATGAAATCTTAATAATAAAAAAGGAAAAATTCCCAACCCAAGTGGAAACCATCCAAGTGGAGGGGACGACAAGAAGTGCAGGGAATTGCACCAAAGCTTGCCCAATTCTTGCTCATGGAAATCTCAAGACTTCATTCCCTTTCCTGAAAGGAAGAATTTCTTTTCAGGAAAGGGAATGAAATCTTGAAATCAGAGAAAAAAGTGGAACAAAGGCTCTGGAAAGGAGATATGATCCAAAACAGTGCAAGTGAAAAAAAAAAGAGAAAATTTGGAAATGGAGGGATCAGCAGCCAATGGCCTGAGAGGAAATGAGGGGCAGTGAAAAGGGCCCAAAACTGGCCAGAATTCCTCCAATTCCAACCCTGAAATCAGGGAAGAAATGCAAAGAAAGAGAGAGGAGAATAAGCTACAGAAATGAAATCTTAATGATAAAAAAGGGAAGAATTCCAAACCCAAGTGAAAACCATCCAAGTGGAGGGGATGATAAGAAGTGCAGGGAATTGCACCAAATTTGCCCAATTAATCATCCTTGAAATCTCAAAATTTCATTCCTTTCCTGAAAGGAAATTCCTCCTTTTGGGAAAGGGAACAAAATCTTGAAATCAGAGAACTCACAGACAGAACAGAACAGAAAATGCTTCAATATTTTTTTTTAAAAAAGGGATTTTCCAAAGGGTTTCAGGTCCCAAGAAGTCCGTGAGGATATCCCAGGGCTGTGTTTGGAGGGAAGTGTTCCCGACTGGGAAATGCGGATCTCCCATCTGGGATGGGATCTCCTGGAGCCTCCTCCTCTCCAGGCTGGACACCCCGCGGGGTTTTTCTGGTTCCTCATGGGTGGAAATCCTCGCCACAGCAGCAGCTGAGAGGGGAGAGAGGAAAGGTGAGGGCTGAGAAATTCGCAGAGGGAAAAGTGGAAAAAAAAGGAGAAGAGAGAAAAAAATTTAAAAAGTGGGGGAAAAAAAAAAGAGGGAAAAAAAGAGGAAATAAAAGAGGAAAGAAAAAAAGAGGAAAAAAAAAAGAAAAATATTGTAATTTTAAATATTATATAAACTATGTATTTTATATAATAGATAATATTTTAAATATATAAATATATATATTAAAATTTTTAAATATATATACTATATATATAATAAAATATATTTTTATAAAATATAGAAATATTTTAAATATATATTTAAACAGATATGTTTAAAAAATTAAAATATAAATATATATAAATATAGAATAAAAGATATATTTTATAAAATATATAAATATTTTAAATAGATATATTTAAATAGATATGTTTAAAAATCTAAAATATACAATATATATTAATTATATAATAAAATATATATTTATAACATATATAAATATTTAAAGTATATATATATTTAAATAGATATATTTTTAATTTTAAATATACAATATATATAAAATATACAATATTTTTTTATAAAATATATAAATATTTAAATATATATTTAAATAGATGTTTTAAAATTTTTAAATATACAAAATATATATTAAATATATAATGAAACATATTTTTAATAAAATATATAAATATTTAAAATATATATTTAAATATTTATATTTAAAGTATGTATATAATATATAAAATATACAATATATATTAAATGTATAATATATATTTTTATATAATAAAAAAAAATTAAATTTTAAGAAGTGACCCTACAAGGTAATGTGACCCTTCCTGACCTCTCTGACTCTTCCCCCAAGGCTTTTCCTGCCCTTCCCTCCCTTCCATCCGTCCTGCCCCTGCCCTGGGAGCCTCTGGCCTTATATCGGCTCCCAAATTGGAATCTGAAGGGTTTGGTGACGTCTCCATGAGGTCACCACGTCCAACCCTGGGGGTGACACCCCTGGGAGAGCCCCAGGAGCTGACAGGGAGGAGAGGGGTGGCGTGAGGGGAAGGACCAGTGTGGACCACCCTGGGGAAAGTCCCTGTGGAAGAAGGAGTCAGACTCTGAGTCAAAGGGAGGATTTTGCTGTTCTGAGCTGATTTTTGCCTTTTCATGGTTTTTTTTTTTTACTTTTAAATAAAAAGTTCTGGGAGTGGGTGAGGGAGAGTTGGAATTGTGTGGTAGCCCTGAGGAGCTGAAGGGACGCTCTCCTGCTCTTATCTTCAGCCATGTTGTCAAGGCAAAGAGCAAGGGAAAAAATAAACAAATTATTAATGGAAGAGTTGGAATTGTGTGGCAGCCCTGAGGAGCTGAAGGGCGCTCCCCTGCTCTTATCCTCAGCCACGTTACTGAGGCAGAGAGCAAGGGAAAAAATAAACAAAAAAATTATTAATTTTTGCCCAAGGAGCAAGAAAACCAGGAAATAAATCCATGAATGAAATATGGGAATGTCCTGAGTGGGAGGGGACCACAAGGATGATCCAGTCCAAGCCCTGGCCCTGCCCAGACCCCCCAAAAATCCCACCCTGGGCATCCCTGGGAGTGCTGTCCAAAGGCTCCTGGAGCTGTGGCAGCCTTGGAGAAGAGAGGGATGTGTGGAGACCTCAGAGAACCTTCCAGGACCTGACGGGCTTCCAAGGAAGCCAGAGAAGGATTCTGCATCAGGAATTGGAGTGCCAGGAAAAAGGGAAATGGCTTCAAACTGACAGAGAATGGGTTTGGATGGGATCTTGGGCAGGAATTCCTCCCCGGGAGGGTAAGGAGGGGCTGGGCTGGAATTCCCAGATTTGCTGTGGCTGCCCCTGGATCCCTGGCAGTGTCCCAGGCCAGGTTGGACATTGGGGCTTGGAGCAGCCTGGGACAGTGGGAGGTGTCCCTGCCATGGCAGGGGTGGCACTGGGTGGGATTTAAGGTCCCTTCCAACTCAAACCATCCTGGATTCTCTGAAGTGTCTCCCGCAGGACAGGGGTACCTGCATGGACCCTGAGGCAGGAATTCTGTGGGATGGGGCCGTTGGGAAGAGCTCCTGGGTTCACAGGGGTTTCAGGCAAGCCTGGAGCTACCACCGGTGTCACCTGTGAGGAACTGAGTGTGGAGTGAAGCGACTGAGGAACACCTGGGAGCTCCTGCTGCCCCTTCCACCGTCATCCTCTGAGGGGCCTTTTGTCCCACCAAACCTCTCAGGGACAGAATCACAGAGCCCTCGGAGTGGGGCTGGAGTGCACCCCCCTCTGGAGCACCCATTTTTCCTGGGAAATGGGATTCCGTTTTCAGTCTGCAGCTCTCAGAGGCCCAGCTCCCATCTCTGCTCCTGGCACAGGAATAGGAGCTGAGAGAACAGCTGGGCTGGGCCAGGAGGGATTGAGGTTGGATTTTAGGGAAAGGTTCTTCTTTCCCCAGAGGGCTGCCTGCCAGGCTGCCAGGAGGCCGGGTGCCGTCCAGAGCTTGGCCGCTGCAGGGATGCCAGGTGGATGCTCTGGCAGGCACAGGCACTGGACTCCCTGCCCCCAGGGGAATGGGCACGGCCCCCGAGGCTGCCACAGCTCCAGGAGCCTTTAGAAAATTCTCCCAGGGATGCCCAGGCTGGGATTGTTGGGGGATCTGGGCAGGGACAGAATTCCGTGCTCCCTGTGGATTCCTCCCCTTCAGGATATTCCACAATTTACTCTTTCAAATATTCACCTTATTCAAGCAGGAAGAAACACTCTGAAAAGCTTTTTTTGTTTGTTTATTTGGGAATGGAGACCATCACCTCCACTTCCTCAGGACAGTGGGCTAAAAGAGAAATAAAATAAAATAAAATAAAATAAAATAAAATAAAATAAAATAAAATAAAATAAAATAAAATAAAATAAAATAAAATAAAATAAAATAAAATAAAATAAAATAAAATAAAATAAAATAAATAAAATAAAATAAAATACAAAGAAACGCCCTGCTGCGGGAACAGCTGCATCCAGTGATCCCCCAATGTCCAGGAATTGCCCCTGTAAAGAGATTTTTGTTCGTCCTTTGACATCCAGACCCATTCCCCACCTCAGCAGCCCTGGCCTCATTCTGGCATTATCCTAAATCCCATTTTTTTAAAAAGAAATGGGATTATTCTCTGAGAGTTCATCATTATTAACCTAATTTAATGAATTAAAGGACAAAAGCATCAAGTGATTTCTGGTCCCTCGGTATTAGATGGGGCAGTGACCGGAATTTGCTGTTTTCCTCAGGAATCCTTTGGATGGATCACGTTTGCAGATCAGGAATTCTTTCCTCCTTTTTGGGATCACAGATTCCCACTGGTGTGTTTGTGGCAGCCCATTGGTTCTTTAGGGAACCACTGCTGACAGAAAAGTTCTGATGGAAATTCTCCATTTTATGGAAAATTCCTGCGGATTTCTCCTCTCTTGGTGGCCTTGACCACCCAAATTTGAAAGTTTCCTCAAACTTTCCATTTTGAATTTCCTTCTTTTGTGTTTTACTCTTTTTGTTTCATTTCACCCAAGCTCAACCTCCAAGGATCTTTCTTTTTCCTTTTATGATTTTGATGACAACGATTTTTATTTTTCCAGCATTTCAGCCTAAATTTAGAGATCCTGATGCCAAAATTAGCGGTGATTTTGTCTTTGATATTGAAACATCTGGGGCTGCAGCACCAAATAATTGATTTTTTTTAAGCCCTCCTAATTAATCTGTAAAAAAAACACTTTTATGAGCAATCTAGACTTAGACTTAGAACCAGTTTTAAGCCTAGAGTGGTCTTTATGCTTTGTGTTGGAATTAAATATTGGGCAAGGGACATCTCTTTGATCTGGGCCTGGACAGATCGATCCAGCCATGAAATTCTATAAATATAAAATTAGACAATTAATAACCATAATTATGAGGGGAATAAAATATAAAATTAGATAATTAATAACCATAATTATGAGGGGAAGACTGATGAGTTTGGATTCCCTACGTGGATCCTTCATCCCATTGGTGGGAGGGTTGGGATGTGGCTCTTCCTTTTTGGTCTGCTGCTCTGCAAATGGAAAAATATTTGGAAGTCCTGTTTCAGTGCCTCAGCTTCTGCTTTCTTTCCCTTTTTAGGACACTTTACTCCAGCCAAGATTTCCTTTGTCTCACAGCCTCAGAAATTAAAAAAAAAAAAAGAGGGAAAAAGAGAAGTGTTCTCCAAATTACAACAGGAGCAACAGGAGTGTGAGGATCCAAAAAAAAAAAGGAAAAAACCCACTTTTCCTGCTGTCTGGATATCCAGAAGAAAGCAGCCAGCCTTGCCAGCGAAATCCTAAGGAAAAGGAATAAATTACATCCCTCTGGAGCCTCTGGAAGTCTGGAGTATCCGGCTTTGCTCCTGTTCTGCTTCCAAGGAAGCAGCTGCCAAATCTGTCCTGCCTTGGAGGCAGAACACATCAGGCTCCAGGTGCTGGGATGGATGCTGGAAATCCCACAGCAGGAGGAGAGCAGAAGGAAAGAAAACACAGCCTCCTTCTGGGATAAAAATAGATGGAGATGCACAGGAGCTGAAAATGCCTGGCTTCTGTTCGGTTTTGCTCTCGGATTTGTTTTTATTCCCTTTGCTATCCCGAACGGATGGCGCTTCCCACCACAGCCAAGCTCTCTTCCAAGACATCTTCAACTTAAAAATAAAACAAAACACCAAAAAAACCCCCAAATTAAAATATTTCCCAGTGTAAAACCCAGCAAATTCCCTTAAGGAAAAACTGGATATTGAATTTTGACGTGGAAGCAAAATCAGGTTTTGTTTGCACTGGGAATGGAAAACTGGCCCGACACGGATCCACGTGGGGATCCTGAACTGGAATTGCAGCTCCAGGAGGGCACTTGTGCCAGCAGGAATCTGAAACCTCAGGATAACACAGGACAATAAATTCCCCCTTGGCGTTGCTCTGTTCAGCTCAACCAATTGAACATTCCTTATTTTTTAGTAGCCCTGAGCACTGTTTTGTTTTTTCAAGCCGGAATGCCATGAGAATGAACCACTGGATCCCTTGGCAGAGATAAAAATGGGAAGAAATTTCTTTGGAGGAACAGGCGTGGAGGGATCAGGCTGGAAACTTGCCCAGCTTCGCTTTCTAGAAGGTTCCACTGATGCCTTCAGTTTTATCTTTGCTGTATTTCAGGCTCTGTGCTGCCCAGGGTGCAGCTCTGAGCTCACAGTCAGGGTCACTCAGCTCTCTGCACACAGCAGGGACACAAAACAAATCCTTGTCCTGCTGCACACCAAGGACAACTGGGACAAGTTTTCAGCCCCAAAAGCACAAACAACGGGGGCTGAGGGGAGAAAACAAGAAGGGTGGGACTGCATCACCTGGAGCTGGGATTGGACAACGAAACCCCAATGTGCAAATGGACCAAAATGTATGAAAGTGTGAGAGCTCGTGACTGGTCAGCCATTTTGTGTCCATTTTGTGCCCATTTTGTGTCCATTTTGGGTCCATTTTTTGACCATTTTGTGCCCATTTTGTGTTCATTTTGGGTCCATTTTGGGTCCATTTTGGGTCCATTTTGGGTCCACCTTGGGCGTAGCCCTGACCAGGCCCTGTCCTGCCCAAGTTGTACCCTAAAGGCCTTTCAATAAATCCCTACTTTATTCTCCAGCTCTGTCCAGTCTCTGCTCCAGCTCAGCCTTCCCAAGGCATCATGAGCAGGGTGAAAAAAGTTTTAATTCCTCTGCAAGCTGTTCAGCCATGGAAGTTGTTTTTCCCCTCCCAGTATCCATCTGGAGACACATTCCCAGGAGAATCCAATCCCTTGGAGCTGTGCCCTCCTGCCATGGGCACACATTTGGCTCCCACCCCGTGCTGGTCACAGCTCCCCAGTGGAGACAGTGAGTCTGGGAGCGTTTCCCTCTAGGATGGCATCATTTGGGATCCTTTCATTCCTCACATGGACACAGCTCCTCATGAGGCCCCGTTCTCCAGAATATTTATACCCATGAGTAACTTCAGGAGCGTTAAGAACGAGCTGAGAGGCCAAATCCTGCCTCCACAGCAGAAAATCCTTTTCCACGAGTCACATCCACACTCCAATGCCATTTCCAAGGATTTGTGGACTTCAGGATATGCTCAATTTTTGTAGTGAAGGATGAGCGTTTCCCCACTGTCTGTGTCTGGTTTTATTTGCTATCAATTGACAGATATTTGGTTGCCCAGATCCTTTGGGTAAAATAATTGGTTAAATATTTGATTTCTGATTGTATTTGCAGCTGGTTTTCCTCTTTCTAAAAATAATAAAAGCCGTGATTCTCTTTTGTGTTTGCTGCATATAAAAATACAACAGCACTGAGGCCTGAAAAATCAGCTTTTTCCTCAACTTTATAAAAGTTTTACGAGGTATAAAACCCCTGCAACAATAAATTTTCCACTGGAAATGATGACTGGAGCAAAACTAACAGATGTTGATCTAATACTCTTAAAAACAGGGAACATGGAATTTTAATTCAGCTAAAAATAAAAACCTTTTGGTTTCTTCCTGCTCCATATTTAAAACCTGTGTTTTCTGGGATGAACCAGGAGATTTTAGGGATTCTGTGTGAGTTTTTCGCTCAGATTGTGAGGTTTTAGCAGGAAATGTGTTTGCATTTAGGAGCAAGCAATTTCTTAGAGGCCTCACACCACATCCTCACCAGTGCAAACTAGCAGAGGCCTAAAGGAGCTGATTTAATAAAATTAAACACAAACCTCCACATTTCTGGTTTGGACTGGGTAGTTCAGCTCAGCCCAGAGTGTGTTTATTGATGTGAGGAGCAGAAAAGCAGGAAAAAAGGGAAAATCCCCTCATTTAACCTGCTTAGGCCGGGTTTTTCAAGCAGGCCTTTGATCATCGATCCTGAGGAATTAATTAAGGATGGCATTCCCAGGAAACATTCATTAAACCCCAAAACTGGGAGCCCAGCACATCCCATGGGTTTGAAGCCCATCCTGAGTGGAGCTGAGGTGGGAATTTGGCCACTAAAAGTGTCCCTGCAATGGCCCAGGCCACGTCTTTCCCCGTGTGGGACATTGGAAATCATAAAACCCTTCCCTATGTTTCCCTCTTTGTTTTCACCCTCCTTGCTGGGAAAACGCAGCAAACAAACCAAGCTGAGATGGTTTAAGTGATTTGGGATATTAATTTATGGACTGGGAGAGCTGGAGGTGCTCACCTGGAGGAGAGCACAGAGCTCCTTCCAGGGCCTGAAGGGGGTTATAAAAACAGAGAGAATGTTGTTGTAGGACACGAAAGAAAGATGAGAGACTCCAAATATTTCAGAAGGAAAAGAGCATAGGAAAAAAAAGATTTATTGTCTAATTATTACTACCTTTTTATAAGGTGTTCTGATACAGATTTAACGTGATTGGTGAATAGGAATGACACCTTTCTAATCCCGTTGGTTAAACCGGAGAAACAGAAAAACACCACCCAGAGAAAGATTGTTTTGAGAAAGGATAGTTGTTTGCCAAGATTGTTTTGAGAAGAAGCTTTCTTGAGAAGTTTTCCCTTGGGAAAAGGTTAGCAGCTGATAGCAGGCTAAAATCTCTCAGACCCAGAAATATCAAGCCCATAGAAGAGGGATTTTTTTTATAGGGATAAACAGTGACAAGATAAGGGGGAAATGGTTTTAAACTGCTGGAGGGCAGAGCTGGATGGGATCTTGGGCAGGAATTGTTCACTGGCAGGGCGGGGGATGAAATTCCCAGAGCAGCTGTGGCTGCCCCTGGATCCCTGGCAGTGTCCCAGGCCAGGTTGGACATTGGGGCTTGGAGCAGCCTGGGACAGTGGGAGGTGTCCCTGCCATGGCAGGGGTGGCACTGGATGATCTTTATTGAGGTCTCTCCCATCCCAAAGCATTCCAGGATTCCATGAGCTTGGAGCACTGCAGTGTCAGGGCTGATCCCATCAAGGGGAGGTTCCCAAGGCTGGGTCACTGCTTTAGTTGGAAGGGAATTTTCTGCACAGTTTCCCTCCTTTTTCCAGGAAAATCCTCATATCTGCCTTTCAAAGTCCCAGTTTTGAAGTGGAATTTCATCCCTGTTCCTTTTTTTTCTCCCCTTCCATTTGGTTACAACAACACTGGGACCACTTGGCCACACATTTATCTTTGGGATTAAAGAGAACATCCTGCATTTATCCCGAAGTCAAGGATAACCCAAGAAATCCTTTTGCCATTGATTATTTTGATGCATTTTCTGCACTTCCCTCAGCCCTCAGGAGCAGCCTGGGACAGTGGGAGGTGTCCCTGCCTATGGACAGATGCTCTTTAAGATCCTTTCCATCCCAACCTATTCCGTGATTCCATGACTAACCATGACCTCCCCAGGGCTTCTCCCAGGCCCTCATTTCCCTGCTAACCAGGCCCTGTCTGTCTGTCCCACCAGAGGGGCTGACATAGTACTGAAAAAATTTATTTTAATTTTTTTTACTTAAAAATCTTTAATAAAATATTTATAAAAAAACATAATTAATTTATTTATTTTGACATTTCTTTTTACTAAAAATTTTAAAGGCAAAAAATGTGGTTTAATGTAAAAAATAAAGTATCTTTTTTTTAATGTTATATGAGCCAGGCCATACAATTAATAATAATTTTATATTCTATGAGCCAGCCCTACTGATTGTGTGAGGTCTTCACAGGGGACAACTCAAACACAACCAGGGTTGCAGAGCATTTCCACACCCAAACAAATGTTTCTAAATGTGGAAAAGGGGTTTCAGTTTCACCCCTGACTTTTCAGGAAAACCTCCAGAACTTTCTGTGTTTCTTTCACTGTGGCTGGCCTCAGTGCCAGCACAGAGGCACCTGTCAGGTTTTGGAAATGTTTCTCAAAGCCTGTAGCTGTTTCTGTTGGGCAAGAAATCCAAAATTGTCCCTCCTTGATTGTTGTGTAGATAAGGAAGAGCACAGAGGTGCTTGGTGATTTTTGGGGTGCCCTAGCCAGGTGTAAGGGCTTCCCTGCTTCAGTTTTGGTTTTGTATCCTTTGTTATTTTCTCATTTATTAAAACATTTTGATTTTTGAAGCACACCCGATCAGCCGTCTCACAATTATTCTAAGCCACTCTGAGAAGTGCTGGACACCCTCAGAACCTGATACACCTTCCTCAGGGTCATTACAGGCTGGCCCAATGCAGGATTGTACCAAACCAGCAGCTCCAAATCCATTTCCTGAGCTGGGAACCGATCCTGGCTTTTCTTCTGTAGGAACGAGGTTGGACGGTTGGGACCGTGATGGGGTGGACGGAGGTGAGAGATCTCTGGAGTCAGGGCTGGATTTGGAGCATGAGGTTTATTGCACAGGGTGTTTATTGCAGCTCAGAGCAGGCCTGAGAGAGAGAGAAAGAAGAAGAGGAAGAGGAAGAGAAGAGAGCGAAGTTCCCGTTACAATCCATTAAATCTTCTTCTATACTGAATATTGTAATTTATTCTAATACAATCTAGTACAAGACACAAATCCTACAGCGTTTACACACAGCCTATAAGAATCACTACATTACCACACTGTGTTATATTTTAAACCCTAAAAACGACTCTTGGGACCCCTCCTGCCCAGCCAGCAGGGTCTGCTCTGACCCTTGGACTCTTGGTAAGGAGAAGGGCGTTGTTAAATCAATTAATTTAATTGTTTCATCAATTAATTTAATTGTTTAACCTTCACCTGACCATACCATTGTTTTCCAGTTGTTCAGTAACTAAAGCTCGGCATCTTAGACATCAAAACTTGATTTCAACTCTATTTCACTCATAGGTTTCATATTCTCTAAAATAAGCAGTCACATTTATAAGGTGTAAGAACGAGGTCAGTTGGGATGGTGATGGGACAAACGGAGACGAGAGATCTCTGGAGTCAGGGCTGGGTTTGGAGCTTGCAGTTTATTGCAGAGGGTGTGGGTAAAGGGGCCCTGCTACGAACTGCCAGCCACAGCTCAGAGCAGGTCTGAGAGAGTGAAGAGGAAGAGGAGAAAGGAGAGAGCAAAGAAGAAGAAGAGGAGAAAGAGAGAAAAAAGAGAGTGAAGTTCCCGTTACAATCCATTAAATCTTCTTCTATACTGAATATCCTAATTTACACCAACCAATCCAGTACAAGACACAAATCCTACAGCATTTACACACAGCCTATAAGAATCACTACATTACCACACTGTGTTATATTTTAAACCCTAAAAACAACTCTTGGGAACCCTCCTGCCCAGCCAGCAGGGTCTGCTCTGACCCTTGGGCTCTTGGTAAGGAGAAGGGCATTGTTTAATCAATTAATTTAATTGTTTAATCAATTAATTTAATTAATTGTTTAACCTTCAGCTGTCCATACCATTGTTCTCCAGTTGTTCAGTGACTAAAGCTCGACATCTTAGACATCGAAACTTGATTTCAACTCTATTTCACTTACAGGTTTCATATTCTCAAAATCTAAGCAGTCACATTTATAAAGCTTTCCTGTTTCATCTTCCCAGACATCTTCCTTGCCTGGCTGAGCACATCCTGCTCTGCCATCCCCCCAGTCCAGGCTGTGACTCAGGAGATGAACGCTGACCCCAAATCCTCCCTCCTTTTTGCTGCCTGAACCGTGGGGATGATTTCCCAGGATTGGTGCTGGATGATTCAGCGCTATCCAGGGAATCCCCTGGAACCCCACGTGGATTGACTCACCCTGCTGCTCATGGGGCCCACCTGCTCAGGGCATAGCTGTGGTGGAAATCCACACTCCCTGACATGGATGAGATTCCCAGCTGGAATGGCACATGGTGCCTGCTGGGCTTGCTCGTTGACCTTGGGTTTGTTCTTCCTGACACCGGTTGGGAGCAGTTCTGAATTAGTGTTGATTCATTGTGGTTTAGTTCTGAAATATTCCTGATTTTCTTCCCGAGGAGAATCAGTTGGCAAAACTGAAACCAAACTAGAAGGGATTCAAAAGGACAAGGAGAATTTCCCCATGGGAAGGGTGGTCAGGAATTGGAAGGGGCTGCCCAGGGAGGTTTGGAGTTCCCATACCTGGAGGTGTCCAAGAGAAAGAGAGAAAAAGGAGAGAGAAAAATAAATCCAAACCTCTTGTGTGGGAAATTTATAGATGGATCAGGACAACTTTGAGAGGAATAAAACAGAAATTTATGGATGGCACCAATATCCAGCTTTGGAAAGATCCCAGTTCTTGTGCTCCATGTAAATCATCCCTCACAACAAATGTGGAGCCTCCCAGGTGTTCCATCACCTGCAGGGTTTTTGAGGCTGTGAGAAAAGTGAGACCAAAATAGGAGATC
Source organism: Acrocephalus arundinaceus (assembly GCA_021534815.1). Lineage (NCBI taxonomy): Eukaryota > Metazoa > Chordata > Aves > Passeriformes > Sylviidae > Acrocephalus > Acrocephalus arundinaceus. The sequence goes on from JAJEOU010000291.1 coordinate 125,307, forward strand.
CATGAAAATTGGCAAATTTTTACCTCAGAGAAATCTGACTCATCCTCATCAAGATCTCACCTTGAATGAATAACAGAAAAAGTTGCTGCTTTGAAATGGGAGTGAAATTTTCAGACATTCTTCCTTGGTCTAAACTGAAAGTAAATTAGGGAAAAACTTCAATTATTTTCCTTTAAGGTGATGATGGGCAGCTCTGAAAATCCCACAGGAGGGATTTTCACAGGGACTCTGCTCTGCTCTGCCTCGGTGCCATCCCAGCATTGCTGGGACATTGCTGGGATACATTTGGGGTTGTGCAATGTGGTTTTCCACATCTTGGCTGTCTGGCTTTGTAGAAAAAGAAACCTGGCTAACAAAATCTAAGAATTAGGGGCTTTTCTTCCTATTTTTGTCCCTATATTTAAAGGTTGTAAGTAGAGGAGGACGGCACTCAGATATTCAGTGCAGGAATTTTTGTCTTGGATGTTAACTTCAGTGAAGGATAGATCAGTGCTACTAAACCTGGTTAAAAATCTAAGAATTTAAGGTTTTTCTTCCTATTTTTATTCCTATATTTAAAAATTATAAGTAGAGGAGGAAGGCACTCAGATATTCAATGCAGGAATTTTTGTCTTGGATTTTAACATCAGTGATGACAGATCAGTGCTACTAAACCTGGCTAACAAAATCAAAGAATTTAGATTTTTTTCCCCATTTTTATTCCTACATTTAAAAGTTATAACTAGAGGAGGAAGGCACTTGGATACTCAGTGCAAGAATTTCTGTCTTGGGTTTTAACTTCAGTGAAGGACAGATCAGTGCTACTAAACTTGGTTAAAAATCTAAGAATTTAAGATTTTTCTTCCTATTTTTATCCCTATATTTAAACGTTATAAGTAGAAGAGGAAGACACTCGGATACTCAGTGCAAGAATTTCTGTCTTGGATGTTAACTTCAGTGAAGGACAGATCAGTGCTACCAAACCTGGCTAACAAAATCAAAGAATTTAAGATTTTTTTTTTCCTATTTTTATTCCTATATATAAAGTTTTAAGCAGAGGAGGAAGGCACTTGGATATTCAAAGCAGGAATTTCTGTCTTGGATTTTAACTTCAGTGAAGGACAGATCAGTACTACTAAACCTGGCTAACAAAATCTAGGAATTTAGGATTTTTTTCCGATTTTTATTCCTATATTTAAAAGTTATAAGTAGAGGAGGAAGGCACTCGGATACTCAGTGCAAGAATTTCTGTCTTGGATTTTAACTTCAGTGAAGGACAGACCAGTACTACTAAACTTGGTTAAAAAAAATCTAAGAATTTAGATTTTTTTCCCATTTTTATTTCTATATTTAAAAGTTATAAGCAGAGGAGGAAGACACTTGGATATTCAATGCAGGAATTTTTGTCTTGGATTTTAACTTCAGTGAAGGACAGATCAGTGCTACTAAACCTGGTTAAAAAATTGAAGAATTTAGGGGTTTTCTTCCTATTTTTATCCCTATATTTAAAAGTTTATAAGTAGAGGAGGAAGGCACTCGGATACTCAGTGCAAGAATTTCTGTCTTGGATTTTAACTTCAGTGAAGGACAGATCAGTGCTACTAAACTTGGTTAAAAAAATCTAAGAATTTAAGACATTTTCCCATTTTTATTCCTATATTTAAAAGTTATAAGCAGAGAAGGAAGACACTCGGATACTCAGTGCAGGAATTTTTGTCTTGGATTTTAACTTCAGTGAAGGACAGACCAGTACTACTAAACCTGGCTAACAAAATCTAAAAAATTATGACTTTTTCTTATTTTTATTCCTATATTTAAAGGTTAGAAGTTGTTCATTCCTAGATTTAAATTAACAAGCCAAAATTCAGATTTAAACTACAAAAATTCAGATTTAAATTACAACCAAAGCTGGTAACTCCAGCCAATCTCCACACAAAATAAAACAAGAAGTGGAGTGGAGCCACCACTGCAGGATAATTCCTCCAGCTCCAGGGTAACACTGAGAGCTGTGTAAGGTTTTTTTTTGAGACGTCTGCAGGACTTTAAAGTAAAGATTTCCCACTCCCAGCGAGCTGCAGGAGCTAAATATATCCTTCCTGTTTATTCTGTGTGTGATTTCAGCCCGAGCTGCAGCCTGGAGAACAAAAAGCATCAGCACCCCAGCGCTGGTGAGTAAGAGCAGCATCATCCCACCAAAGCTGGCCAGCAGAGCCCTGCAGGCTTGTCCAGCTGGAGATATCTGGGTCAAATCAGCTCTGTGGTTTAGCTCAAACTTCGGGGAGAAGACAAAGAGAATTTTCTTTTTCTCTCCTTTTTAGGAAAAGGTTTCGATTCGGAACGAGCTGTCGATTCTGGAGGCTGAAGAGGGAAAGAAAGAACCTCTGGATATGTTGGGCTTTGACAAAGATTTTTGTCCTGCCTCTCAAGTTGATGACAGAGTGAGAGCTGGATTCAGAGCTCTCATATTTAACCCTTTAACTAATTTAGGATTTTTATTCCCCTAATAATCCAGCTCAGAGCAACCCAGTGAGTCCCTCTGCATCCCATTCCCAGGGCGGGAATACAGGGATTGTTGGGGAAGATAAAACAGGAAAGCCAGGGATGCTCTGGATGATTCCCTCCCCAAACCAGACATTTTCTGGAAGGAAAAGCTCAGAGGATGATGATTCTTTTTTGTCAGCACACGCAAGGAACCAAACCCCCTCACAGCCAGCCCCAAACTGACCAAGAGGCGCTGGTTTGCAACCCAATAAACCCCGAGCTCTCTGATGCAACCCGGAGCCATTCCTCCCCTACCTCTCTTTTTGTCTGGCAGAGAAAGGTCAGGTTTGTGTTTATTCCAAGCCCGGCTCTCCCAGATTTCCCGATTGTGCCGCTGGCCGGGGTTCAAACGATGCAGGCAGGGAGGAATGTCCAGCTGTCGAGCGCAAACAGCGCCGGGTCCGGCTCAGGAGCGCCTCAGACAAATCAGCCCTGTGTCATCAGCTGCTTTTCATTAAGAGCAGACCAAATATCCTCTCCCCTGCCCCCTCTCTCCTTCTTCTCCTGCTTTTTCTTCCCCTCTCCTCACTGCCATGAAGCGCCAGTGGTTTGTGGGGTGTTGTCTTGACGGTGCAATGGACGGGTTTCCTACCTTGATTTTATTTGGGAAGAGAATTCCTGCCTTTCTGAGAATCAGGGAGGGAATTTTCCCTCTGAAACCAGGAAAACTCGACACAAATTTACTCTTAAAAACCGGAATTTATGTTACGTTCAAAGCTCCTTTCCACTCATTTTCATTTTTTTTTTTTTGAGTTTTATTCCAACTCGCAGCGATCGAGACAAAAATTGAGGGGAAAAAAATCAAGTTAAAGAATGAATATTTCTTTCACAATTCACCAAATTTCCTAATGATTTTTTTCTTTTCATCTGGGCTTTTTATTCTGTCCAAGCGGAACGGGACAGTCCATAAATGCTGTAATTATCCCAATCCTGTAATTATCCATTGTCTTGGTGGTGGCTGTCCTGGTGGAAGGGATAAAATACGGGAAGGGGCTGACTCTGAGTTCAAAGAATATTCCAACACCCCGGCGAGGTCACAGGTTGTAATCTCCCAGCCAGGTTGGATTTGCACCTTTCCCACTTTTCTCCATGGAAAATCGGCTCCAGGAACGGAATCCCAGAGTGTTGTTTTACACTGGGAAAAAATCTTCATATTCCCATTTAAATCGCTGTTTTAAAAGCAGATTTCAGGCTGATCACCCCAATCCCGTGGGTTTTCCTGTGCCTTGTGCTTGGAGCAGACCTGGCAGGATGGAAATCTCATCCTATTTTTAGGAACGAGGCATTAATCAACGTTTAGGCTCTCCTGGGTGGGCCTGAGCTGGAGGCAACACAAAGGAAAGATGTGGTGCACACATTAATTGTGTTTATTTTTATTATTATTATTATTATTATTATTTCACATTCTCTTCCCTGGCTTTTCCTGGTTCTGTGTTTTATTCTGGTTGCTGGTTCTCTTCTGACTCTGAGCCTTCCAAAAAAATTCATATTCCCCGGTGAATTTATGGTAGCTTGGACCTGACACTGAAAAAACATCTCTGTCACAGAATAATCATAAAACCATGGATGGTTTGGGCTGGAAATGACTCAAAGCGCCTCCACCTGCAAGATAAACAGGTGGGGAGTGGTTTTTAGTTCTTCTTTGTTGTGTTGTTGAAATTCCATTTCTTTCAGGAGCCAGGAATTGCCTCTGCTGCCCAACCAGAGGGTGAATTCTCCTTGGAGAGAGGTTTAGAGCTTCCCACGCCCCAAGAATTCCTGGTGGACACAATCCCAGGTGCAAGCAGGAGGCATCACTGGGAAATAAATGCAGGATTGGGAATTTCCACGCTTGGGGAAAAAAAAAAAATAATCCCAAAGAATCGTGGAATGTTTTGGGTTGGGAGGGACCTCGAGGATCATCCAGTTCCAACCCCTTCAACTGTTCCAGGCTGCTCCAAGTCCTGTCCAGCCTGGCCTTGGACAATTCCAGGGATCCAGGGGCAGCCACAGCTGCTCTGGGAATTCCATCCCAGCCCCTCATCGACCTCACAGGGAGGAATTTCTTCCCAATATTCCACCTAAACCTTCCCGCTGGCAGTGGGAGACCATTCCCTCTCATGCTGTCACAAAATAGAGATTTTTAGAGATTTTTTTGCACTTCTAAATACTTAAATCCATCAATCCTAAATTTACCTCCTGTATCTCTGCACAAGCGGCTAAACCACTTCCATATTTAATTTCCTTTTTTTTTTTCAGCATCTCTTTCTCTCTCCTAATCCCAAACGAACATCTGGAAATCCAACAAAAAACCTGGAAATTTATTAAAATTCATCAACAGCTCAGATTTGTCCCTGGCTCTACAAAAGCTGAACTGGGACCAGTTCTGAGACAAAAAAAAAAGAGGGAAGAAATGCAAATAATCATGGAAACATCAGAGGAATTAAGGAGACATATGGAGATCTCCAGGAAATACGGGTTGGAAATTTAAATGTGGTTCCTATTTGCTTCACACATTTTGTGTGCAGCAGGAGCAGCTTCTCTTCATATTCCATGTGGGGTTGGGGTAAACTGAATATTAATTTATGAAACAGCATTAATTGCACGTTAATTACGGCGGGTTTTATGTAATAAACCAACATTAAATTGTGTTTATTGCACAATTCTTGTATCAGCTTTGGTGGGGAAGCCAAAATTTTCCCCAAGTCCCATCGAGGCCCCCCAGGTGGATCAGAAGTTGTCTGGAAAAGTTGGGATTTTTACAAGGCTCAGCATCCCAATAAAACCCCTCTGCATCCTCATCCAACAGGAAATAAAAACCCTTTTTTAAATAACTCAGCTCTTCTGGGAGAGCATCAGAACAAATGGATTTAAGGAATAAAAGCATTCAGGATGCTCCACTCGGGCAGTGGGATTCCGGAGGCCTCCAAAATGGGCAAATTTTCCATTTTTATTTCATTTTGGAAGAGGATTTCTGCCTTCCTGAGAAACAGGGAGGGAGTTTTCCCTCTGAAATCAGGAAAACTTGACACAAATTCACCCTTAAAGACCTGCAGAGAAATTTTGTTCCATTCAAAACTCCTTTCCACTGATTTTTTTAAGGATTTATCCCAACTCACAGCAATTTTATTTTTTCACTGATTTTTTTAAGGATTTCTTCCAACTCACAGAAAAATTTATTTGAGACAAAAACTGGGGAAAAAATCAAGTTAAAGAATGAATTTCTTTCATAATTCATCAAAATCCTTTAATAATTTTTTTTCACCTCTGCTTTTTATTCTAAGTCGAATGTGACAGTTCTTAAATCCTGTAATTATTCCAAATTCAACACCAGTTGAATTTTACAGTTAATTTATTTTTAATTAAACAAGTTACAGTGCTTATCCTTTTGATCTTATCAGAAAAAAATATTAATATCTGCTTTTATTTGAGGTCCTGTGCATCTCATATTTAACGTGGTCATAAAAGTCCCACTGCACATTGAATTTTCATGCTGATGAAGGGATAAGGTTAATAAAATTAATTTAATTTTCAAATTAAAATTCCCTTTAAAAATCCATATTTAATAGGCTGTAACTGCACTGGGTATTCCCATGGAATAATTCTTGGGAGCAAATTGGGAAACTGGGATGGATGGAAATAATCAGGAGGAGAGCTGGGGATCTCTCTGAGTGCAGGTTTGGTTTGTTCCAGAGTTAATCCAGCCAGGAAATGAGAATAAAGCTCCACGAGCGGGTGACAAAGCTCAGCCCTGCAGCTGAAGGCACCAATGGAAACCTCCAAGCGTTACCAAAAAAAGGAGCAACAACAACAACAAAAGAAAATCAAGTCACAAACTCAGTCAGGCTGAAATGAGTGTTCGGTTCAGGAGAAAATCCCTGAGGTGTCGGAGCCCAGGACATCCCTCTGGCTGCCCTGGGTGATCCAGGACCCTGGCAAGGGCTCCAGAGACAAACCACGAGAGTTTGATTAGAACAGTATTAATTTATCACTGGGTGTAGATGTAGAATTTTGGGGTTTAATGGGGGTTCAAGAAGGCAAGATGGAGGAATCTGGGCATGTCCCTGTCCTCCTCCTCCTCCTCTCCTTCTTCTCCTTCTTCTCCTTCTTCTCCTTCTTCTCCCTCTTCTCCCTCTTCTCCCTCTTCTCCTTCTTCTCCTTCTCCTCCTTCTCCTTCTCCTTCTCCTTCTCCTTCTCCTTCTCCTTCTCCTTCTCCTTCTCCTTCTCCTTCTCCTTCTCCTTCTCCTTCTCCTTCTCCTTCTCCTTCTCCTTCTCCTTCTTCTCCTTCTTCTTCTTCTTCTTCTTCTTCTTCTTCTTCTTCTTCCCCTCCATCTTCTGCTGTGCTGGTGGCACTTTTGGATTGGTTTAACATAGAGGTGCACTGTCCAACACAGGTGATGGGTGTTGGTATCTCACCATAAACACAGATCACAAAATATTTGGGATAAAAAATTACGACTGCTCTCGGGGTGGGCAGTTGGCGACGACCACACTGTAGCCAGCACCCAGGCCAGGTGAGAACAAAATGTACCAGATAAGAAAAAATAAAACCTTGAGAACCTCCATGGACGCATCCCGACTCTCTCTTCTGGCACTGGGGCTTGGGAGAAGGACTTTTGACAACATTCTCGGGGGTTATCAGCCCAAAGAAACAGGAACAGAGATTTGGTGTCCCTGGGTGGGCACAGGTGTAACCTTGGCCTCAGGCACGGACACCAGGAATCACATCCCAGCCCCGGAAGACACAAAGCCAGAAGGTGAATCCTGGGAAAAGACGACTTCTGCCAAGACACCGATCTCAAATTCAACCTGGACAGAAGGAACTCAAGGCGCCTGAGGTTCCCTCCCCTGAGATCTGCTGGCCAGTGACCGGGACAACCTCCAGATCGACTCTGAGAGCGGCAGAACCTGATTTTAGGTTTTTGGTAAGACCCGTCAAGACCTAGAACTTGGGAGGGTCTATCTCCAGGAACAGCTTCATACCTTGTCCGCTCTACAGAGCGTGATGGCTACACCCTGTTTGGATCTCTCTGAGTGCAGGTTTGGTTTGTTCCAGAGGGAATCCAGCCAGGAAATGGGAATAAAGCTCCATGAGCGGGTGACAAAGCTCAGCCCTGCAGCTGAAGGCGCCAACGGAAACCTCCAAGCGTTACCAAAAAAGGAGCAACAACAACAACAAAAGAAAATCAAGTCACAAACTCAGTCAGGCTGAAATGAGTGTTCGGTTCAGGAGAAAATCCCTGAGGTGTCGGAACCCAGGACATCCCTCTGGCTGCCCTGGGTGATCCAGGACCCTGGCAAGGGCTCCAGAGACAAACCACGAGAGTTTGATTAGAACAGTATTAATTTATCACTGGGTGTAGATGTAAAATTTTGGATTTTAATGAGGGTTGAAGAAGGCAAGATGGAGGAATCTGGGTGTGCCTGTCCTCCTCCTCCTCCTCCTCCTCCTCCTCTCCTTCTTCTCCTTCTTCTCCTTCTTCTCCTTCTCCTCCTTCTTCTTCTCCTTCTCCTTCTCCTTCTCCTTCTCCTTCTCCTCCTCCTTCTTCTTCTTCTCCTTCTTCTCCTTCTCCTTCTTCTCCTTCTTCTCCTTCTTCTCCTTCTTCTCCTTCTTCTCCTTCTCCTTCTCCTTCTCCTTCTCCTTCTCCTTCTCCTTCTCCTTCTCCTTCTCCTTCTCCTTCTCCTTCTCCTTCTCCTTCTCCTTCTCCTTCTCCTTCTCCTTCTCCTTCTCCTTCTCCTTCTTCTTCTTCTTCTTCTTCTTCTTCTTCTTCTTCTTCTTCTTCTTCTTCTTCTTCTTCTTCTTCTTCTTCTTCTTCTTCTTCTTCTTCTTCTTCTTCTTCTTCTTCTTCTTCTTCTTCTCCTTCTTCTCCTTCTTCTCCTTCTTCTCCTTCTTCTGCTTCTTCTTCTGCTTCTTCTTCTTCTTCTTCTTCTTCTTCTTCCTCCCCTCCATCTTCTGCTGTGCTGGTGGCACTTTTGGATTGGTTTAACATAGACGTGCACTGTCCAACACAGGTGATGGGTGTTGGTATCTCACTATAAACACAGATCACAAAATATTTGGGATAAAAAATTACGACCGCTCTCGGGGTGGGCAGTTGGCGACGACCACACTGTAGCAGCACCCAGGCCAGGTGAGAACAAAATGTACCAGATAAGAAAAAATAAAACCTTGAGAACCTCCACAGACGCATCCCGACTCTCTCTGCTGGCACCAGGGCTTGGGACAAGGACTTTTGACAACATTCTCGGGGGTTATCAGCCCAAAGAAACAAGAACAGAGATTTGGTGTCCCTGGGTGGGCACAGGTGTAACCTTGGCCTCAGGCACGGACACCAGGAATCACATCCCAGCCCCGGAAGACACAAAGCCAGAAGGTGAATCCCGGGAAAAGACGACTTCTGCCAAGACACCGATCTCAAATTCGACCTGGACAGAAGGAACTCAAGGCGCCTGAGGTTCCCTCCCCTGAGATCTGCTGGCCAGTGACCGGGACAACCTCCAGATTGACTCTGAGAGCGGCACAACCTGATTTTAGGTTTTTGGTAAGACCGGTCAAGATCTAGAACATGGGAGGGTCTATCTCCAGGAACAGCTTCATATCTTGTCCGCTCTACAGAGCGTGATGGCTACACCCTGTTTGGATCTCTCTGAGTGCAGGTTTGGTTTGTTCCAGAGTGAATCCAGCCAGGAAATGGGAATAAAGCTCCAGGAGTGGGTGACAAAGCTCAGCCCTGCAGCTGAAGGCGCCAACGGAAACCTCCAAAAAAAGGAGCAACAACAACAACAAAAGAAAATCAAGTCACAAACTCAGTCAGGCTGAAATGAGTGTTCGGTTCAGGAGAAAATCCCTGAGGGGTTTTTTTTCAGTTATTCATTCAGCACCAGGCCCGAGTTTTGTCACAGGTTTGGTGACAAAAGCAGCACCCCGAGCTCGATATCAAAACGAGGTGCAGGCCACAAATGAGTCAGCTGCAGCTCAAAATGCTGCATAGTCGGGCTCACAGACTTTGTCCTGTGAGAAATGTCCAGATTAAACTCAACTGAGTCATTCCTTGGGGGTGGCTCCCTCAGTGTCAGCCACAAAAAAAAGCCAAATGGGATGGTTTGACCCCAAAGCCTTTCCTCAGCCAGGCAGGGGAGAGAAAATCCAACAAAAAAAAATCATGGATCAGGATAAGGACAGGGAGAGGTCACTCATGGCTGTCAGAAAAAATCAGACTTGGGGAAATGAATCGGATTTATCAGCAACCAAAAGCAGAGCAGGGTGAGAAGTCAAATAAAGCTTAAGAACAGCTTTGCCCCATCCCTCTGCCTCCTTCTTGCGCTCAGATTTATTCCCAATTCTCCCTCTTCTTCCCACCAGTGGCACAGGGAGATGGGAATGGGGTTTGTGGGCAGTGTGGGTCCCTTTCCGTGAGGTCAGTCCTGTAGGAACTGCTCTTGTGTAGATCCTTTACCTATGGGGTCAATCCTTCAGGGACTGATCCTTTTATCTGTGGGGTCAGTCCTTCAGGAACTGCTCCAACTTCCATGGGGTCAGTCCTGTAGGAACTGATCCTTTTGTCCATGGGGTCAGTCCCTCAGAAACAGCTTCAACTTCCATGGAATTATTCCTTCAGGAACTGCTCCCTTTTCCCATGGGGTCAGTCCTACAGGAACTGATCCTTTTATCCATGGGGTCAGTCCTGTAGGAATTGATCCCTTTTTCCATGGACCAGTCATTCAGGAACTGCTCCACTGTGGATCCCTTTTCCCAAGGGGTCAGTCCTTCAGGAATTGCCCCAGTGTCGATCCTGATTCCATGGGGTCAGTCCCTCAGGAACTGATCCCTTTTCCATAAGGTCAGTCCTTCAGGAACTTCTCCCTTTTCCCAAAGGCTCAGTTCTTCAGGAGCTTCTCCAGAGCAAATCCCTTTTCCCATGAGGTCAATCCTTCAGGAACTGCTCCCTTTTCCATGGGGTCCGTCCTACAGGAACTGATCCCTTTTTCCATGGGGTCAGTCCCTCAGGAACTGCTCCAACTTCCATGGGGTCAATCCTTCAGGAACTGCCCCACTGTTAATCCCTTTTCCATGGGCTCAGTCCTTCAGGAACTGATCCCTTTTCCATGGGGTCAGTCCTTCAGGAACTGATCCCTTTTCCATGGGGTCAGTCTTACAGGAACTGATCCTTTTTTCCATGTAGTCAGTCCCGCTGGAACAGCTCCAACTTCCATGGGGTCAGTCCTTCAGGAACTGATCCCTTTATCCATGGGGTCACTTTTTCAGGAACTGCTCCCTTTTCCCATGAGGTCAGTCCTACAGGAACTGATCCTTTTATCCATGGGGTCAGTCCCTCAGGAACTGCTCCAGTGTGGATCATTTTCCCATGGGGTCAGTCCTTCAGGAATTGCCCCAGTGTGGATCCCTTTTCCCCATGGGATCATTCCTTTAGGAACAGCTCCAACTTCCATGGAATTATTCCTTCAGGAACTGATCCCTTTCCCATGGGGTCAGTCCTACAGGAACTGCTTCAGTGTGGATCCTTTTCCTATGGGATCTGTCCTTCAGGAACTGCTCCCTTTTATCCATGGGGTCAGTCCTACAGGAACTGATCCTTTTATCCATGGGGTCAGTCCTTCAGGAACTGCTCCCTTTTATCCATGGGGTCAGTCCTGCAGGAACTGATCCTTTTATCCATGGGGTCAGTCCTTCAGGAATCAATCCCTTTTCCCTGGGGTCAGTCCTTCAGGAACTGTTCCCTTTTATCCATGGGGTCAGTCCTGTAGGAACTGATCCTTTTATCCATGGGGTCAGTCCTTCAGGAATCAATCCCTTTTCCCTGGGGTCAGTCCTTCAGGAACTGTTCCCTTTTATCCATGGGGTCAGTCCTGCAGGAACTGATCCCTTTTCCCTGGGGTCAGTCCTTCAGGAACTGCTCCCTTTTATCCATGGGGTCAGTCCTGCAGGAACTGATCCTTTTATCCACGGGGTCAGTCCTGCAGGAACTGCCCCAGTGTGGGTCCCTTCTCCCAAGAAATCCCAAACCCTCCCACCACTCCTGCTCCAGGTGGGCTCCTCTCCCCACAGGGCCTCAGATCCCTGCCAGGACCCTGCTCCAGGGTGGAATTCCCAGTGGCTCACACCTTTTTTTTTATTTTGTGCATCCATTATTTTTCCTCCTTGAATACACTAAAGGCTCTTTCCCACAAGTGGCTTCAGCCCCATTAAATCCCCTGGGAATACTCAAGTGCGTAAAATTCAGAATGGACAAAAACCCTTCCAGGTGTGGGGACTCCAAAACGCCCCTGGTGCATCCCCCAGCTTAGGAAGGAGTTTAAGCTCATGTTTAAACCCCTCTGCCAAGGATTTGGGGTGGTTTGGGGAGAGCAGGAAGGGATTTGTGGCGATGATCCCCAAATGTGTCGAGCACAAATGCAGAAATCCTCATTGAACTCTGATTAAATCCATCAGCAAGCGGAATCTCCCTGCCAGGAGGAGATTCCAACTCCTTTAAATCCAGACATTTATCCCTGAGCGCTCCTTTCACCCAATTGGACAGAAATTGCTTTATTTGTGTGATTAATTTACCCCAAATCACGACAGGACACTTTTACTTCTCCAGATCTCTTCCAGAGCAATAGGATTAGGTGAGATGAACACCAAAAAAAAAACCCTTTAAAACCTCCCTGCTGTCTGCCTTAAACCAGAATTTGTGTTTAGCCCCAGGCCTTGGCAGCGATTGAAACGAAAACTTTTGAAACAAAGCAAATTGGCTTTTTGCTGACTTTTAACGCGCTGCAAGACACCTGGTTTGACACAAAACATCTATTCACAATTAAAGGCTGAGCTTTTGTTATGCAAAAGGTAAATGAGGGCACCGTGAAACGCTGGGAGAGTCGGGTTTGGTTTTTTTTTTTTGCTTTTTTCCCCAGGGGAATCTGTAAAAAAAAAATCCTGGTTGGTGACAGGAAATCAGGAGGATTTTAAGTCTTTTTTGGAGGGGGTTAAGGGGTAAAAAGACACCAAGAGTAGAAAAATAAATTGGTGAAATGAGGTAAAAGGAATATTCCTTTGTTTGAATATCGGGTTTTAAGTGAACGGGACATTGTTTGTGTGAGGGGCCAGACAGGTTCCCTGTCACAGAACAGCTCAAGTGACACCAGAATTTTGGGATTTCCAAGGCATTTTATGAGATCCCTGGTGGATGGGGAGTGAGGCAATTGTGTGTTTTCTGCTGGCATGGGATTTTCATGGGTTCGAAAGCAGGAAAGGGATTGGGATCAGGAAAGGGATTGGGATGAGGAAAGGGATTGGGATGAGGAAAGGGATTGGGATTGTGTCCCTGTGCCCCCTCAGGTGGGACCCCACCTGCAGAGCTGCCCCAGCCCTGGGCCCCAGCACAGGGAGGACGTGGAGCTGCTGCAGAGAGCCCAGAGGAGGCCCCAGGATGAGCAGAGGGCTGGAGCAGCTCTGCTGGGAGGAAAGGCTGGCACAGCTGGGATTGTTCAGCCTGGCCAGGAGAAGCTTTGGGCTGAGCTCAGGGTGGCCTTGCAGGGCCTGAAGGAGCTGCAGGAACCCTGGAGAGAGACAATTCCCAAGGGCTGCAGGGACAGCACCCAGGGAATGGCTTCAGACTGAAAAATGACAAATTTGGGTGGGATGTTGGGAAAAAATTCTTCCTTGGGAGGGTGGAGAGAGGCTGGGCTGGAATTCCCAGATTTGCTGTGGCTGCCCCTGGATCCCTGGCAGTGTCCCAGGCCAGGTTGGACATTGGGGCTTGGAGCAGCCTGGGACAGTGGGAGGTGTTCCTGCCATGGCAGGGGTGGCACTGGATGGGCTTTGAGGTCCCTTCCAACCCAAACCATTCCATGATCCCATGATCCCATTATTCCATGATTCCATAATTCCACGATTCCACATTCTCAGCACCCGTTCTCTCAGGAAAGACAAGTAATCGTGAACAAAAAAAATAGAAGCGGTCTAAACGCATCCCTTTGTTCTTTCAAAGGAAAACTGAAGGGTGGGAGTGAAAACCCCACTTTTTATTTTGTGCTAAGTATAAGGAACGTTGTAAAAAGCTGAAATATAAATTAAAAGATGTTTGAAAGTCGTTAAATGAAATCTGGTTAAGCCTGGGTTGTGTTGGGGTTTTTTAGTACAAAAAGACTTTGATATTTTAACATTTTTTTCCTGGCATCGATGGATTTTTAGTTTTTTTTTTTTTTTTTTTTACTGATTCAGAGTAATAAAGCGTCCAAAATCTTGACAATTTTCCATGGAATGGCAAACAAACCACATGGAATCTGGGAAAAGATTCCTTGGGATAAAAAGGTCTCATTGTAATGCTGGACCATGGAGAAGTTGCTATTCCCTTCATTTCATTATTTCTGAATTTTTTTTTAATTTTAATTTTATTTTATTTTTATTTTATTTTATTTTTATTTTATTTTTAATTTTTAATTTTATTTTTTAATTTTAATTTTATTTTTATTTTTATTTTTACATTTATTATTGTTGTATTATTATTATTCAATTATAATCACAACAGTTTGCCAGGTGCTCCCATGGCATTGGCACTGACACATTCCCAATGAGGGAAGGAAAGGGCTGGGATAAGGAAGGGAAGCTCTGGCCCCAAACTCTCCCCATTCCTGAAGTCCCTCCTGGTTCCCATTGAGATCAAATGCAGAAGATGATTAAAATTAATGGAATTCATCCTCTTTCCCATGTTCTAAGGCACAAATTCATCCTCCTGGTTCCCAGTCCACATCCCATCCCACTTTTCCCCTTTTAGTCCCTTTCCCAATCCCCAGGATCCACCCCAGAGACCCTTGACCCCCCTGGAATGTGGATTTGGCCCCATCCCACGGCCATGGACTCCCCCAAAATTCCTTCTTTGTGGAGGCCAGAGGTTTCCAAACCCCAGACAGCTCCAAATCCATCTGGATCAAGCCTGGAGGGAAGAAGCAGCGGAGTTCTCTGGGAAAAAGGAGCTTTATGGTAATACTGGAGCAGGGATTTCCCAGACTGTCAGATGGGAGCTGATTTTTTGGAGGCTTGAAAAGGGATGAGGGAGCCCCAAATCCGTGGGGAAAAGCAAGTGGGAACAGAGCAGGAGGAGGATGAGGCTTGTCCAGGTCTGCCTGGTCAGATCCCATCTCACACCTGGTGGATGCTGTCCAGGAGAACACATTCCAATGGATTCTTCCCCGCTGGATGAGCAGCAGGGGGTGGGAACGGCCAGAGCTGAAGCAGGAGGGGGACCTGGGGTGGTGAGGAAAGGCTGTGGAATATCCAGGGATGGATGAAGAGCAGCATCCTCATCCCTGCCACTGAGAGCTTTTCCTCAGGGATTTGGTGGCTCCAGCTCTGCACGGGATCAGAGCCACAAGTTCTGATTTGGGGCCCTCAGAGCCCCACCAAGAACCCCAGGAGGGCACGGACACAAAACTGAAACCAAACAAAGCTGTGAAACAGAAATGTCTGGTGTGCACAATCCCTGCCAGGAGGGGCAGGGAAAAAATGAGAGGAAACGGCCTCAAATGGCACCAGGGGAGGCTCAGGGTGGAGATTGGGAAAGGAAATTTCCCTGGCAGAGCGCTCAGGCCTTGGGATGAGCTGCCCAGGGAGGTTTGCAGTCCCTGTCTGTGGCAGTGCTCAGGAGGAGGCTGGAGGTGGCCCTTGGGGACAGGGTTTGGGGTGCTGCTGGTGCTGCTGGGGTGGCCCTGGGGGATCCTCAGGGGCTCTTCCCACCTCGGTGATTCCATGAAATCCAAGCCAAAGGCCCCTGCACACCCACCAAACCTTCAGGGGGCCACAACTTCCAATCCATCTGCTCCCAGCCTCAGCACCTTGGGGGCTGTGAGGAGTCTCCAGGATGGTCCCTCCCATCCCAAGGTCAGGTTCCTGCAAAGCCCAAGGGATGAGATGAAGTTCAGGTGAGCTTTAGGGTGACAGCCTGGGTGTGGCCCTTGGGGACAGGGTTTGGGGTGCTGCTGGTGGCACTGGGGTGGCCCTGAGTGACCCTGGAGGGCTCTTCCAGCCTTGATGATTCCACGATGCTGTGAAAGCCCAGGGGAGCCTTCAGTGCTCCAAACACCCACAAACAGAAATGATAAACGTTGCTGTCTGTGCCCAAAGCAGAGCAAGCAGGGCTGGATGGGATCTTGGGAATCAGGAATTGTTCCCTGGCAGGGCGGGCAGGCCCTGGAATAGAATTCCCAGAGCAGCTGTGGCTGCCCCTGGATCCCTGGCAGTGTCCCAGGCCAGGTTGGACATTGGGGCTTGGAGCAGCCTGGGACAGTGGGAGGTGTCCCTGGAGGAGTGGATGAGCTCTAAGTTCCCTTCCAACCCAAACCATTCCATGATTCCATGAAATTGGGCTGTCACTGGGGATGGGAGGGGGCACCAGAAATCCATGACCATGGTGGCCCCTGGGAGGAAGGAGGAGCTGGGCTGGATGAGGATGAGCTGGATGAGGATGGGATGGATGAAGATAAACTGGACGAGGATGGGATGGATGAGGATGTAATGGATGAGGATGGGATGGATGAGGATGTAATGGATGAGGATGGGATGGATGAGGATGTAATGGATGAGGATGGGATGGATGAGGATGTAATGGATGAGGATGGGATGGATGAGAATGGGCTGACAGAGAATAAAATGGATGAGGCTGATCTGGAAGAGGCTGAGCTGGATAAAGATGGGCTGGATAAAGATGAGGCTGGATAAAGGTGAGGCTGGATGAAGATAAACTGGATGAGGATTAGAGTTAGAGTTAGGGTTATGGCAAACTGGATGAGGATAAATTGGATGAAGATGAGGCTGGATGAGGATGGGACGGATGAGGCTGAGCTGGATGAGGATGGGATGGATGAAGATGAGGCTGAATGAGGCTGAGCTGGAGGATGAGGCTGAGCTGGAGGATGAGGCTGAGCTGGATGAAGCTGAACGGGATGAAGATGGAATGGATGAAGATGAGGCTGAATGAGGCTGAACTGGATGAAGATGAGGCTGAGCTGGATGAGGATGGGCTGGATGAGGCTGAGCTGGATGAGGATGGGATGGATGAGGATGGGATGGATGAAGCTGAGCTGGAGGATGAGGCTGAGCTGGATGAAGATGAAGATGAGGCTGGATGAAGCTGAACTGGATGAAGCTGAGCTGGATGAGGCTGAGCTGGATGATGAGGCTGAGCTGGCTGAGGATGGGATGGATGAAGATGAGGCTGAGCTGGATGAAGCTGAGCTGGATGAGGCCGAGCTGTCTGAGGATGGGATGGATGAAGATGAGGCTGAGCTGGATGAGGCTGAGCTGGATGATGAGGCTGAGCTGGATGAAGAGGAGCTGGATGAGGATGGGATGGATGAAGATGAGGATGACCTGGATGAGGCTGAGCTGGATGAAGATGAGGCTGGGCTGGATGAGGCTGAGCTGGATGATGAGGCTGAACTGGATGATGAGGCTGAGCTGGATGATGAGGCTGAGCTGGATGAGGCTGAACTGGATGATGAGGCTGAGCTGGATGAAGATGAGCTGGATGAAGATGAGCTGGATGAGGCTGAGCTGGATGAGGCTGAGCTGGATGAGGCTGAGCTGAATGAGGCTGAACTGGATGAAGCTGAGCTGGATGGGGCTGAGCTGGATGAGGCTGAGCTGGATGGGGCTGAGCTGCCTCAGCCAAACCACCCCAGACCTCTGGGCCGGGTTTAGGTTGGGTAAACCCCAGGCGATAAGATCAGCCCCGGGGCAGTTGGGCGGCTTAGTAAGGCTCAGTCTCGGGCTTTGAGATGCAGAGTGAAAGTCCTTTATGACTCTTTTATTGCTTTTGAGCCCGGATCAAAGGCCCAGCTCTAATCTGATGCCATCCCTTTTATGTTCCTACCACCCACTCTATCCAAAGTCAATCCTTGCTCAGCCTCTTGGGCTTTCCAGCCTGGGTTGGTTTTTTTTGGAGAGGTTTTCCAGGGTAATCGTCTGCTGCTGCTCCTCCTGGGTGGGAGGTTGAACCTTGGAAAGGAGCGAGGGCAGACACAAAATTGCATCATTATTTAGCATCAATATTTTCCCTCGTTACGTTAATTAGGTGGGCGTGTCAGGCCAAAAAAGTGCTGTATTTAAATTAAATTTTAATTTATTTGCGGTCAAATTTTTATTATTCATGGGGGGGGGGGGGGTGTGTTTGTAAATATAGATTTATACAGAAGTCACAGAAGACAGAAAATTGGGAATTCATGGATTTTCCTTCCCCAGTTGGAAGTGTCACAATGTGATTTAATCCTCTTTTTTTTTGCTTTTTACTGGAAGGGAAAGTCGCTGCTGGGAATCTCAATTTATTAAATGAATCTTCTTGGGTATCAATTTTATAAAGTGCCTGGAAGTGTGAACTGGACACGGACGGGGCCAAGATGTTGAAGGGTGACAGTGAAAGCTCTGCTGACAGGAGGCTGTGTGGTCCAATTATTATAAAAATAAATAAATAAAGATGAAACCGAGGAAAAAAAAAAAAAAGAAGAGTTTGCAACTTCATGCCCAAACCTGATTCAAAAAAAAACAACAAGAGTTCAGTGGAACTCTGGCTCTTGGATAAAACCCAAACCCCATGGCTGGTGTTTTTATTATTTTCATATTTATTTTCATTTCTCTTCATTTGATTGTGTTTTATGTCACCCTAAACCTGCTGATGGAGGGCACCTAAAATCGGTGCAGCAATTCCCAAAACCTGCCTGGGGATGGAAGGAGGAGCTGGGGGATGGAGTTTTGAAAAAAGTGGGAACTAAAAGGACTGAAAAAAAAATAAAAAGGAATGGGAGATGTCTCCGCTCCTGGCAAATCAAAGAGCAGAGGATTTGAGTTTGGATCTCTTTCAAAAGATTCCCTGGAACCCAAGTGAAATGTTTGGGATGTTTCCTTTCAGGTTCCTTGCACTTTGTAGTAGGAAACAAAGGAAAATTCAACCGTTAAAACAACAAAAACAACAACAACAAAAAAGCTTTTTAAATATCAGGAGATGAAGACTCCGGAGTTTCACTTCAGAAGTGCTGAAATAAAATCTTTTAATGCTCTGAAAATGCCTCTCTTGGGGGTTTTTTATCTCACCTAAGAGTAATCACTGAATTTATCTCGGATCTGGGAGGTTTCTGACTGGCCAGGCCTTTGGATTTGACTCATTTTTCTTTGGCAGAGCAAGAGTTTGAAACCTTTTTATAAACAGAGAACCCAAATGAGTCACACAGCCAGGAAGAGGCTGCCCGGAGAGGTTGGTGGTGCCCCTGGATCCCTGGAAGTGTCCAAGGTCAGGCTGGATGGAGCTTGGAGCAGCCTGGGATGGTGGAAGGTGTCCCGGCCATGGCAGGGGTGGGATGGGGTGAACCTAAAAATCCCTCCCAACCCAAACCATTCCAAGGCTTTAATTCATGATAAAAATTAGGATGTCCATAAACCCAGGTGAAAATAAATGAGTTGGAGGAGCAGAGACACATCCAATGAAAATTCCCAAGCAATCCAAACCTCTTTTTCTTTTTCATTAGAAGAGTAATGGGTGGGATTTGATTTTTTTTTTTCTTTTAAATTAGTTGCAAAATTCAAATTTAAAGGTGAATTGTGATGACAGGGGCACTTCAAAAAGACCTAAAGTCCACCCAGTGCCACCCCTGCCCTGGCAGGGACACCTCCCACTGTCCCAGGCTGCTCCAAGCCCAATGTCCAACCTGGCCTGGGACACTGCCAGGGATCCAGGGGCAGCCACAGCTGCTCTGGGAATTCCAGCCCAGCCCTCCCACCCTGCCAGGGAACAATTCCTGATTCCCAAGATCCCATCCCATCCCATCCAACCCTAATTTGTTTTGTGCTGGGTTTGCTCCTCCTGCTTCCCAGATCACCTGGTGGAGGAATCAGGGAGCAGATCCCACATTTTAAAAGATATTCCAACCAACAGTTTGCTTGAAGATATTAAAAACATCAGAATTCCTACAGAGAAATCACTCTGAAGCCATTCCCCGGGTGCTGTCCCTGCAGCCCTTGGGAATTGTCTCTCTCCAGGGTTCCTGCAGCTCCTTCAGGCCCTGCAAGGCCACCCTGAGCTCACCCCAAAGCTTTTCCTGGCCAGGCTGAACAATCCCAGCACCCACAAATTCTCTGGGAATTCCATCCCAGGGTCTGCCCATCCTCCCAGGGAACAATTCCTGATTCCCAAGATCCCATCAAATCCTACTTTGAAGCCATTCCCTGGCTCCTGTCCCTCCAGGCCTTGTCCCCAGTCCCTCTGCAGCTCTCCTGGAGCCCCTTCAGGCCCTGCCAGGGGCTCTGAGCTCTCCCTGGAGCTTCTCCTCTCCAGGTGAGCACCTCCAGCTCTCCCAGCCTGGCTCCAGAGCAGAATTCCAGCTTGGAATACCAGGAATTCTCAAAGATTAATATGGGATGACATAAATATGGGATGACCAAAGTTCCTCCCCTGAGGGATGATGGTGGTGCTGGAATGAGTTGGGACTGGATGATCATGAAGGTTTCTTCCCACCTTGTTGGTGACTCCATCACCTCCCTGGGAACTCATTCCAATGCCTGACCACTCTTCCAGGCAAAAATTTTTCCAAATATCCGATCTGAACCTGCCCTGGTTCAACTTTGCATGAGCTCTGTTTGACCCTGCTCTCACCCTGACCTTTTCCACCAAAAAAATTTTCCTCTCCTCAAGCTCTGAAAATGAATTAAATTTAAAAAAAAAAAAAAAAAAGGAGATTACAAATGTTGATAGAGCAAACATGATTCACATTCCGTGATCTCCAAAGAGTTGGGTGAGGCAAACACCCCAGGAGAGGGGGTGGGACTTTAAGGGAGGTCCTGGGTTGTGTTTGACCACGATGAGACATTTTTAGCACGTTAAAAAAGTTCCCCTGGGAAAAAATAAATGAAAAAAAAATGAAATTCTCCTGGTGAACTGATGAACTCGTGTTCCCACCATGGAACGGGCAGGGTCTGGAATTTCCCTGCTGACCAAATCCATCGGTCTCCTTCCTTACTCCATGGAAAAGCAGAAAAAGAGATTTCTCACCTATAAAGCAGCAGAGCCGCCCACTCCAGAGGTGATGTAATCCCACATTCCTCTTCAAAAATTCCTGTGATTCCTTTTCCATGGAGCCAGGCTGGGAGATCTGGGGGGCTCACCTGGAGAGGAGAAGCTCCAGGGAGAGCTCAGAGCCCCTGGCAGGGCCTGAAGGGGCTCCAGGAGAGCTGGAGAGGGACTGGGGACAAGGCCTGGAGGGACAGGAGCCAGGGAATGGCTTCAAAGTAGGATTTGATGGGATCTTGGGAATCAGGAATTGTTCCCTGGGAGGATGGGCAGACCCTGGGATGGAATTCCCAGAGAATTTGTGGGCGCTGGCATTGTTCAGCCTGGCCAGGAGAAGCTTTGGGGTGAGCTCAGGGTGGCCTTGCAGGGCCTGAAGGAGCTGCAGGAACCCTGGAGAGAGACAATTCCCAAGGGCTGCAGGGACAGCACACAGGGAATGGCTTCAGAGTGATTTCTCTGTAGGAATTCTGATGTTTTTAATATCTTCAAGCCAACTGTTGGTTGGAATACCCTCTAAAATGTGGGATCTGCTCCCTGATTCCTCCACCAGGTGATCTGGGAAGCAGAAGGAGCAAACCCAGCACAAAACAAATTAGGGTTGGATGGGATGGGGGATGGGATGGGGGGGGGGGGGGGGGGGGGGGGGGGGGGGGGGGGGGGGGGGGGGGGGGATGGGATGGGATGGGATCTGGGCAGGAATTGTTCCCTGGCAGGGTGGGCAGGTCCTGGAATAGAATTCCCAGAGCAGCTGTGGCTGCCCCTGGATCCCTGGCAGTGTCCCAGGCCAGGTTGGACATTGGGGCTTGGAGCAGCCTGGGACAGTGGGAGGTGTCCCTGCCATGGCAGGGGTGGCACTGGAAGATCTTTATTGAGGTCTCTCCCACCCCAAAGCATTCCAGGATTCCATGAGCTTGGAGCATTCCAGTGTCAGGGCTGATCCCATCAAGGGAAGGCTCCTAAGGCTGGGTCACTGCTTTAGTTGGAAGGGAATTTTCTGCTCAGTTTTCCTCCTTTTTCCAGGAAAATCCTCATATCTGCCTTTCAAAGTCCCAGTTTTGAAGTGGAATTTCATCCCTGTTTGGTTACAACAACACTGGGACCACTGGTGCACATTTATCTTTGGGATTAAAGAGAACATCCTGCATTTATCCCAAAGTCAAGGATAACCCAAGAAATCCTTTTGCCATTGATTATTTTGATGCATTTTCTGCACTTCCCTCAGCCCTCAGGAGCTCCAATTTCCTCCCTGGCTGAACTTCGGCCTCCTGCTGAGGAATCTCTGCAGTTTTCCTTGGAAAAATTCCAAACCTTGATATTTTTTCCCCATCCATCACCCTGCCCACAATTTGGGAGCAATGATTTTGACCTTTTTTGCTACTTAGGGGCAAAATTCCTCCTTCAGTTCTTCCACACCTTCATTCCATGTTGTTTTTTGAGTAGGTTGGAATTTTTTTTAATATAGAATTTTGGTGTAATTACGAAGGATTTTTTTTTTTGTGGAGCATAAAAATTATCCCTGGCAATTTAAAGTGTTTTATTCTCTTTTTTTGTGTTTGTATTTTTGTTTGCTTGTTTTTGGGGTTTTTTTGTTCTGTTTTTGGTTTTTTAGTTTTTTGGATATGGAAGCAAGAGAAAAATTCATGAATTTCAAATATAATAAATATATTAATATAATATAATATAATATAATATAATATAATATAATATAATATAATATAATATAATATAATATAATATAATATAATATAATATAATATAATATAATATAATATAATATAATATAATATAATATAATATAATATAATATAATATAAAATAATATGTTGCCCTTAAATAATAATAACAATAATAACATTATTATTATATTAATAATAATAATTATAATAGAATATAAAAGATGAAAGAGAGACATGTGAGAAATATTTCAAAATTACTACCACAGTAATTCCTTTTTTTTTCCCAACATGAGCCTGGGATGGGAACATGGAGAGAACAAGAGAACCACGATGAAACGTGGCTGAATTAAAGACTTAGGACAAAATTCCTGCTCTTCTTCCCCAAATCCCACAAAACTGAGCTGCTTTGACACCAAACACCAGCAGGGCTGAGAATCGAGGTGGTGTCACCCAGTTTTAACCCCCTCCTTTGGAATTTGGGAATTTTCCGTAGCCAGGATTTGAACATCCCTGAATTCGACACAGGAAACGTCTCGGAGCAGGTGCTGGGCCAAGCTGGCCCCACCAGGATTTTGTGGGATTCTGACTCAGTGCCCAGTTATGATCCCCAACAAAAGGCTTCCAAAGGAATTCCAAGTGAAGGAATGGAGGAGGAAGAGGCGACGGCCCCGAAATGCATTTAAAGGGATGAGGAGTTGGGAAAAAGCCAAAAAAACCCAAAGGATTTTTTGTGTTGGGTTTGCTCCTCCTGCTCCCCAGATCACCTGGTGAAGGAATCAGGGAGCAGATTCTGCATTTTAGAGGATATTCCAATTGTTTGCTTGAACATATTAAAAACATCAAAATTCCTGCATAATAATCACTCCCGGATTAAAGTCTTGGAATACTGCCAGGAATTACAGGAATGCTGAATTAATTTTATCTTTTACATGTCGCGTTTTGGGGATCCAAAAGCTGGCAAAAATTAGGAGAAAATCCTAAAAATTGGGAAAAAATTTGCTGCTTGTTTGAGTCCCACTGATCCAGTTGGAATTCAGTGATCCTGGTGGGTCCCTTCCAACTCAGAATATTCCATAATTCAGGTCACAAGCTGAAGTTTTGTGTTTTATTTCCAAGATTTGCCCTCTCTTCTCTCCCCAGTCCCTCCTGCCATTTTCTTTATGACCTCCTATTTATTTGATGCCTAAATCTCTGCTTTTAATTTCTGCTGGGAATAAAACTGGAAATAAAAGAGGGATAAACAGTTGGATTTCCTAAAAGAGGAGTCAGCACCCTCTTTCCTGATATTCCATGGTTTATTAATATTAAACATGTAGGAATTCTAGTGCTGGTCTATACTGGGGAACCATTTCTGGTCTAAGTTGAGGAAAGGAAAAATAGAGAGGGCTTTGCTTTTTGGAAAAAAGAGTTCCAAAAATTTCTAAATATCCATATTTATGGTACAGTTTTGTTTAGCTGAGCAATATCATGGAATCATGGAATGGTTTGGGTTGGAAGGGACTTTTATAAAGATCTTCCAGGGCCACCCCTGCCATGGCAGGGACACCTCCCACTGTCCCAGGCTGCTCCAAGCCCCAATGTCCAACCTGGCCTGGGACACTGCCAGGGATCCAGGGGCAGCCACAGCTGCTCTGGGAATTCTATTCCAGGGCCTGCCCACCCTGCCAGGGAACAATTCCTGATTCCCAAGATCCCACCCCATCCCATCCAACCCTAATTTGTTTTGTGCTGGGTTTGCTCCTTCTGCTTCCCAGATCACCTGGTGGAGGAATCAGGGAGCAGATCCCCCATTTTAGAGGGTATTCCAACCAACAGTTGGCTTGAAGATATTAAAAACATCAGAATTCCTACAGAGAAATTACTCTGAAGCCATTCCCTGTGTGCTGTCCCTGCAGCCCTTGGGAATTGTCTCTCTCCAGGGTTCCTGCAGCTCCTTCAGGCCCTGCAAGGCCACCCTGAGCTCAGCCCAAAGCTTCTCCTGGCCAGGCTGAACAATCCCAGCAGCCACAAATTCTCTGGGAATTCCATCCCAGGGTCTGCCCATCCTCCCAGGGAACAATTCCTGATTCCCAAAATCCCATCAAATCCTACTTTGAAGCCATTCCCTGGCTCCTGTCCCTCCAGGCCTTGTCCCCAGTCCCTCTGCAGCTCTCCTGGAGCCCCTTCAGGCCCTGCCAGGGGCTCTGAGCTCTCCCTGGAGCTTCTCCTCTCCAGATGAACATTCCCAGCTCTCCCAGCCTGGCCCCAGAGCAGAGGAGCTCCAGCTCTCAGAGCATCCAACTCATTCATATTTTTCTTGAACTGGGAGCCCCAGACAGAGATTGGGAATCACCTTTCCCACCTTTCCCTGTCCAGGAGGTCAAGGGAATGAGCTGGGCCTACAACTCTGGCTTTACAAAGCTGAAGTGGGGTGAAATTAAACCTTCCTCACTTAAATCCTGAGCCTGAGGTGCTCTAAGTGCTTCCAGCACCGAGAGCCTTCAGCTTTCCCTAAATCTTCATTTCAGTGGAATATCCAGATGGAAACAACATTCCAAGGATGGCTCGGTCCATGCCAGCATCAGGAGCAGCCCCTGGCATTGGGAATTGCTGGAATCCAAGTGGTTCTCCTGGGAACAGCCGGGAATGTCTCTCCCTTTCCCCCATCAGTCCAACATCAGCTCATGGAGCTCCAAGGATCCTGTTGTGGGGCTGCTTCCCACCCTGGAGAACATTGGGAATTGCTGGAATCCATGAGGTTCTCCTGGGAACAGCCGGGAATGTCTCTCCCTTTCCCCCATCAGTCCAACATCAGCTCATGGAGCTCCAAGGATCTCGCTCTGGGGCTCTTTCCCACCCTGGGGAACATCTTCCCACCCTGGAGAACATTGGGAATTGCTGGAATCCATGAGGTTCTCCTGGGAACCGCTGGGAATGTCTCGCCCTTTCCCCCATCAGTCCAACATCAGCTCATGGAGCTCCATGGATCCTGTTGTGGGGCTGCTTCCCACCCTGGAGCACATCGCAGGAGAATTTGGAGGCTTTTAAAAATTCCCTTGTGACCCTGCAGGTTAAAAAAAGTGCAAATCCGCCTATTTTAAACCAATCCCTGTGGCAGGAACGTGGAATATTTCACTTTTCAGAGACTGGTGAAGGAGTCTGTGGGCACCTGCAGACACCCACGAGCACAAAGCCTCATTTGAATCACTAATCCAGCCAAACTCAAGATTAAGTCCTCGTGTCCCAGCTTAAAGTGCTGAGAGGATCAAGGCATTTAACCAAGTGTAAAATCCATCCCACTGACGAGGCGAGAAGCGTCGCTCTCTCCAGGGAAAACTGAAAATGTGGCTTTTTAATGAAAGTTCTTTGTGTCTGCTTCGTATTCCGGGCCATGAGAACAGATTTGGGGTTGCTGCTGTTGTTTTGGCACATTCACAGCCCGAAGGGCTGCACCACTTGATTTTTTTTTTCTCTAACAACTCGAACTCCTTGGCAGGCAGCCCTGCTCCAGAGTGGATTACTCCTCTCTCATTTAATGGGATGGTTCATTAGCAGATCCAGTCTTGTAGCTGGGGAGGAGAGCAGGAAAAATTGGAGAATTTCTGAGCTGCTTCATGCTCAGTTCACAGCTCTGAGAACTCAGAGGCAGCCTTGAGACACTCAGTTAATTACTCTCTGTCTCGGAGTGATTATTCCTGACCCGGCTTCCCCCTCATGGAGGTTAAACTTGGCCTAATTGTGGAGGCAGAATTTAAAAATCCCAACCCTGAGAGAGCAAAGATTGACTGTGGGAGACTTTTCAAGCTGGAGTTGGCAAAGGGCACCTGAAATTCAGGTCAGCAGGGGAAA
The DNA here is from genome assembly GCA_021534815.1 of Acrocephalus arundinaceus. Taxonomy (NCBI): domain Eukaryota; kingdom Metazoa; phylum Chordata; class Aves; order Passeriformes; family Sylviidae; genus Acrocephalus; species Acrocephalus arundinaceus. The sequence continues at coordinate 151,360 of JAJEOU010000291.1, forward strand.
GGGCTGGAGAACACATGCTGGGAGGGGATGTTTGGGGTTTAGGCTGAGGGAGAGAACTCAGCAGGGTTCTGAAGGTCTCTTCTGACCCTGATGATTCCATGATTCTGGGAAATAAAAGGTGTCTATGCTGAGACAGAGCTTGCCCAAATAACGCAGCAGATTTATAGAGCAGTCCCCTTAAACTCGAGTTCGTGAGGATGTCGTGGTGAAGATTCCTCCCTCACTCGCATAAATCCCAGCTTTAGGAATGGCTTAGAACTTAAAAATAATCATCATCCTGTGTTGCAGCTACGAGGCCTGCGAGGCCTCCCTGGCGGTCAGTGGCCTGAGATAAGAAAATGCTAAGTCAGGATGAAAGGCCAAAAGAAACCCCTTGCCGCCTTCGGACTCCCTTTTATCTCTCTGTAAGACCACAGGTCACTTTGTACCCCAACTCACTTTTCAAAACCCCTCCACCCTATATAAACCCCGAATCTTGCCCTGCTAAGTGGGAAGAGCTGTCCCTGGAACCCTTTGAAGAGAATGCCAATAAAGGGGACACCTCTGAGGAACCCCACACGGCTTTTCTCCTCTCTCTCCCTGCATCTGCCGGGGCTTCTTAGCAAGCAAGGCTGAATTTCACTGCGAGCTGAATTTCAGTGTCATTAAGAGCTGAATTCACTAAAAGCTGCTTGCTCAGTTTGCCTGAGGCTGAACATCTCGCCGAGGTGTCGGGTTGAGCGGTTCCTCACGGTCCCATTTATCCGGGACACTGCGGCTGTCGGGGTCGGACGATCCTGAAGATCCAGACCTCGATAATCCTGCTGCAGCATTCCTTCCTTTCCAGACAACTTTCCACCTCTGCTGCCATGGGCTCCTGCAATCCAGGTTCTCCTGACAGAGAGTTGTCCTCACACCCTGGATGTACCAGTAAATCCCAGTTTGCTCCGGCTCCACGAGTGCACCGGGAACGTTCAGTGCCTCGTTCCTGTAACATTTACCCAGGATTATGAACTTCCAAGGGCAGAACACAACGTGCCTCTGGTGAGTAATAAAACTCAGAATTTCCTTGCTGCTGGAGTGAAATAACCTCATTCTGTCACTCACTCTAGGATATCACCAGTTGCAAATCTTGGCTTTAAGGCAGGAAAAGGGAGCAGGTGATTTTTAGCTTTAGGCTGGAGCTGTGGAAACCATTGAAGGAATCCATCCCTCTGTGTGTGTTCCTTTGCTCCTTAAAAAGGCTTTCCCAATGCAGATCGTTTGAGGGCAGGACTGCTACGACCCGACCCGTTCAAAATGAACTGGGTTTGTAGAGATCTCAGAGCACAAAGGAGACAAAAAATGCTGTTTAACCAAAAATCAGTATACTTTATTCAATATCAATGTACCCACCAAAGCTGATATACTTTATTCAATATACCCACCAAAACTGATATGCAATAACAAGAAAAAAGACTGAGGAAAGAAAGCTATATCGATGAAAACAAGAGAGAAAAGGAGAGATAGGAAAGATGAGATTATTTCCACAGGGAGAGACGGAGTCCTCGCAGCAATCCTATAGGTCCGCCTTCGCAATCCTCGTGGCTCCCGGCCAATAGATTGACGCCGCTGCCCTCGTGGAGCTGATAGATTCCGTTCCTGTGGGGAGGTCCTCAAAAGGGGTCTCTTCTGAGGCTGAATATATAGTTCTCCAGAGTGGGGGAGAAATCTTGTGAGTCTAGGCCCAATGCACAAGGAGAGGGGGGAGAAGTCCCGTGATGGAGTCCAGGCCCATGCACAATGCGAATGAGGGGGAGAACAGGGCAAGCTGTCCTGCTACACCTCAGGCACAGGTGGTACAGAATCCAGGGGCAGTGTAGCGTGCTGCGACTACCATTGTTTCAGCAGGATGTATGTCCGGGAACTCAGTTCCCAAGCAAACACACCTGAGCAAAATGGCAATTCTCATAGCAGTTATATCAGCTTTTGAGGTTTCCCTCTCATTCCCCCACCAAGTCTCCACGACGAAAAACGTGAGACAAAATTGAGGGTCTTCAGGCCGTCTCTCACACAGGACTAAAGGTGTAGTTGTCTGTGAGTAAAATTCTGTTTGGTGGGATCCAAAGATCCCAAGCCTCCTTTCGGTGTAAGGCTGAGCAATCCCTGTGGAGCAGCTGTTCCCAAAACTCCCAGCAAGGTTGGTGATGTTCCTCGCTCAGTGATGGTCACAGGCAGCTGCTCGTCTTGGGAGGATTAAAGTTTTACAGAATTCCAGCATCATCGAGGTGGGATGAGCCCTTCAGGATCATCCAGTGCCACCCCAGCAGCACCACTTGATTGATTTTTTTCCTAATGACTTCAACTCCTTGGCAGCCAGGGCCTGCCAGGGCCTGAAGGGGCTCCAGGAGAGCTGGAGAGGGACTGGGGACAAGGCCTGGAGGGACAGGACACAGGGAATGGCTTCAAAGTAGGATTTGATGGGATCCTGGGCAGGAATTGTTCCCTGGGAGGGTGGGGAGGGGCTGGGATGCAATTCCCAGAGAATTTGTGGCACAGCTGGGATTGTTCAGCCTGGCCAGGAGAAGCTTTGGGGTGAGCTCAGGGTGGCCTTGCAGGGCCTGAAGGAGCTGCAGGAACCCTGGAGAGAGACAATTCCCAAGGGCTGCAGGGACAGCACACAGGGAATGGCTTCCCAGTGCCAGAGGGCAGGGCTGGCTGGGATCTTGGGAATCAGGAATTGTTCCCTGGCAGGGTGGGCAGGCCCTGGCACAGGGTGCCCAGAGCAGATTACTCCTCTTTTATTTAATGGGATGGGTCATTAGCAGATTCATTGTAGCTGGGGAGGAGAGCAGGAAAAATTGGAGAATTTCTGAGCTGCTTCATGCTCAGTTCACAGATCTGGGAACTCAGGGCCACCCTTGAGACACTCAGTTAATTACTCTCTGTCTCGGAGTGATTATTCCTGACCCGGCTTCCTCCTCGTGGGGAAGGAATCACCAGCATCACCCCAAATCCTGTCCCCAAGGGCCACACCCAGACTGTCACCCTAAAGCTCACCTGAACTTCATCTCATCCCTTGGGCTTTGCAGGAACCTGACCTTGGGATGGGAGGGACCATCCTGGAGACTCCTCACAGCCCCCAAGGTGCTGAGGCTGGGAGCAGATGGGTTGGAAGTTGTGGCCCCCTGAAGGTTTGGTGGCTGTGCAGGGGCCTTTGGCTTGGATTTCATGGAATCACCGAGGTGGGAAGAGCCCCTGAGGATCCCCCAGGGCCCCCCCAGCAGCACCAGCAGCACCCCAAACCCTGTCCCCAAGGGCCACCTCCAGCCTCCTCCTGAGCACTGCCACAGACAGGGACTGCAAACCTCCCTGGGCAGCTCAGCCCAAGGCCTGAGCGCTCTGCCAGGGAAATTTCCTTTCCCAATCTCCACCCTGAGCCTCCCCTGGTGCCATTTGAGGCCATTTCCTCTCATTTTTTCTCTGCCCCTCCTGTCAGGGACTTGTGCAGAGCCACAAGGTCCCCCCTGAGCCTCCTTTTCTCCAGACTTTCCAGGGATCCAGCTTCCAGTTTGATGGACAACTCAGAGATCCAGCTTCTCCATAAATCTTACAGATCCAGCAGCTGAAAAGTTGAAGATGGAGCCTCCTCTTTCCTGCAGCACTTTCTGCTTTAATGCATCCTCAATAAAACCTTCTCCTATGTCTGAAAAAGCAAATTCCTGCTTTAACTCATTCAGGGGGAAGTTAAGGACGTCCATGGTAACAAAATAAATAATGGACTAAAAAAATGGCTCATGCTTTGTTACAGCATCTCAAGATAGCACAGATTTTTTTTTTTTTGAGTGTTAAACAGTGGCTTTTATTTCGTGGAATTCCCCAGCCAAGGCTGGCATTGGTCAATCTGCAATTTATTAGGCCTGATCCTCTTTCTGCAGTCGTTTGAAATGAAACTGGGGCCAGTTTTTATTTACTGCTGCTCCTGGCTTTCATTGGCAGGTGGAAGTGAACAGCAAGAAAAGCTGTCAGGGAGTTTCCAGGCAGGGAATTGCACTGGGAATGTTCCAGGATGATGGTGAGCACATGGAGGGGCACTGCTGGTGTTGGCTGGGGGTTCCACATTTTCCCAACGTGGGCACCAGGGAGCAAAAATTCCTTCCAGCAATGAAATTCCAACTCCTCAAAGACCTGGAGAACCTTCCAGAGGACAACAGGGAGTTCAACACTTCCTTGCATGAGGCAGGTGCATAAAAATTCCTGAGCAGCTCAATTCTCCTCCTGAGATGTACAAGCTGCTGCCAGGAAAAAAAGCAGAGGCTTCCTGAATATATTTTTAATTAACACCTCAGCTCCTGGGAATTCAATCCCTGGGACATACCATAGAGAGACAACCACACCAGGGAACAACCTCACTTTGAAAATCTTGAGAAAAACCCTCCTTGAAAATCTTGAACTTTGAAAATCTTTATTTTTCCAGCTCTTCTGAGGCCCGTGGAAGGGGAAAACCATCCCCAGCTTGGAGCTGATCTCTCCCAACACAGATCCCAGCCTGCCAGGGATCCTCCTGAGCCTGTTACTCTTTGTAAATTTTTAAAATTTTTAATTTTTAAATTCCCTGCTGAAATGTTGAGCCTGAGAAAGGTTCAGGTACATCTTGCCCCTGGATTTTTTTTTTTTTTAATCTGGGCTATACCTGGAAGGTCTTGGATCCAATTTTCCTGGTTTAAAATTTTGGGAATAAAATCGGAGTGGGGGAAGGTGAAAGAGGTGGATTGAGATCCCAATCCAGCTGCTGGGAGAGTGGGGAAGCTGCAGAGTCCTCACACAGCTGGAGTGTGTCTCTTGTAACTCCTTCGGTGGAGCTGCAGGTGATGCCTTCAGTTTTATCTTTGCTGTATTTCAGGCTCTGTGCTGCCCAGGGTGCAGCTCTGAGCTCACAGTCAGGGTCACTCAGCTCTCTGCACACAGCAGGGACACAAAACAAATCCTTGTCCTGCTGCACACCAAGGACAACTGGGACAAGTTTTCAGCCCCAAAAGCACAAACAACGGGGGCTGAGGGGAGAAAACAAGAAGGGTGGGACTGCATCAGCTGGAGCTGGGATTGGACAATTAAACCCCAATGTGCAAATGGACCAAAACTGATAAAAGTGTGAGACCTCGTGACCGGTCAGCCATTTTGTGTCCATTTTGTGACCATTTAGTGCCCATTTTGTGTCCATTTTGTGCCCATTTTGTGTCCATTTTGTGACCATTTTGGGTCCATTTTGTGTCCATTTTGTGCCCATTTTGTGTCCATTTCGTGCCCATTTTGTGACCATTTCGTGCCCATTTTGTGTCCATTTTGTCCCCATTTTTGTGACCATTTTGTGTCCATTTTGGGTCCATTTTGTGACCATTTTGGGTCCATTTTTGGGTCCACCTTGGGTGTAGCCCTGGCCAGGCTCTTGTCCTGCCCAAGGTGTACCCTAATGGCCTTTCAATAAATCTCTACTTTATTCTCTCAGCACTGTCCAGTCTCTGTTCCAGCTCAGCCTTCCCAAGGCATCACAGGAAGGGTTTGAGCTCCTTTTCCAGTCCCTCCCTGGGTGAATGTCACCCAAGGCAAGGTGACATCACTCTGTCCCTCTCCAGCCTCCAGTCATCCTCATTTTTTACCAGAAAATGTGTTCAGTATCCCCTAAAAGTGGGAGATTTAACCCCTCCTACAACAAGCTTTGAGGTCAGTGGTACAATCTGAACATCCAGATGTCCAAGGAAGGCAGGGGGATTTTGGATAAAGCCATGGCAGGGATTTCCACAGATTTTTTCCCCTCTTGTATTGTGCCTTTTGCAGCCAGACACAGTTTTGCCCACACTCTGAGCTCTGCTTAGAAACCACATGGCAGGGATTAGTGGATCCCTGTGCCAAGCTAAAAATCTGGGATCTGAGGCAGGATATATTAAAATATCTCCTAAAATATCTCCCTGGCATTCCTGGTACGGCATCCCAGCAAGGCACAGCTTCCTTTTCCATCAAAACTCCACAGAGCTGCATCCTCAGGTGTCTCCAGGAGCTGGGGGATGGCTCTGGAAGGAGCTGGAGGAAGGACATGAGGTTGAAATTGAGAAAAGGAGAGAACTCCACGGATTGTGGTCACTTTGAAAGGAATTAGAGAGAGTTAGAAGGAAGGAGCAGGAGCAGCCATGGAATGGAGAAATAAGGATTTCATCTGTCCAGCTGGGGCACATTTTATGGTGGGAGAGGCCCAAAGTCATCCTGAACATGTCCAGACCACAAGAATCCATCACTGGCTTGGCCAGTTGGGAATATCCTGAGCTGTGGTGCCTCCCTCATCATCATCATCATCCTCCTTGGTTATTATTTCACAAAGCCTCTTTTTAAAAATTATTATTACACCAAAAATAATCCTCAGGATTTTTTTTTATCCTGTTTTCCATGATCCCACCCAGCGTGGCCGCCTTTGATCACATCCCAGTCCTCTCTGCTCTGGTTCCATGGTGCCCCTGAGTTCTCAGCACCAGCCAAATCCAGCCGAGGAAGCGGAATGGGAGCCTGGACTGGGAATTCTTCTCTCAATTCCCTCCAGCCATGGAGGTTTGCAGGATCTCGTGTGGAAAAACTGCCAAATGAAAAGTCAGATAACTCTGGAAGTGTAGGAAAAGGGAATTTGTCAGGACCACAAACCCTGTGGAAATGGAAGCCACAAAGATTTTGGCCTTCCCTTCCATTCCCTCTTTCATCCTCACAGTTTTATCCCATCTTGTAGAGCTGCTTCCCATTTTTTCCCCCCTTCTGGCTCTCCTGAGGACCTGTCAGTGACTGTGGTGTGTTTTATGGAGAAGCTCTGGATACTTTCACCCTCCTGGAGCACCTCCACTCTCAGGTTCAGCGTCCAGTCTGTGACCCCTGGTGATCCAAGGAATAATGCACGGGATTGCAGAGGTTGAGCATTCCCCATGGACGGCTGGAAACACCTGTTTGATTTTCCTGCTACCATCAGACCACCCTCAAGCTTCTTTAGGACAAGAAATCCTGGTTTTAGGAATCAGGGAATCCTATCAAAGCCTGGATCAAGCCGTGGGTGAAGGGATATTTGAGTTTCGGCCTCCTGTAGACAGAGGAGTCCCCTGAAATTTTGGAGCTGGAGCTGCCACAGGATGGGAGGGGGAGAGGGAGGAGAAGGCAAAGGGTTTTGCAGGGCTCCTCTGGGAGTTGGAAGAGATTCCTGCACATCCAGTTGGAGAGCAGATTAAACCAGATCCTCATCGCTGTAGGTGAGCAGGAACTCCCTTCTGCTCAAGATGTTGCTCAGATGTGGGTCAGGGTGGCCTTCACCTCCCTAAAACGAATTCAGGGAAGCACCTGCCCCATCAGCAGGGTCAGCCTTCAAATATTCACATCATTTTTGAAAAGATTAATAAATTATCAAATACAATTCTATTTATCTATTTTCCTCCTTTTCTTTCCTTTTTTCCCCTCCTTTGAATCCATATTGGAAATTTGGAATTTCCTTAAGCAAAAGGCTTGGGGTCATTTGGTGACCACACGAACACCTGGGCAAACACCCTGCTTTTGAACAAGGCTTTCCTCCTCTGGTGCAGCTTGGCTGTGAAATTCTGACCTTTGTCGGATTTGTGGTTGCAACTGAACCCATTGGGCAGAGGAAGAGGCTGGGGAAATCCTCTTCATACACAAAGCACAGCAGCAGGAGCAGCAACAACAAAAGGCAGGATGAGAACACATCCCATGGGAAGCTTTTCCAAAGGTGCTGGAGCCAAGGGACGGATGGAGTCAAAGCTTTAGTAGGCATGGGAAGTCAAGCAGGATGGGTACAGCTGCTGCAAGAAGTCCTGCCAAGCTTCTCAGGCTGCCTTGGGAAAGAAATTTCCTCTCTTTATGCCTCCATTCCTCTGGAAAATGTGGGTGGGTGCTTCCTTCTTTCTAATCCTGTCCTTCATTCCTCATCCTGGAGACACTGGGATGGCACCAGGTGGCACCTGAGGGATCTGGCTCCTGCTGTTGTTCAAGCAAAAGAGATTGAAGAAAACATGATCCCTGAAAATGAACCTGGGAAAAGTCAGGACAAATTAATTTGTGCCGTAAATCGCTCCAGTTCTTTCCATGGAATCATAGAATGGTTTGGGATGGGAGTGACTTAAAAATCACCCAGTTCCACCCCCTCCATGGACAGGGACACCTTCCACTATCCCAGGGTGCTCCAAGCTCCATCCAACCTGGCCTTGGAGACTGCCAGGGATGGAGCAGTCACAACCCTGAGGATCTTTGGATGATCTTTGAGGTCCTTTTCAACTCAAACACAATTCTCTGTGCAAAAGCTCTGATCCCAGAGATTTGGATTGATGAACATGGATCAATTGGCACAACACAAAACCATTTTCTCCTTCTCACTCACTTTTAACCATTTTTGGAGAAGCTGGGCAGGGAGCAGGACAGGATATCCACAGAGGAATGTGTATTTATTCACACACAGGAATATTCCTGGTTGGACCTTTTTGATGCGCAGAACAGACCATTTCTGGGCAGTTCTCCATATTTAAAAATACATCCTGGCAATCCCAAGGAATAATACCCAGACACTTCCACTTTGGCCCGACAGGCTCCTTTCTTCCCTGATTTTGGATGGCTCCCAGGTGAGCCTGGGGCTTGCCAAAGCCAAGCTCCTCACCAGGCTGCCCTCCAGCCCCACCAACGCTGGCTCTGCTGAACTCTTGGAGGAAGCAAGTTCCAGAGGCAAGAGTTCATGGAGCAGGCACAGAGATGGGAATACTCCTCTGCTGCAGGGATTTCAGAGTTGTGGTGTCTGGCCACTGTTTAGAAGTGATAAAATGGTGTTCGGTATAAGATCAGCTTCCTTTAAAAATGTAAATATCTTTCTGGTTGGAAGATGGATCTTCCAAAGGCAAAACATGGAATGAGGAGCTTGCCCCGAGTCTGTGGATAATGGGAACCAAAGCTTCATAAAAGGAACAAGTTGTAATCCCTGTAACCCCTCTGCAGAGACTTTAATCCTTGTAATCAGTAATCTACACTCTGTAATCCCATCGTGCAATCCCTCTGCAGAGACTTTATGTTTAAGGCAATACCCTCACTCAGAGGGTTGTACTTGAGGGAATCACACTGAGAGAGGAATCTAAAAGTAGGACAGAGAGCAGGGGGGAAGAAGAAATGCCAACACAGTCAAAAAAGCCAAGAACATAAAGATTATTTTAATACAAGTGACACTGAAAGCAAAATATAATTATTTGCCCCTTAACTGGGGCAAAGGCATCTCTCCCTCATTGATAAGCAAGACATTTTCTAGAAGAGTGGTCAGGCCTTGGAATGAGCTGCCCAGGGAGGTTTGGAGTCACTGCCTGCAAGTGTTGAGGAGGACTCTGGGTGTGGCTCTTGGGAAATGGTTTGGGGTGATGATCGTGGCACTGGATGATCCTGAAGGTGACACGTGGGTAAAGACAGCTTCTAGTATCACAGATGGCTCCAAGCTCCAATGTCCAAGCTGGACTAAAACATTCCTAGGCATCCAGGAGCAGTCACAGCTTCTCAGGGCAACCTGTGCCAGGGCGTGCCCACCCTCCCAGGGAACAATTCCTTCCGAAAACCCCTCAGAGTTCATTCCCTGGAGCCGGGCTGGCCGTGCTCCTCAGCAGCGCTGCCTGCCCTGAGCAGCCTTGTGCAAGGCGGGAGGGCTTCCCCCGCTGCAGCCCCAGCTGAGCAGCAGCAGCAGCAGCAGCAGCAGCAGCCGCAGCAGCTCTGTGCTGTTGCTGACAGATCCCTGTGGGAGCAGCTGCCCGGGGCTGTGCAGCCCAAGCCCCCAGAGCAGCGCACACGCAGCACTGGAGCAGCACCCCAGCGCTGGGGCTGTGCTGGGCAGCCCCGCAGGGCTCAGTGCTGAGCAGCCGTGGCTGCAGCCCGGTGTTGGCACCTCCAGCCTCGGGGCTGCTCCTGTGCTACTCCAGGGCAGGGGCTTTCTCCGGGGTGATGTTTTCTTCCTTCTGCGAGAACTTTCACAGAATGCCAGGATCCCTGAGGCTGGAAAAGCCCTCCCAGCCCATCGAGGCCAAGCTGTTCCTGATGCCCACCTTGTCACCCTGCCCAGGGCACTGAGTGCCACGTCCAGGGCACTCCAAACCTCCCTGGTCACTCCAAACCTCCCTGGGCAGCTCTTTCCAAGGCCTAACCACCCTTTCCATGAGGAAATTGCTCCTGGTGTCTAACTGGAGCCTCCTCTGGCACAGCCTGAGGCCGTTTCCCCTTGTCCTGTCTCTGTTCCCTGGCAGCAGAGCCTGAAACCGCCGGCCGAGAAAACAAAGTTAAAATTTGATAAAGACAAGAGCAACAAATAATAGAACTGTGTGCATTTTTTTATAGCATAGCTTTACTGTTTATAAATCTTTTGTCAGTAGAGATGTTGCTAACGACCTGTTTACAACTTTTGACCCACATGGATTTCTAATTGTACCATTTTAGTATTTCTTATGCCTTTTAAGACCAGTGTACAACAGCGTAGTGCAATCAAAAGTGGTTTTGTGTCCCAAGGAGAATAAAAACTCCCCCCCGCAGCTGGCGGGAGCCGCGCTCCCCTCAGAGCCCCTGAGGGCGGCAGCAATGGCGGCGCCGCTCCCTCAGCGCCCGGCCCCGGCGGGCGGGGAGCCCTCGGCAGCGCCCTGGTGGCAGCAGGGACCGAGCCCCGGGCCCGGCCTCTGTGCCCGTGGAGCCGCAGAGGCCAGGGGAGAGCTGCAAGAGTCGGGGCCTCGGGCACTGCCCCGCCCCGGCTGCAGCAGCCGGCCCCCGGCCTTGTGGGAAGCGCAGGAGGCTCTCGTGGTGCCGCTTGTGCAGCTCGTGCAGGTGCCTGTGGATGGCCCCGGCCTTGCGTGGTGGCCCTGCCCCGCTCAGCTTCCCGTCCCCGGCAAAGGCGCCCGGGCTGCGCTCGCTGCCCTTGGGTGTCATTGCTGAGGGCACTGAGGAGCCCCGGTGCCCAGGCAGAGCCCTGAGGGACAGCCCTGGTCCCCGGCCTCCCGTGCCTCGTGGAGCCGCTGCCCACAAGTCCCTGGCACGTCCGTGCGGCCAATTCCTGGTGCCCTGGACAGCGCAGCCTGCAAACCCAAGGCTCTGCACGGTGGGGCTGCGGCTGCCGTGTGGGAGCGTGGCCAAAGCCCCTCAGGGCTCTGGGCACAGCAGGGGCCACAAGGCCACAAGTCCGGGGGCTGCTCCGTGCCAGTTCCTGCCGGCTCCACTGCTGTTGGGGTGCCGGGGGTGGCCCTTTGTGACATGGGTGCTTTGTGTCCGGGCCCTTTGTGATGTGGGACATGATGGTGGCCAGAAATCCTTATGACATCAGGGAGCCCCGCCCTGGCTGAGGGTATCCAAGGGGTGCAGAGCCCTGAGGTGCCCAGACGCAGGAGAGCCGCTCTCTGAGAAGGAAGCAGCTCCCTGTGTCTGTCTTCGCTAGAAGGCGATAGCGATAGACGCTGATAGCGAAAGCGATAGTGACAGACAGTGAGAGTGACAAAGACAAAGCGAACTCCAACTCCCAGTCCGCAGCCCCTTGCCCAGCTGGCTGGAAGCCTCCAGCGGGCGGTGCTCAGGGACAGTGGGCTGGTCGGTTGTGCAAGTGACAGAAAGTGAGTAGGAGGAGAAGACCTTTTTCGACATGGACAGAGAGTTTTCCCAGAGGGAATGCGCCATGGGTGTGGAGATTTCTGTGAGGACGGTGATAGACACAGTGCAAGAAATTTGCCGTCGGGGACCCAGGAGCCAAGAGCTGTACCAGCTCCAGGTTCATGTGCGTGTTCGAGAGCTTTCCTGGTACAGCAATGAGACAGATGGAGTTATCTTTGAATGGGAAGAAACGGTCAGAATCCAGGAGCTGTACCAGTGGGAAGAGCATGGTGAGATACACCAAGAGGTGCAAACGTGGGAAGAGTGTGTAACAACCCAAGAGGTGTCCAACTGGGAAACAGATGTGAGAAGGCAGCGGGAGTTTGAATGGGAAGAAGACGAGGGATCCCCCGTGCTGTCCCTGCGGAGAAATGTCTCAGAGGATTCCCAATGGGACGATGGCCATGAGTTTTCGCAGAGGGAAGACGAGAGCTCCCCAGACTCCTCAGTGTGGGATGAAGATGTGCACTCGCACAGCTCCGGATGGGAAGAAAGCGGAGAGGCGGAATCCTCCCAGGTCAGAGAGAGCAGTGACAAGGAGCTGTCCCAATGGGGCTGTGACATCAGCTCCAAGCTCTGGGACAGAGTCTTGTGCGCAGTGAGCAACAAGGAACCCCCAAGCCTTGTCCCCCTGAGGGTCCCAGCTCTGTCGGCCCTGTGGGCACAGAGGTGGCAGCAGAGGCAGCGCCTGCCCTAACCAGTGCCTCTCCTTCCCTACAGAGTCCCATGGAAGCTGAGCCAGCAGCTGCTGCCCTGTCCGGAGCTGCTGAGGAGGAGAAGTCCCCCGAGCCTCCTGTCTCCAGTGAGGAGGTGTCAGCAGCAGGGACACAGAGCCCAGTCCCTGCCTCTGGCAGCCCCCCAGGCTGCAGCCTGGCTCTGCTGGACTTGCTGTGCCGCATCAGCTCTGATCCCGTGAGCCGGGCTGAGCCGGAGATGCAGGGATCCAGCCAGAAGCAAGAGGATCAGAGGCACCTGGATTGGGCAGTGGCATGGTCAGAGCTGGCAGAGCAAGCCAGCCAAGAGCCCCAGGTTTGGGAAAGTGACTGGGAGTCCTACAGTGACCCAGAGCTGTCCCACAGGGAAAGTGATGCAGAGGCAGAGCTGTCCCAAGGGGCAGACTCTGCTGTCCAAGAGGTGTCCCAGGGGGAGGATGATGCCAGCTCCGGTACTGGGGAGAAGCCTGTGAGGCCAGGGAAGGAGGAGGACAGCCAGGCTTGTCCCCCAGAGGGTCCCAGCTCTGCCAGCCCCGAGGGCACAGGGGTGGCAGCAGAGGCAGCGCCTGCCCTGCCCAGCTCCTCTCCTGCCCCAGGCAGTGCCTCTGAGGCCGAGCCGGCAGCTGCTGCCCCGTCCGGAGCTGCTGAGGAGGCAGCAGAGGGGTCAGTGCTGGCAGTGGAAGAGAGGGAGGATGACTGTGATGAGGAAGTGAAATGGTGGCAGTTCCTGGATGACCTGGGGCCTTTCCTGGTGAGACACTCAGATGTGTCCCAGGAAGTTTCTGGGGAAGAACTGTCCCATGGCGGAGTCAGCAGCTCCCAGGAGCCCTCAGGCTGGGAAGAACTCATCGAGGAAGGGCTGTCCCAAGGCGGTGACATCAGCTGTGTGGAGATTTCAGACTGGGAAGAATCCATTGGCCGAGGTGTGGTCGGAGGGAAGTGCAGCAGATCGTCAGGACCCTCCAACTGGGAAAATGACAGTGACAAGGAGCTGGTGCAGGGGAACTGGGAAGGTGACATGGAGCACGGTACTGGGAGCAATCCCTTGCTCCCAGAGGATGATGAGTGGGACGAGGTGAGTGTCCTGGAGCTGCCCCCAGAAGAGGACAGAGACCGGAGATGGAGAGTTTTTGTGGAGGACGGGCTCCCGGTCCCTGTTCCTCGCGAGGCCTGGGTTGAGCTGGGAGCCCAGGCCCTGCAGGGGCAGCCGGCTGCCCCCAGGAAACGTCCCTCCCGCTTCAGGCGGGCGCTGCGGGCGCTGCGGGGGCTGTTGCGGTGTCCCTGCATGCGGCCACAGCCGGAGGAGTAAGAGAGACGAGGAAGAAGATGAAGAAGGCCAAGGCAAAGAAGATGAAGAACTCTCGTGCTGAGGGAAGTGGAGCTTCCAGGGAGGAGTTCCATCCAGCAGGAGGCACAGCCAGCCCTGGTGTCTGTCTGGCACTGAGCTCCTCTGTAGGGCAGATGAAGCAGCCTGGCTGGAGTCTCTGGCTCTGCCTTCTCTGCCCGGCTCGGCTCCCCCCTTCCCCAGCCCCGCACACACCCGGCCTGGGCCTGGAAGGTACAGCCACCATTTCTTGGGCATAAAGCAGAGGCTCCTGGAACAGACTCTCGGCATCAACCTCTCCGAGACAACGGCAAAGAAGACAAAGACGAAGACAAAGACGAAGACAACGAAGATGAAGACAAAGACAAAGAAGAAAACGAAGACGACGACAACGGTGAAGGCAATGACGACAAAGAACAGGAAGAAGACAAAGATGACAGAGAAGACTTATTTAAAAATACGTAGAAGAATAGGAAGAGGAATTTAAAAATTCTTAGAGGAAAAATAGGTATAGGACTAGGATTAGGACTAGGACTAGGAATAGGAGTAGGAATAGGACTAGGACTAGGAATAGGAATTTAAAAATATATAGAATAAGAAGAAGTGTAGTGAGTATTAGAAAATATATAGAAGAAGAAGAGGAATAGGAATAGGACTAAGAAATTTAAAATACAGAGAAGAAGAAGAAAAAGAAAAGTAGTAAGAATTAGAAAATATGTAGAAGAAGAAGAGGAAGAGGATAAAGAGGTTAAAAATATATAGAAGAAGAAGAGGAATAGGAATAAGAATAAAAATTTTTAAATACATAGAAGAAGCAAAGAAGAAGAGTAGGAAGAAGAGGAGGAGTAGAAGAAGAAGAATTTAAGAATACAAAAATAAAGAGAAAATTTAATGAATAAAATTAGAAAATTGTTTATTTTTATTATATATCATATATTTATATCACAATCCATGGTATAAAAATATTAATAATACACTACGTTGTAATTACGATACATTGTCTCGTCCCAACTCTGTTCCAGTCACTGAAGAATTGGTCCATTTTCTAGTAAGGTTTGTAAGGCACAAGGAAAGAGCCTCCAGTGCTGTTGGGGTGCTGCAGGTGGCCCTTTGTGACAGGGGCGCTTGGTGTCGGGGCCCTTTGTGATGCGGGACATGATGGTGGCCAGAAATGCTTGTGACATCAGGGAGCCCCGCCCTGGCTGAGGGTATCCAAGGGGCGCAGAGCCCTGAGGTGCCCAGTCGCAGGAGAGCCGCTCTCTGAGGAGGAAGCAGCTCCCTGTGTCTGTCTGCGCTGGAAGGCGATAGCGATAGACGCCGATAGCGACAGCGATAGTGACAGACAGTGAGAGTGACAGACAGTGAGAGTGACAAAGACAAAGCGAACTCCAACTCCCAGTCCGCAGCCCCTTGCCCAGCTGGCTGGAAGCCTCCAGCGGGCGGTGCTCAGGGACAGTGGGCTGGTCGGTTGTGCAAGTGACAGAAAGTGAGTAGGAGGAGAGGACCTTTTTCAACATGGACAGAGAGTTTTCCCAGAGGGAATGCGCCATGGGTGTGGAGATTTCTGTGAGGACGGTGATAGACACAGTGCAAGAAATTTGCCGTCGGGGACCCAGGAGCCAAGAGCTGTACCAGCTCCAGGTTCGTGTGCGTGTTCGAGAGCTTTCCTGGTACAGCAATGAGACAGATGGAGTTATCTTTGAATGGGAAGAAACGGTCAGAATCCAGGAGCTGTACCAGTGGGAAGAGCATGGTGAGATACACCAAGAGGTGCAAACGTGGGAAGAGTGTGTAACAACCCAAGAGGTGTCCCAGTGGGAAACAGACGTGAGAGAGCAGCGGGAGTTTGAATGGGAAGAGGACGAGGGATCCCCCGTGCTGTCCCTGCGGAGAAATGTCTCAGAGGATTCCCAATGGGACGATGGCCATGAGTTTTCGCAGAGGGAAGACGAGAGCTCCCCAGACTCCTCAGTGTGGGATGAAGATGTGCACTCGCACAGCTCCGGATGGGAAGAAAGCGGAGAGGCGGAATCCTCCCAGGTCAGAGACAGCAGTGACAAGGAGCTGTCCCAATGGGGCTGTGACATCAGCTCCAAGCTCTGGGACAGAGTCTTGTGCGCAGTGAGCAACAAGGAACCCCCAGCCTTGTCCCCCTGAGGGTCCCAGCTCTGTCAGCCCTGTGGGCACAGAGGTGGCAGCAGAGGCAGCGCCTGCCCTAACCAGTGCCTCTCCTTCCCTACAGAGTCCCATGGAAGCTGAGCCAGCAGCTGCTGCCCTGTCTGGAGCTGCTGAGGAGGAGAAGTCCCCCGAGCCTCCTGTCTCCAGTGAGGAGGTGTCAGCAGCAGGGACACAGAGCCCAGTCCCTGCCTCTGGCAGCCCCCCAGGCTGCAGCCTGGCTCTGCTGGACTTGCTGTGCCGCATCAGCTCTGATCCCGTGAGCCGGGCTGAGCCGGAGATGCAGGGATCCAGCCAGAAGCAAGAGGATCAGAGGCACCTGGATTGGGCAGTGGCATGGTCAGAGCTGGCAGAGCAAGCCAGCCAAGAGCCCCAGGTTTGGGAGAGTGACTGGGAGTCCTCCAGTGACCCAGAGCTGTCCCACAGGGAAAGTGATGCAGAGGCAGAGCTGTCCCAAGGGGCAGACTCTGCTGTCCAAGAGGTGTCCCAGGGGGAGGATGATGCCAGCTCCGGTACTGGGGAGAAGCCTGTGAGCCCAGGGAAGGAGGAGGACACCCAGCCTTGTCCCCCAGAGGGGCCCAGCTCTGCCAGCCCCGAGGGCACAGGGGTGGCAGCAGAGGCAGCGCCTGCCCTGCCCAGCTCCTCTCCTGCCTCAGGCAGTGCCACTGAGGCCGAGCCGGCAGCTGCTGCCCCGTCTGGAGCTGCTGAGGAGGCAGCAGAGGGGTCAGTGCTGGCAGTGGAAGAGAGGGAGGATGACTGTGATGAGGAAGTGAAATGGTGGCAGTTCTTGGATGACCTGGGGCCTTTCCTGGTGAGACACTCAGATGTGTCCCAGGAAGTTTCTGGGGAAGAAGTGTCCCATGGCGGAGTCAGCAGGTCCCAGGAGCCCTCAGGCTGGGAAGAACTCATCGAGGAAGGGCTGTCCCAAGGCGGTGACATCAGCTATGTGGAGATTTCAGACTGGGAAGAATCCGTTGTCCGAGGTGTGGTCGGAGGGAAGTGCAGCAGATCGTCAGGACCCTCCAACTGGGAAAACGACAGTGACAAGGAGCTGGTGCAGGGGAACTGGGAAGGTGACATGGAGCACAGCACTGGGACCAATGCCTTGCTCCCAGAGGATGATGAGTGGGACGAGGTGAGTGTCCTGGAGCTGCCCCCAGAAGAGGACAGAGACCGGAGATGGAGAGTTTTTGTGGAGGACGGGCTCCCGGTCCCTGTTCCTCGCGAGGCCTGGGTTGAGCTGGGAGCCCAGGCCCTGCAGGGGCAGCCGGCTGCCCCCAGGAAACGTCCCTCCCGCTTCAGGCGGGCGCTGCGGGCGCTGCGGGGGCTGTTCCGGTGTCCCTGCATGCGGCCACAGCCGGAGGAGTAAGAGAGACGAGGAAGAAGATGAAGAAAGCCAAGGCAAAGAAGATGAAGAACTCTCGTGCTGAGGGAAGTGGAGCTTCCAGGGAGGAGTTCCATCCAGCAGGAGGCACAGCCAGCCCTGGTGTCTGTCTGGCACTGAGCTCCTCTGTAGGGCAGATGAAGCAGCCTGGCTGGAGTCTCTGGCTCTGCCTTCTCTGCCCGGCTCGGCTCCCCCCTTCCCCAGCCCTGCACACACCCGGCCTGGGCCTGGAAGGTACAGCCACCATTTCTTGGGCATAAAGCAGAGGCTCCTGGAACAGACTCTCGGCATCAACCTCTCCAAGACTACGGCAAAGAAGACAAAGATGAAGACAAAGAAGAAAACGAAGACGACAAGACATTGAAGGTGAAGACGACGAAGAACAGGAAGAAGACAAAGATGACAGAGAAGACTTACTTAAGAAGATGTAGAAGAATAGGAAGAGGAATTTAAAAATACCTAGAAGAAAAATAGGTATAGGTCTAGGAATAGGAATTTTTAAACATATATATATAATAAGAAGAGTAGTAAGTATTAGAAAATATATAGAAGAAGAAGAGGAATAGGAATAGGAGTTAGAATTTAAAAATATAGAGAAGAAGAAGTAGAAAAGTAGTAAGAATTAGGAAGTATGTAGAAGAAGAAGAGTAGTAAGAATAAGAATTAGAAAATATATAGAAGAAGAAGAAGAATAGGAATAGGAATAAGAATTTTAAAATACATAGAAGAAGCTAAGAAGAAGAGTAGGAAGAAGAAGAATAAGAAGAAGAATTTAAGAACACAAAAATAAAGATGAAATGTAATGAATAAAATTAGAACATTGTTTATTTTTATTATATATCATATATTTATATTACCGTCCATGGGATAAAAATATTAATATCCACTACGTTGTAATTACGATACATTGTCACGTCCCAACACTGTTCCAGTCACTGAAGAATTGGTGCATTTTCTAGTAAGGTCTGTAAGGCACAAGGAAAGAGTCTCCAGATTTCATTTCACTCAAGTGTTTTCACCCTCAGTGAAAACCAGTGAGTGCCCTGGGAGCAGTGAGCGCTCAGCCCCCAGCGGCAGCGGGAGAGTTCCCGGCCGGGCCGGCAGGGCAGGGCTGTCGCTGCTCTCTCTCTCTCTGGGCAAGCTGAAGGCGCCCGTGGGGGGCGGCGGGGAGAGAGCCGTGCTGGGAAGGCCTTGGCAGCAGGGCTGTGCAGCCGGGACAGCGAAGGCACCACAGCCCCGCTCTGCCGCTGCCCGTGGCCAGGGACCGGGCTGGGTTACAAAGGCAGCGCGGGGTTGGAGCGGGCGAGGAGCCGCGGCTGCTCCTTCCCGGGCTTGGTGCGGCTGTCAAGGGGCAGCAAAGGCTCTTCTCACCATGTGCGCTTCTGTTCTGCACACAAAACTCCCAGCAGAAGGACCTGGCAGCTGAGCCTGTGGCTGAAGCCTTGCACCCTGTGCTCCCCTGTCCTTGCCCAGGGCTCAGTGCTCAGCAGAGGCAGCTGTGGAGTCGCTCTGGAGCCCGCACAACTTCTACCCCGACAGAATGGTTGGGGCTGGCAGGGCCCTCAGCAGCTGGTCACCTCCTGCTCGGTGTCTCCCTGTCTCTGACAGCCATTTCCTCTTTCCTTCTTTCTCCCTACCTCACACATCTTGTGCAGTCAAATCTTTGCTGTTGAATAAAATCCTTCTGTTCCCATCCTCTGGTCTCATTTGTCCCTTAATCGGGGCAGAGGCCTCTCTCCCTCATCGCTTTGGGACACACGAGCAGGGACACCTTCCACTATCGCAGGTGGCTCCAAGGCCCATCCATGGTTTTTGTTGTTTTAGGGTCACTTTCTCAGAATTTCAGGATCCCTGAGGCTGGAAAAGGCCTTTCAGCCCATCGAGGCCAAGGCCACCCTGCCCAGAGCACTGAGTGCCACCTCCAGGTGTCCCTTGGACACCTCCAGGGACAGCAGCTCCTCCTCAGCTCCTGCAGCAGCTCCGTGTGTGACAGGAGGGCTGGGGCTCCTTCCAGTCCCGTGTGGCGCTGGTGACGTCCCAGTGAGGCTGCGCCGGGAGCGGCCCCGCGGCTCTGCCGGGTCCTGCTCTGCCCTTGGGCTCTGGGGCCGTGTCCCTGCATCCCTGCAGGGCCCTGAGCTCTGGGGACACACGGCCAGTGGGAGCTGGTGGCAGCTGGTGGCCACGGTGGTGGCCATGTCCTTGCATCCCTGCAGGGCCCTGAGCTCTGGGGACACACGGCCAGTGGCAGCTGGTGGCAGCTGGTGGCAGCTGGTGGCAGCTGGTGGCCGTGTCCCTGCATCCCTGCAGGGCTCTGAGCTCTGGGGACACACGGCCGGTGGCAGCTGGTGGCCAAAGTGGCCGTGGTGGTGGCCATGTCCCTGCAGGGCCCTGAGCACTGGGGACACACGGCTGGTGGCAGCTGGTGGCAGCTGGTGGCTGCTGTGGTGGCCATGTCCTCGCTCCTGGCAGGAGCCACCGAGGGCACTGCCAGCAGCTTGGGGACACCTGGCCTTGGTGGCCCTGCTGTGCCACCCTGAGGAGGGCAATGCCACCCTGGCAGATTGATCCCAGGAAAGAGAGCTGGTCCTGGAAACCGAGGCCTCGTGCTGGCATAAGATGTTTGTTGGGATTTTCATAACTTTAATTGTTTGCTGTGATTTCTGTTGTTCAGGGAAACAGCAGGGCAGCATTATCTGCTCTTCATTTGGACTCACTGAGTACAGAGGTTGTAACTAAAAGCTGCTGCTTTGGGCTTTTACACAGCCAGAGGAAACCCCCCAGGCTGGGAGATGTCCAGGGAGGGACTTTGGACAAGGACGTGGAGTGACAGGAGAAGGGGAATGGCCTGAAGCTGGAGGAGGCAGGGCTGGATGGGATCTTGGGAAGGAATTGTTCCCTGGCAGGGTGAGGAGAGGCTGGGCTGGAATTCCCAGAGCAGCTGTGGCTGCCCCTGGATCCCTGGCAGTGCCCCAGGCCAGGTTGGACATTGGGGCTTGGAGCAGCCTGGGACAGTGGGAGGTGTCCCTATCCATGGCATATGACCACTGGATGATCCTTAAAATCCTTTGTAACCCAAACCACTCCGGGATTCCTGTCCCTAATACTAACAGAATATATTCAAGATGCAGTTTTAATTAGATCCTTATAAATGTCCTTTTTAATTAACTACTTACGCTCTCCAGGATAATCTGTGGGCTCCCAGCTGCAGTTAACTCTGCCCCCACACATAAAACATCCCACAGATAACCTTTAAAAGGAATTATTTGACAAGTAGCACTTTCCAGGTGAATTTAAATGGATTTCCTGTCCAAGGCAGGAGCATTTTGCTCTGGAGGAACTAAGGCAGAGCTGTAAAAGGACGTTCAAGTCAGCAGAGCCAGCACTGTTCTCTCTATGTGTGGTAAAAAATGCAGATAATACACAACTCCCCAAATTTAAACCATTTTCTTGTGGCCAGAAATCATTTTGGGTCGCCCCAAAATTTGTTGAGGGCTCTAGGGGATGTCAGCTGGTGAGGAAATGCAGATCAAGCAGCAGAACCACAGAGGGCAAGGCTCTGTGATATTCAAAACAAGTCTCAGGCAGGGTTTTTGGTGGGGTTTCTGCCCCTGGAGTCTTCAGAACTCTGTGATCAAGTTTTTCAGCTTTCTCTTCCCTGAGTACCCAGAAATAAATGTCATTTACCTCGACAGATGTCAAACTCCCAGCAGACGAGGCAATTTTTGAGCGGCGCAAAGCTTTGGAGGAGGTGTTGGAGGAGCTGGGCAATATTTTTCTCCTGAAGAATTCCTCCAGATGTCCCAGTGCTTGAACATGTCCCAGGAAAGTCTAAAATCCTGCAGGTTTGAATGCCTGACCCTCCAGAGGAGCCATCCTTCCACTGGCTTAATTTTACTGCAGTGGTCTTTTTTTAATATTCAGTAAGAATGTAAAAATTCCCCTCTATATTCAGTAAGAAAAGGGATGAAGGGGAATGTAAATAAACTGAATTTATGTCCGTAAACATCTGAAAGAACTTGGCTATCTACTGTCAAGCAGCCTGGAAAAGGTGTGGAATGATCCTACAGGTTTAGGAGCCTGCCTAATTTCCCACTCCTTTTTTTTTCTTTGTCACACAAAAAAAGCTTCATTCACATTTAAATCCTTTGGGATTTAAAAGGTTCTTTTGGGATTATTTACCCAGATTTGCCGGTTTTTGTTTTCTGCAAACCTTGGAGGCTGACAAGATTAAGTGGAGTCATTGCTCTGTGACCCACAGCTTTGTCACCCTCAGGAGTTTGGAAAGCTGTGGGGACAGAGTTTGGAGTCCCAAAATCCAGGTCTGCCAAGAGGAGTCCATCAAAAGGAAAAATATCCCAGTCTGGAGCCTCTGGAGTGCGTATTGTGCCTAAATTATCCTTGGAGAGGACAAAAAGTCAATTTTCTCCAAATGGTCATCAATCCTAGAGCCAATAGTGGTGGGAAAAGTCCTTCCATAGAAATTATCCTGGATTATCCATCTGGGTTAGGCTGGGGTGTAAAACAACTGGAGGTTTGCAGCTGCTTCAACAGCTTCCCTGAGCAGCTCCCACAGGATCCCAGGAATGTTTTGGTTGGAAGGGATCTTAAAGCTCATCCCATTCCATGGGCAGGGACATCTTCCACTACCCCAGGTTCTCCAACCTGGCCTTGGGCACTGCCAGGATGCAGGGGCAGCCACAACTTCTCCAGGAATCTATTCCAGAGAACAATTCCTGCCCAAGATCCCATCCAGCCCTGCCCTCCTCCCATTTAAAACCACTGCCCTCAATGGTTTGAACGTTTTGACCTCAGTGGTTGAGTTCTGGCTTGGGTTGGTTTGGTTTTTTTCTTTGAGCAACACCCTGAACTTCCAGCTCTTCCCAGCTGATCCCGAGGGGTTCAATGGTGCAGGATTTGGGCTGTGCTTTTCCTGGAGGAAGTGGGGAATTCCCTGGGAAGCTCCTGTGGAAAAGCAGGAAGCGCCGCATCTGCCCACTGGGAAAACCGAGGGAGATAGGAGGGAAAACACAAACAAAACCAGCATCTTTTGAGGAGGTAAACATGAAATGTTGGGGTTTTAACTGAAAAGCAGAGAAATTTGGAGGATTCTTGTTGTTTAGGAGGGTTTTTTTTCCCTAAATTCCCTTGTCCAACCTCATCGCCCTCCCCTGCCTCTGCAGAGCCGCTAGAGGCTCCAATGGAAATATTTCTGTAGGGGTGTAGTGGAAAACACCCACTGCAAACCGGATGCTGGAGATCAGCAGGCCTGACCCGGGATCTGTGCTGGGGCAGACATGAAAGCAGGGAAATCTCATTCCCCGAGCTTTTCTGGGAGCAGCTCCCTCCTGCCTCAGCAGAGTCACGCACACGCCGGCTCCGACGCTCCCACAGCAATCCCAGAGCTTTTCAAGCTTCATCCTGGATGGACAGAGGCCACGAGGACTGGGAATAATTACCAGCTGGAGAAGATGTTCGTCTGCAAGGGAGACGTTTTGCCAGCTCCTGGGAGGAGAAGCACAATCAATCCCACGCCTCTTTGTTTTCCTTGTTTTCCTTCCCTTCATCGCCGCGGTTCCGACTGATTTTGATTACTCTGGTGCCAAATAAATGAAAACATTTCATGGCCATTTAATCACGGGGAAGAAAGGGAGAAATGCTGGCTGCTGGATGTTTATAAATGTGCTGCTTGGAAAAGGGGGATGGCTCTGCCCTGCCCGGAGCAGCAGTTGGAAAAGCCAACTTCCAGCAGGAAGAACCTGACTCAGCTCCCTCCCGCTGGTTCAGGGGATTTCAGCATCAGGAAAAAAGGGAATGGCAGTGTGGTGGAACTCTGAAGCTGAACACTCCGGAGCTTTCTGAATTTATGGCGTGAACACCTCGTTTGACCTGAGACTTTGAAAAGGCTTCCAAAATTGAGTGACAGCACAGGAGCAGCGTGTGTGCAGTTTGGGTAGTTTGGATGGCATTGTGTGATCTCACAGGGTGAAAAACTGGGATTTGGGATTTTAGTGTGTGGTGATAGATGGGAGCCAAGATGGGGAACTTTGGGTGTGGATTGTTGTCTTTCTATAAAGCCAGGGATCCCTTAATACATGAGAAACTGGACAGAGCAACGCAGACACGACCAATGTGGTTCCATCAGGCGTTCTCCGTTTATTGTCTCGAAATGGCCGGTTAAATACAGTTCCAGATAATTTACAGTCACAGGTGCTTTCTAATTGGTATTCAGATAGAAAAGAATGCAAACAATCCTAACCTTTAGGCAACTAACATGAATTTACTATAATTATACTATGAAATGCCTAAACACATCTTAATCTAATTTCTTACTGCACCACAGGCTTATCTACTACTGCACAGGCCCAAATCTGAGGCCCAGCTCAGAACAGCTCATACCTAATCCAAAGTGCATCGTGCCCTTGTTCCCTAACAAATTCTGCTACATTTTTGCACCTTCTCTTCATAGATCTGGGTGGTTTTCTGTATTGGGTGAAAGAGGTCAGCACTGCAGGTTTGGGGTGATCATAATTGGGTTAGAAGCATAAATAATACAGATGTCAGCTGTTTATTGGGTAATTGGGACTCAAATAGCCTGGAACAGAAACCATTTTAGCTCACTTTGTTAGAGAGAGCTCACATCTCGTGAGTTTGTAATAGATCAGGAGAATAAATTCAGAGTGAGACTGCAACATCGTCTGAGTTTATCACCCTGACCATGGAGCAGGGAAGAGCCAGGAACTCCCAAGCAGTGCTGTCCTCATCCCAGCTTCCAGCTTCTCCCAGGTGCTCATCCAGAGCTTTTCCTGCTCGTTGGGCAATGGAATCACGGAGTGATTTGAGTTGGGAGCAATCATTTTAAAGGGTTCAGAAAGAACCCAGATAAATCCCCTGCACTGACACGGCAGCGAGCACAAACCTGGAATAACCACACCTGCCTTCCCAGGAAAGCTGTTCCCACCTGAGCCCGATGTTCAGCAGTGCCTAAGGATGGAAACTGAGCAGATAAATCTGATTTAAAAATATATAAACCAAGCTTGATTTTTTTTTTTTTTTTGAATACTGAGGTTTCTCACATATTCCTCAACTTAGACAATTCCAGGGCTGTTGTCCAGGCCTTGCTATCAAGACATAACTGGATAACTCCTACCTCTGGAATTGCTATTTGAGGTTTTTCCTCTGCTCTGATGTCATTGTCCGTGGGATGAGATTTCAATCCCACAGAAATCGTGTGCATTATGCATTATTACCCAACGGCACAGAAATGCGCCGGGCGTTCAGGAGCACAGAAGGAAATCTGGGTGTTGATCACTTCTGTTGGGCTTTGACGGGGATCATTTGAATAATTGATTTAATTAGCCTTTAATGTGCCTCCCGTGGCACAGCTGGATTTCTGCTGAAGGCCACAGAATGTCTGGACGAAAGGAAAACAGAGCTAAAAGGGATGGAATATCTTTTATTTTTGCATGTCTGTGTAAGCTGCAGTTGGTTTTTTTGTGAGGGTTTTTTTCAAAAAAATTGAGTTCAGCCTCACTGCAGATTTGTTCTCTGGCTTGAAAGGGAATAAGGGAATCACCTACTTTGTGCAAAGAGATAAAGCAAATTAATGGATGCAATTCCAGCATTTTACAGCAATTCCTTCATACTTTGTCCCCACATTTTGGGAGAACCTCTGTAGTTGTTCATTGTAGGTGTCTCCATTCCATTTTTCATGGAATCCCGGAATGGGTTGGGTTGGAAGGGATCTTAAAGCTCACCCAGTTCTGCCTCCTGCCACGGGCAGGGAAACTTCCACAATCCCAGGTTTTGCAGGGGGAAGCTTCACAACAATCCCACCAATCCAGAGACCTCCCTCTCCTCCCCCTGCCTGGGTGAGGAGAAGATTTCCAATGCTCCAGTGAGGTTTTTCAGGCTTGATTAATCTTTTTATTTAGTTCCATTTTATTTATTTATTTCCATTGTATTTATTTACTTCAATTTTATTTCTTTATTTCAATTCTATTTCTTTCTTTCCACTTTATTTATTTATATTTTTATTTACTTATATTTATTTATTTACTTCTGGTTTAGATCTTTATTTGTTTCCATTACTTTATTTCAATTTTATTTCTTTATTTCCACTTTATATTTTTTCTTTCTTTCTTCTTTCTTTCTTTCTCTTTCTTTCTTTCTTTCTTTTCTTTCTTTCTTTCTTTCTTTTCTTCCTTTCTTCCTTTCTTCCTTTCTTTCCTTTTCTTTCCTTTCTTTCTTTCCTTCCTTCCTTCCTTCCTTCCTTCCTTCCTTCCTTCCTTCCGTTTTATTTCTTTATTTTTTTCATTTTATTCCTTTATTTCAATTTATTTATTTCTTTCCACTTTATTTTTATTTGTTATTTATTTATTACTTCAATTTTATTTCTTTGTTTCCATTTTATTCCTTTATTCAATTTTAGTTATTTCCACTTTATTTATTTATATTATTTATTTATGTATTTACTTCAGTTTTATTCTTATTTGTTTCCATTTTATTCCTTTATTCAATTTTATTTCTTTCTACTTTATATTTATTTATTTATTTATTTACTTCAAATTTAGTTCTTTATTTGTTTCCATTTTATTCCTTTATTTAATTTTAGTTATTTCCACTTTATTTTATTTATATATTTATTTCTTTATTGTTTCCATTTTGTTCCTTTATTTCAATTTATTTCTTTCTTCCACTTTATTTTTATTTATTTATTTTTTATCTACTTCAGTTTTATTTCTTTCTTTGTTTCCATTTTATTCCTTTATTCAATTTCAGTTATTTCCACTTTATTTATTTATATTATTTATTTATTAACTTCAGTTTATTTCTTTATTTGTTTCCCATTTTGTTCCTTTATTTCAATTTTATTTCTTTATTTCCACATTTTATTTATCTATTTATTTACTTTCAATTTTAGTTCTTTATTTGTTTCTATTTTTCCTTTATTTAATTTTATTTCTTTATTCCACTTTATTTATTTATTTATTTATTTTTTACCTACCTCAGTTTTATTTTTTATTTGTTTCCATTTTATTACTTTATTCGATTTTAGTTATTTCCACTTTATATTTATTTGTTTATTTATTTCACTGCCCTAAAGTGGCACAGGAGGAAGAGTGGGGAAGAGCTGATGAGCCCCTGATGATCTGCACCTTATCCTTTTGGCTTCAGACTGCCAAAAAGTGTTGGATTAGATGGGATTTGGGGAAGGAATTCTTCCCTGGGAAGGTGGAAAGCCCTGGAATAGGAATTTTGTCACACCTTGGGCTCAGGCTGCTCCAAGGTCATAAAATCCAGATCCTCTCGAATCCAAACAAATTCCTTTGGAATCAAAAGAGGGATGGAGTTTGGGATGGGTTTTTCCCCAGTCATTGCCCTGACAGGACCTATCGTGGGGGTTTGGAGCAGTGGAATCATGGATGGGATCTTGGGCAGGAATTCTTCCCTGGGAGGGTGGGAAGGGGCTGGGATGAAATTCCCAGAGCAGCTGTGGCTGCCCCTGGATCCCTGGAAATATCCAAGGCCAGGTTGGATGGGATTTAGAGACCTTGGGACAGTGGAAGGTGACCCTGGCCATGACAAGAGGTGGAATGAGATGATCCTTTAAATCCTTCCAACCCAAACATCCCAAGATTCCACGATTCCAATTTTTTAGAACTAAATCACCTGCATTACCTCCTCTTTCTCAAGTAAGCTCCTTACAAAAATACATTTCAATTCTCACTTTCCACATCCATGGAGAAAGAATTAATTCCTTTCCGAAATACCCAAAATGCACCCTACAAAATAAACAGTGGGCAAGAGCTCATCGTAATATCAGGAGAATCATATCGGGGGTGCCAAAATCTAAGAAAAATTAAAGGGAAAATCCTGCTCAGTTTTATCCACTTGTGAGCAATCCCAGTGCAGATCCTGAGGCAGGGAAAAAGTGGTGGCATTGCCAATGGAAAGCTGGAATGGGATTGGAATTTGCCAAAAATTCGGAAAGAAAAAAGGGGGGAAAAGATCACTAAGGTGGGAGATTTTGGTTTTCCCAGTGGGAATCATCCCTGATTGTTTCTGATTCCAGGGAATAACCCATCCCAACGCCACTGATTTTAAATTTAAAAATATTCCCAAAATTTCAAATATTCAGGAGTTTTATGAGGGCTATTCCATGCAATCATATTTAGGTGTTTATCTGGATTTCTGAGACTTTTCCTTTCCCCAAAGTTTCTGTTATTCCTTTTTTTTCTCACCATTTTTTTGCCTTTTCCTCTGCTGGCCATAAACATTTGACTTTTTTGCAAACCACCATTAAAACAAAACAAAACAAAACAAAACAACAACAACAACAACAACAACAACAACAACAACAAACCCCCTGAAAATTCTATTACGAAAAAAAAAACCCAAGTGGAATAAAGAAATAAAATGGAAATAAATAAATAATGGAAATAAATAAATAATAGAATAAATAAATAAATAAATAAATAAATAATAAATAAATAATAAAGTGGAAATAAATAAAATTGAATAAAGGAATAAATGGAAATAAATAAAAATTGAGTAAAGGAATACAATGGAAATAAAATTGAATAAAGAAAGAAAATGGAATAAAGAAAGAAATAAAATGGAAATAAATAAATAAATAAATGGAAATAAATAAATAAAGTGGAAATAAAATAAAATGGAAATAAAGGAATAAAATGGAAACATAAATAAATAAAATAGAAATGCATAGAATACAATGGAAATAAATAAACAAATAAAATGGAAATAAATGAATGAATGGGAATAAAAATTAGATTGAAATAAACTAATACAATGGAAATAAATAAATAAATGGAAATAAATAAATAAATAAATAAATGGAAATAAATAAATAAAATGGCAATAAAGGAATAAAATGGAAACAAATAAAGAAATAATATGCAAATAAAGAAATGAAATGGGAATAAGAAATGAAATGGAAATAAACAAATAAAATGGAAATAAATAAATAAATAAATGGAAATAAAGACATGAACTGGAAATAAATAGATAAATGAAATGGAAATAAACAAAAAATAAAATGGAAATAAATAAAAGAGCTCTTCAGTGGTGGAATGTTTTATCAGAACATTTTCCTGCAGCCACTGATGCCAAATTTTTAGGATGGAGGCAAACCAGGAAGACCAACAGGAAAATTCATTCAGGTCAGGCCTTTTTTTAGGCTGACTTATTTAATCCAGGTCAATTCTGAAATGGAAAGTCAAAACATTTTATTTTAAAACTGCCAGAGTGAAACTTTGGGATGTTGTTTTAAAAACATTTCCTGCTCTTCTGTGCCGCGTTGAGTGACGGCCTCAATTCCCAGGCAGATCCGGTTCCTCCGGAACGCCAACCCAGGGTGAATTTTCTCCTCCTCATTTATTTTAATTATTATTTTCATAACCCTTCCACCTCGTTCACGAGGCGCTGAGAAGGCACCGGGCTCTGACACTGCAGGATGGAGGGACTCAGGCAGGTGATGAAAGCCTGAAGTTTTCCCTTTGGCTTCCAGAAAAGTGGGACGGAAAATATAAATTCTGTCGGGAGCAGGACACGCACTCAGCTCCGAGGTCTCTCTCTGTGTGCCAAATCCTGAGCACAGAGAGCTGGGACAGGGAGAACCTGTGGTGAGAATCCAGGATCCCTGAGGCTGGAAAAGTGCTCTGTCACAATCTGCTGATGTTTTTCTTTCTTTCTTCTCTTTCTTTCTTTTCTTTCTTTCTTTCTTTCTTTTTCTTCTTTCTTTCTTTCTTTCTCTTTTCTTTCTTTCTTTCTTTCTTTCTTTCTTTCTTTCTTTCTTCTTTCTTTCTTTCTTTCTTTCTTTCTTTCTTCTTTTTCTTCTTTCTTTCTTTCTCTTCTCTCTTCTCTCTCTCTCTCTCTTTCTCCAGTATCTTTGGTAAAGGCGACGACAGAATAAATACAGTATGTGTGAGAGTAGCAATAAGCAATACCGAGGGGAGTGAGGAGGTCGGAAAAAAAATAAAAAAAAAAAAAAAAAAAAAAAAAAAAAAAAAAAAAAAAAAAAAAAAAAAAAAAAAAAAAAAAAAAAAAAAAAAAAAAAAAAAAAAAAAAAAAAAAAAAAAAAAAAAAAAAAAAAAAAAAAAAAAAAAAAAAAAAAAAAAAAAAAAAAAAAAAAAAAAAAAAAAAAAAAAAAAAAAAAAAAAAAAAAAAAAAAAAAAAAAAAAAAAAAAAAAAAAAAAAAAAAAAAAAAAAAAAAAGAAAAAAAAAAAAAAAAAAAAAAAAAAAAAAAAAAAAAAAAAAAAAAAAAAAAAAAAAAAAAAAAAAAAAAAAAAAAAAAAAAAAAAAAAAAAAAAAAAAAAAAAAAAAAAAAAAAAAAAAAAAAAAAAAAAAAAAAAAAAAAAAAAAAAAAAAAAAAAAAAAAAAAAAAAAAAAAAAAAAAAAAAAAAAAAAAAAAAAAAAAAAAAAAAAAAAAAAAAAAAAAAAAAAAAAAAAAAAAAAAAAAAAAAAAAAAAAAAAAAAAAAAAAAAAAAAAAAAAAAAAAAAAAAAAAAAAAAAAAAAAAAAAAAAAAAAAAAAAAAAAAAAAAAAAAAAAAAAAAAAAAAAAAAAAAAAAAAAAAAAAAAAAAAAAAAAAAAAAAAAAAAAAAAAAAAAAAAAAAAAAAAAAAAAAAAAAAAAAAAAAAAAAGAAAAAAAAAAAAAAAAAAAAAAGAAAAAACGAAAAAAGAGAGGAAAAA